>OX940878.1:76151927-76563617 GCA_954870665.1 Stratiomys singularior | reverse complement strand
ATATACTTCCACTTCAAAAATTGCAAGAAAAGACTTGAAAATGGTTTGAAAAGAAAGGAGCAACTTCACTTCGGAAAGCCAAAAATGAAGGTACGATTGGCTGTAAAAACTTTTATCAAGACCGTTCCTTTTCTTAAAGTTAAATCTGCAACAAACGTGATTCGAATCTTTCACGTACTGAATTCTTAAAATTGAAGCGAAACAAGCAAGCTGCCAAGGATATTATTAAATACGGCGTACACCTCATGCTGTTCACAAAGTATATAGATGGTCTAAGACGGCCTTTCAGAGTACCAATAATAGTTCATATTGTGTGATATGTTCATATTCGAATAATGTCACGCGCCACTGTAGTTATCCAAAAAACAAGATGCAAAACAACACACGTAACAAACACATGAATCATTCTCGAAGGGGAAAAAGGCATTATGTAAGCGCATTGTAAGTATTGACAATGTACGACAATGCAAGTGCAACCGTTTTAGCGTGTGAACTCCAGAATGATCCACGTAGCAGGTATGAGAAGATTCCGGATTGGTTGGATCAAGTATATAAGTGAGTACAGCAGGCGGCGATGGGGAAGTATTGTTGATTGAGTGCAAAGCGACAATGCGCGTTAACAGTAGTGCGATGATTAAATAGTGAATAAAATTGTACGCGGATCTAAAACGTAGAATGATTGTGAAAAAGTGACAATTGACTTAAGTAATGAATTATCTGTGAAATCGGTTAGCTGATAATTTAACTAAGTGAAGTTTTTGTGGAAGTTTATTGGAGTAAACCAATAAAATTAACAATTTAAATTAATTCGTGTCTTTCAATTGCAAGAAAATTAATGTTTTCGAAGCAGAAAGGCCGCTCACCTGGTAAAACGCGCCAATATATTTTTGGATATTATATTTTGCAACCGTTAGTATGCAACCACCACTATCTATCCACTATCATTTACATGGAAAACATAAGTTCATTCCAACGTATAGGCTAAGCCAAGAGCATCTATAGCAGATTAATAATTCAAACAGCGCTGGCTTAAGCAATTATAACAATCTGACTATAAGACAATTTATTTAGCGTTAAATAGGGAATTTCATTGGCTAAATAGGGAATTTCATGTCGCAATGATGATAATGATCTTCTTCAAGATCATAGCTACGCTGCAAACCCAATGATGCAGTATAATGTGCTCAAATGCGAATCATGTATATAATCTATTCGAGGACAAGTCAATCCCAAGTATCTTTAATCCTTAAAAAATAAAGGCACACTGAAGTCGCCATCAGCAAGCACAATTGAGATATGTTCAAACACAGAGAAACAAATCAAAATTGCACAACGGATGATTCTGTTAATTCAATTCTCAGCACAATTCAACCGCAATGTATTGGTTGAATGCTGTTCCCAATTAAACGCAAACCACGATGTTTTTTGACTTACCTGCTTACTGAAATATATCTTAACACATCATATTATTTTACATCCAAAAGACTTCCATATAACGATTTTATGAGGCAAAAATTTAATTAAATAATATTTTAAAAGCATCTTAATAAATAATTCCCGAAACCAATTTTCAACTACATGAACAAATATACTTTTTATCGGGAGGGGGCACAGTTCAACACATGTTGGGGCTATGCTCAAATATGTTTAATTTTGATTGAATCACGCGGATTAAAGTATATACCGTTGAATGTTTGTTTTTTAATGCTCATTAAAACAAATCAGTTATTAAACCTCTGTAACCAAATCTGATATCAATGATCATAGGTCATGAAACTATAACCCATACTCTGATTCTACCTTTGGGTGCATTTTTAAAAGAAGCTGTAAATTTATTTGCCAGGAAGAGTAAATGAAATTTCTTTGAGTGGGAATTATATATATATATTATACCTCAACTCATTTAATGACAACTTTTCTGTGCTGATACGTAATAACTCACGATTTTGAAATGGATAATGACTTGTATTCAGTCAATATTTTCCTCTGTTTTGCTGGACTATATCTGATAAATACAAGGTCAAATATTATAATCAATAGGAAAGAAATCGCCAGTCTAACGAAATTCACTCGATACACTCTTAAACGTTGTTTATTCATTGTATATTGGAGTCGCAAGTAAGACAGAGTGGTAATAGGGTATATAAAGTAGTAAAGTAATAGAATAACAAAATGTATTGCAAGAGAGATGAGATTATATGTGCGTTAATACTACATTAAAACTCCCAGAAAAGAAGAGACTCATGTAAACTTACACGGGATAGTTTTTCCTTACACAGCATACAAATTTATAAAACTGGTCGTTCCGTTCACTAAACGAGTCTACGTCGTTAGACTTTAAAGCTGTTTGTCAATGATTTTGGCGTATTGTTTAGCTGCTTCTTCTCGACTGGAGAATGTTAGTGATGACATGTATGTATAATGTGATTTAATACAGGTTTTTAAAAAGTTTTAAATATTTACTTTTAGTGGGTAATTTTTATAATCATTTAAAGAAACCAATATTACAATTTTTTCCACGAATTTTTGTTTACATTTCGTCGGATTCTAAAAGCAACATTACCTATACTTATAACCCAACTTGATATCGTGCCTTGGAGCGTTTTCAAACGTTCAATCTTTGACAAAAAACTCGAGTAAAAAGTCTCTTATCAGTGTCAATCGTATTCAGCATACCCATTTTGGCAGATTACGTCATATAACTGCATAAGATTTTGTTGACGCGAGCAACTTGTTTATTCACGTACACGCTAAGGCACAACGATGCTCCATTATTGAAGAAAGTTTTATTCGAAAAGATTTGATTCTGTCAAAGTTGTCCAAAATTCAGCAACAAAAGTGATAACGGTTGGCAAATTGGTCGTTTCAGTTTTTCCAATAATTCAATTGTATATTTAAGACCATTGGTGCAACTAGCAAAAAAAGCTTGAACAGTCTTTGGAAATATTATAAAAGGTCTGCTAAGACAAAGCTTAGCCAGAGTTTTGAAATTACGTTCTTTACATAACTAAAACTTAATAGTCTTGTGTTGATATCTTACATTGATTCTTGATAGTCTTCAATGATAAAAAATTGATGTTGGGTGGAAATAATTTATACATTATAAACATAATAATATATAGTGTGCGGTGTGAGCGTTGTCATGATGTGTGTAACATATTTCCTACAAAATAGACGAGTAACAGAACCTTTTCACACATCGTTTGTAGACTCCATAACTGCGTAGCTAGACTCACTGAAACTACTCATAAGACTCCCGGACGGATGGCCTACAGTCTTCTGACATTGAATTGGTAGCATGTTGTCTTCCCGAATGAGAACTAGCTGGCGAATTTTAATGTGATCCATGATGTTCGAATGGTGATTGTTTCTGTTCAATAGCTGATTGAAATACTGCTTTTACTACGAAGCGTAAAAGTGCTGTCGAATTTGTTGTGCGTGTTTCCATACAGACAACTGATTTGGATTTGGTTTTGAAGGATGCAAGACAATACAATCAGAAGACGCAAAAGACGTGTACAATGCTACAGTGCGCGATTATAAAAACGGAGTGTTAAAGTGTGATAAATTATCGCACAGAATCAGTGCCGAAGTGGACGGATTGCCAGCCATCGAGGAGGTAAAAATGCCGAAGCGAAAGAACAACAAGTGAATCGACCGACAAGCGCCAATACACACGAAGCGACACGTCTACGGACAGCGAACGCGACACCGAGCCAGACGTCGACTACAGCGAGCAAGAGGAGATGGAGACAGCGACCACATCAGGCGACCGATTACAGCAGCTTGAGCAGGAGAACCACAAACTCAGGAAGAAAAAAGATCAACTGATGGACAAACTGAGCAACATGACGACACTATTCCAGCAGATGGTAGCGAAGCAAGCTATCACCGAACCGCCACGTACAGCCTGTATCCTGACTACATTACCAGCATCGCAGCCGCAGCCAGAGCGGACAACCACCCCGTTCGCCACAAGCGGAAACAAACCAACCAGGCAAGCAACAATCATCAGCAGGACAATCAAATAAGAAGGTAAGTCAACCAAAACTTCCCCCTATTGTAACCGTCGAAGATAACGACACCATTAAATCAATTCAGGACAATTTTTTGAACAAACTTCCCAATAAGCACCTAACGAAAAAAACGACCCCTTCCTCTACCCAAATTGTTGTAAACACTCCCACCGAGTTTAAGGCTCCAAAAAAGTTTCTTGCCGAGAACTAGAAACAATTTTTTACTAATACCCCATCTAACCAAAAGTTCCTACACGTAAGAGGAAATCCGTAAGGACCTCAACGCTCAAGGCATTCAGGATATCGTTTCCATTAAACCCTTCGAAACGGCCACGGCTAAATGCCAAAACAGGACATTAGACCTCTGGCTAATCACTTTTGGTCCAAACTTCAACCTAGCCACCCTCAGCAAGGTTAGAGCCATTCTATACACAACTGTAAAATTCGAATCTATCAAAAACAAGACGATTTTGCAGTGTAAAAACTGCCAGCGAATTAGCAATGCTGCTAACAACTGCCATCTAACCTTCATATGTGTGAAATGCAGCCTTTCCCATGGGCCGGGCAACTGTCAGAAACTCCCCGAACAGAAACCAAAATGCGCTAACTGCCGCTCCGATGAACACCCTGCTAACTACCGCAACTGTCCTGCTTTTGTTAAATTCAGACAGTCCTATCCAGTAGTCACCCCAAAAAATACTCCACAAACTCACATGAAACCCTCAATCAACAACAACCCCACCCAACCAGGAGTCTCCTTCGCAGCAGCTCTCAAAACCAACCTCCCGTGCAAAACTTCGCCACTATCATTATTCCAAACCGAAATATCTCCCCTATTCGGGATGAACATCACTGGGCTTGCTGCGAAACTGCAACAATTCCTCCCCGTCTACAACCCAACCACCAATCCACTCGAGAAGAAGATCTTGATGTGCTCCTTCATAGCGTCCCTAGATGGATGTTAAAATAATGGAGCTAAACATCAACTCAATTGTCGGTAGAGCACGCCGTCACGAACTTGAAATCTTTCTTCAATCCCACCAACCACATTTTGTCCTCCTATGTGAAACCAAAACCTCACCACGGCACAGGCCACACTTCTCCTCATTCAACCTCTTCCGAATTGATCGCCGAGACTCTCACGGTGCTGGCGGCACTGCAATCCTCGTCCACTCGAAATTTAAATCCACCCAGCTCTTTCTACCCTGCCGGGACGAATCCACCTTCGAATCCACCACAATTGCCATCGAAACCCGAAACACCGTGCTCTTCTGCACATCAATCTACTGTCACGAGTCACAACTCGACGAAACTGACCTCAACCTCCTCTTAACTTTCATGAAAAACCACCCCATGACAGAGAGTAAGAAATCCTACATTATTATAGGAGGCGACTTCAACGCAAGACATCCCCTATGGCTAAATCGCAGCACCAACCCAAACGGTACCACACTTCATCGCAATGCCTCTCCAAATCTCCCTACAAACACCTATCAGTCCAACCTATCCACAAGGAGCATCATACCTTGACCTTTTCTTAGTAAGCGACGATCTCCCATCAAGCCCCACCCAACCACACACCCCTTCCTGCCTACGATCACTGGCATCAGCGACCACGACGCTGTAGTCCTAGAAATCAAACTCCATGCTCAACTCCAAACTCAAACTCCAAACTCCATCAAACCCTAATCCACAAAATCACTGAGAAATTCATACCCAAAAGAGTCCTCAACTACAATTCCCTACTAACACTACCCCCTGAACTCATCGACGATATACGACTTAAGAGAACCCTTCGTATACGTCTATTCCGCGACCCATTTAGCCCCAACAATACCTATATTCGCGACCAAGTTCGATAGTTAGACTACCACATCCGTTCCAGTATTCAGCACCTCTATCATCAACATCTCACCCTACGCTTATCTAACATACAACTCAATCAAAACACCTTCCAAGAACTCCGAAAAACATGCCCCCAACTCTCTAAACCCTCCCACCATCATACGCATATACTCCCTCAAAACGTATCGCCCCCTCGAAAGACCGAAATGCTAGCCGATCATTTCCTCACCACACATCTCACTTCTGCTCACCTATCAGATCCCAACGTAGACAATCAATCTAATCTAATTAATCAATGCCACCATCAACTCCCTACAATCCAACCCCACATTTCATCAACCCACCAACCATCACATTTCCCATTTCAATCATCATCTTTCTAAACCAATCAACTTCATACCCGACTGTGAACCCATACACTTCACCACACCCACACAAATCCATAACATTATCCGCTCTCGCAAAAACAAAAATCAACAGGTCCCGACCAAACCTCAGTGATTTTCCTCAAGAAGTCCGCTAAAACAATCAGCCCTTTTCTCTCTAGACTATTCAACTACTGCATCCTCAATGCATACTTCCCGCTTGCCTGGCGAAAAGCCACAATCACACCGATCCTTAAAAAAGGCAAAAATCCACTAGAGACATTCAGCTTCCGACCCATTTCACTACTCTCCACAACAAGCAAGATCTTTGAAACCGTTATCAAAACGTTCATCGATCAGTACTGCTCTTACTTCAACATAATTCCAAACTTCCAGTTCGCCAACCGACCCTCACATTCAGTAGACCATGCACTACTCACCCTGAAAACGCACATCCAGATTAGTGCAAACAAAAACCTCTCTACAGTTGCCTGTCTCATAGACATCCAGAAAGCATTCGACTCCGTCTGGCAAAACGGTCTCGTTTACAAACTTGTCAGCATCTTCAACTTCTACTCGCACCGCAGCAAACTAATTTCGTCCTTCCTCACTGACAGGAAATTCCAAGTAAACCTCCCGAACGCTCGCTCTCCCTGGTCAAGGATCCCACAAGGTTCAGTCATCTCAGCCACCCTCTTTTCCATTTATACTGCCGATATTCTACCTCCTCCACAGTCGCTCTCACATATCCACATTCTGCAATATGCCGACGACATAATCATATACCACTCAGCATTGAGCATTCCTCAATGCCAGCAACGCCTCAATCACTACTTCAACACCCTCTACAAGTACTTCATCAAATGGAAGCTGATCCCTAACCCCTCCAAGTGCGAGACTATAGTCATATATGGCAAAGCTCGCCTGAGCAAGGAAGCCCGATCGGACTCAACCAAAGTCCAATTACTCCTAAACGGAGAGCAAATCCCCACCAAACAACAAGTAACCTACCTGGGCATCCTTATCAATCAAAAACTCTCCCCAAATACACAGATTACAACAGTCCTACAAAAACGTACGCATTCAAAGCCCTGTCCACTCTTATGCACGTACGCACCGCTCTACTCAAAAAGGTGAAACTTCTATACTATAAATCCCTCATCCGACCACTAATCACCTTTGGTTTTGCCTTCTGGTGTGATCTACCCCCATCTCAGATGTAGAAGATTCGCCGCAAAGAAAGACAAATTCTCCGCCACTGCTGCGGAACCTTCAAACAGGAAGACGACCCCCAGAAGCACATATCAAACCAAATCCTTTATGACACCACGCAAATTCGAAGAATAGACGCAATCCTCATGGAGCAACTCCTACGGTTCCTTGAAAAAGCGACCCATCATCCAAACCCTCGCATCACACAAATCATGAACACAGACCCTGACCTTACACTACAGTTGACTGATCGCTACCAAATACCTCAATCCTTCCGCCTACTCGCTGATCAAGGAAGAATCTTTGATCAAGCGAAACGAATATCCTGGTACAACAACTCATACTCCACATCTCAATACACCCATCCACAAAGTTCTCATTGAAGGAAAATTGTTTTGTAAATAGTATTTATTTATTTATTTCTTCAGCACAGAAACCAGTTTGGGGAGGTTTTGTTCGGCTTTCCTTCCAATTTCAGATAATAATTATAAATTGCAAATTTTAATAGAAATGCAAGCAACAAATAAAACTCTAAAATAAGTAAAGACTGTTAGAGTTAAGCTATTTAAGAAATATTCTTGTTAGGATTAAGACAAATCATGTAATACCACCAATAAATAAAATGTTGTTTTCGTTTTCGTACAATCAGAAGACGTAAGCGACAAGGGACGAGTGTTGACAATGAGCTCGATGCTTCACGCTGCTCCAAATTTTATTGTGTTCTCCCTATCGTCTGCAAGCAGTCTTTTTTAAACGATTTGATCGCGGCTTCCCAGACTCCGCCAAAGTGCGGGGCTCTAGGTAGTATGAAACTTCAAGAAGTTGTTTGAATATTTAAGTTTTTCATTATCAAACAATTGTGCTCTTGTGATTCGATTGTTTTAAAGAATTCATTTAATTCAGTCGGCACCGACAAATCTAGAATTAAACGTTTCAAGCTGACAAGGAATGAATCGGTATCAAAGTCTCCTACTACTTTCAGATGTACTGCATGTAAATAAAAACTGCTAAGTACGGTTTGATTTTGCTTCGGTTGTGAAAGAGTTTCTCCTTAATAAAAACTGGTCTTCAATAATCGACACGCCTGGTCCACAAAAATTTTCGATGCGAAAAGAATGAAGCTTGGCTTAATGGAAAAAAAGGGAACGCATCCATGTATTCTACAATTCAAAGGCCATTAACATTCTCGCATCGAATACAAAGTAGTTTGAATATGTTAAGTCTAATGAACTTTTCTCGAAATGGAGTCCACGTGACTTGACGATTAGTGGGTAATAAAATTAGATTTTCATCCTCTACAGGAACCATGACATATACTATTCTACTTCCAACTCAAAGAATTTCATTTTAATCTAAAAGAGGAGAGAGTAGATTGTTGGGATCCCAATGGTCGTCAACATTTTTGAAAGTATCAGTTTCCTTAGAAAAAGCATTTACCTCTGCGTATTTTGTTATGATATTTAAAGCAACATAGCCTTCAATTTTTTCTAACTGGCCTATTCGGTTCAAAGAAGTTCCCAAAAAAAACTTTCGAAACTAACTCATGCATTTATGGTTTATTGCTTTTCTATATTCAAACAATGAACACTGTCCCTACATTTTTACGAATCGTTATAATATTTAAACAAATATTCAAATTCTGCCAGCCAGATGTATTTTACGATGCTACTTCCACCACATCACAATCTTCTTAGACCCATCCTTTATTCGCTTTCCTCTAGTTATCCTTTTCACGAAACTTACGTATCCGTACCAAAACCGAGTTTACCTCAGACCCAAAATTTCCCTTCAAGAGCAGTCTAAATTCGTCACTCGAACTGACATACCCAACAAAAATCGGCGATCAAAGGCGTTATGTGAAAGTTTATCGTTTTGATTTGTACAAAAAAAGGAAATAAAGTGAAGTGATTATTGTTTGTGAACAAAATGTTTAAATCTTTTCCTCTCCAACTACCTATAATCGCTTAGTTGCAATTATGGGCAATTGCTCATAACTTGATTCCTCAAAAAGTTATTTGAGCAATTAACAAGGCCAATTCTCTTATTATTTTATTTCTCAAATAGAGCGTGAAACGTGAAAATTCAAGTGGCGGTACATCTACATGAACATTTTTTTCCAATTTCTTCAGCCAAGACATACAAATTGTACAAACAATTTCTTGAATTTCTTGGTGAGAATAGTGTTCGCAAGCAATAAGATCAGCTGAATTGTCCAATTTTTCACATTTTACCAATGGTATGATTGTGTTGGTGTTTGAATCAACGAGGCACGATTCGAAGTAAACGTTTCCAACAAATGAGGCTGCGTTTTTTCTTATGTAAAACTATGGTCGAATCCCACCATTGATGTACCGCGTTGCATTTTATTTTAAAAGATACTTTAACAGTCTTGTAAAGGCGTGATATGAGAACTGAAGCATTCAGTTTTGAAAGAGGCAAAGTTAATAAGGAAACTGAAGCTACTCGTAACTTGGAAAACATCCTAGTCAATCCCTAAAGTTTTGATTGTTAAATCGAGTTTGAGCGACACATGCTTAATATTCGGATTTTTGTCGAAATCAACGACTGATTTAAATAAAGCAACAATCTCTAATAATCCTATTTTTTTTATGAAGTCTTCATTTGGGTTAGGGTTGGCGTTTGGTTTTGCGTTCCGTTTGCAAAATTATTTATACGCAATCAAAACTCAATCAATTTAAATATATGGTAAGGAAGATGATTACAAATGGTGAAGAAAATTGGTTATTCAATAGTTGAAAGCTGTTGATGATCTCGAAAGATCACAAAAGGGGTGTTGCTCTGGCCATGTCGTCGAAAGTGGCGATGACAAATGGAAACTTCACTCGCCGATGCACACGTTCAAATTATAATAATAACCAGCGGGATATCTCGAAAACTCAAGGTTTTGTACGCCGTAAACGTACAAACGTTTGTACGCCTGTACGTTTTGTAAAAAAGTCACAGTTATGTATTCTAACATGTAAAATTCGGGAAAAATAATGAAAAAAATCAATTATGTCCTAATGTCCTGAAAATTCGATTTTTCCTGTATGTATCAGAAATGATACTTTGGCCTTTCAGGGTAGTATTAAAAATAGAAAGTTCAAGTCAATTTATGCAGTACAGTTTATTGTTATTCTTATTTTGGTATTGACAAAAGTAATTCAGTTCTTTTTCTCTAGTAATAAGTATCACAACATTTATTATAATCGAAATTCAATTATGAAAAAATAAATAAATCATTAGTTATGTTCTAACATAGTAAATAAAAAACTCAAATTTAGGCCATCTTAGTGGGGCAATAAAAAAATAAACCCCATTTATGGGGCTTCATCGGCAAATATTGTTTGAGATAGTGCTGCGTTTATGTTGAACATATTTGCTCGTCCACACACAAATATTGTTCGCATGGTATGCTTGCAAATTTAGCGTTTAAATAATCCAAAACAGGCCGAAGTTTAAACAATCGATCAAAATCGTCATTATCCTTAGGCTGCATGTTTGAATTATTGTTGAAATGTACGGATTTCTTCACATTTTCGAAATGCTTTAGGCTCATCGTCTCTTTGATATGTGGCACTCCAAGCTTTGTAGTCCAATAGCATCTTATATTGGGTAAGTGTATAACAGACATGAATATACATACCCCCAAATATTTTTTTACATCTGCAGCCTTGAAATGGTTTGTAGTACCTATATCTTTCTGTTTTGCATATACGTTGGACTTTTGTACAATTGAGTTGATCAATTCATCATCAAAGAAGTATCGGAAATAATCGTAGGGACTTTCTAATGTCGATACCGATAAAGGCAGATTATTGTCTCCTCTGAACTGCTTTTGCTCTTCATTTAATATAAGGTTTATATTCTTCCAAATTATATTTTTGAAAGAATCTTTTCGATATCGAAGTTTTGTTCATCTTCAGAATGATCGAATTCATCTTCGCTAACATCCCAATTGTCAATTATAAACTGCAGCTCAAGCGCCTTCAGGGGCCTTTCGTTTTCACCTGGGTTCATTCTAAATATAAAGCAAAGACCACTGTAACATATTTGATACATACCACAAAATTCCCACTTACATCAAAAGCACTGCTTTTTTTCTTATGGAAGCACCACTGACACAATCGGGAGACATTCACAAATATTATGAATTTTTTTCAAAACTTAGGGTCGATTACGAACACCTAAACAAAATCAAACAAGCACGACCAAAACCACTGATCAGCTCCTTAGTGCCACTTCTTCGCAAAATCAGAAGTGCCGTTATCATTGTCGCATTTCTCTTTACAGTCTGATGCAAAATGGTTGGAGCGCTTTGTTACAAATATGATGAAATTAGCGTTGTGATGAAAGTGATATTCTATGCCGATTAATATTGATTTTTCCAGTATGTATCATTTATGATACAAACTGCATTTTAGGGTTAAATATGCAGAACTTTTATGCAGGTTATTATTGTCATTGTATTTATCTGTTTGCATCCTTGCCGTTGAAGCTCTATTTTTAATTGAAGACAAACTCCGTCTAACGAAAATCTATTTTTGATGTATCAGTTGTATCTCATTTGTTACGTATACGATACCCATTTTTGAGTTGCTGTTATGTAACAACTCGATACAAGTAACTCCGCCACGTATAATTGTATTATTAAAACAAACAATTTTTATACTTTAAATCGGTATCGTCCTCGAAGATGGAAGAATGCATCGTCGCAAATCTTGTTTATTTTATAAAAAGCGTATTTAATGAGATTACATAAAGCTGAAACATAAGAATTTGAAATTTCCGGTAGACAGCCCGAGAAAAGCGTTATAAATTGAAGAATAAAACAACTTCGAACTCATTCATAACATTTTTTCGAGGTAAATTTGTAAAGAGTTTTCTATTTAACTCTGGGTAGCTTGGGTCCGCCGAGCTTTGCTTCGTGGGTTTCGAAGACGCGTTTCGGCTGTATACAGCCATCTTCAGCTCGTTCTGACGTCTTTGTCGCGGTGTGCATCTTTTATAAGTGAAACTTTTTTCGGAGGGATAGGTCGGGTTAATTAGGTGTTAATAAGGGTTATTAGGTTTGGGTCTTTTCAGGATCGCGGGTTTATCTTTGTCGGGTTCGTCACGTTTTCTTTTCTTGATAAGGATCGGGTCGAGGACTGAAAATATTGTGTCGGAGTTGGTTATTATTTGTTCGTTGATTATATTTCCTTGGGTTTTTTTGTGTTTGTACATCTCTAGTTTCTCTAATAGGTCAAGTCTACGTCCCTTCTTTTGTTTGTGTAGTAGCCTCATTGAATTTGCCATGGTATCTGGTTCGTGTGTGTGATTCTGTAGGTGTGTTGCGTAGTTGGAGTCTGTTTTGTTATGTGTATACGAACGTATGTGCTCCTTATATCTAGTTGTTAGTTTCCGACAGTTTAGTTTCGACAACAACATCTACATTGCAGAAGACGAGCTGGGCATGGGACACCCAATATCATCTATAATGTCCGAAGTATTAAGTCCGTAAAGTAAAAATTATTTATTCCGATTTTCGCCGAAATAAAGTACTGTTATACTTTATTCGAAAATGATTAATAGCACACATAGGAGTAATAAGGCACCAGATTCATTCGTTTGTACGTTTTCGGACACAAATTTCCCTGAACTTGTGTATCACTTATACACGAGTATGTTTTGTAATGGAATGTTAATCGTAGCCGTCAAGACGACGACACTATCACGACGACAACGAGTCAGCTCACACTGACATCAGGATGTGAAGTTCTAGGAGCATAGCAACGAACTCTACCCTTCGAGTCAACTACATATTCGGCCACTCGAAATTTCTTTGATCTGGCGGATTGATGATGATATGAAAATCAAAAATTCAAAATCGAAATCTGGCCTGATTTGGCCATTTTTAGCTCGGTCACACGTTCTCGCTCCCCAGACTCTTGGCTTTTGGAGAGATTTTGGCTAGAACAGCGTTACGTTCGGGGTAGAAATTCGTGGTACATCTTTGTGGACGCAGCGTAGGCCGTGATTTTGTGAACATGGGTCTGAACGTTATGAATTGTAAAACAACAAATATGTGTCTTAAAGCAGAAATATTTAAAATCAGTATCATTTTACTGATAATGATATTTACTGCAGGCGTATAATTGCAGAAATGAATGAACGGTTTTAATTATAAAATGCAATCAAAGAAAATTTTTGGTTTGTATATATTTTTGGTGTATATTTGGTGCATTGTACATATATTTGGTGCATTCAAAATTGTTATAAACCTAAACCCCCACACTGATAAATTATCAATGCCTGAAGCCGCTGAAAATCAATCATATCTACTATTCAAGTCGGTTTGTAGTGTAAGCACGATTTACAACGAAAAAATATAGACAAACACACGGTAGTGTATTATGGTATAAGAAAACGAAAACCCGGTAAAGAAAATGTGAATAGTTAAGAAACCTATGATGTTTTAAAGGAAATCCCTCCACGGCAGACACAGAGCACTCTGATTATTCTGGATCGTGCAGAGGAAGAGCTGCTCTACCATAAAGCTACAAGGGTTATGAAGTGCATCATTGTCATATGCGATGCACAAACAAACCTTAACAGGGAAGTTAAAACGGTGCTCTGGAGTTGCAAGACCTCTTAATCCGTAGAGGTCACGATAGACGGAGGTCGCTGAAGGCAAAAGAAGAACAACAGGCTGATTCCTTCGTCAGCGCAGACGTCGTTCCGATTTGTACTGCCATGAAAAGGTTGACCTGCAGACCAACCAACGGCGATCGAAAAAAACTAAAGAAGGGCAAGTACAGAGCATCGAACGACCAAATTGCGATTAAGGAGGAGTTTCTGACAGCACTATCCAAAGCTGCAAATAAAGCTGCTTAAAAGCGGCCCTGAAGTTAAATATCGATAAACCTCCACAGGAACCGAAATGCAATCAATCATCGCACGTACCCCAAGAAACAAAAATTAAGAAGCGTCGAAAACCTATTGGGCAGGAACTGCTGGTTATACCCACCAATAGATCCCATGCGGATGTCCTGTGAGGAGTTAAGGGAGCGGTAAAACCGAAAGACATCCAAACTGCAATAAAATTTGCACGATCACCTCGGTCAGGTGATCTACTTGTTGAGTTCAAACCAGATGCAAATAAAAAAGTCGCATTCCATGACGCAGTCAAAAAATCCCTCGGAGAAAAAGCCATTGTAGCCGAAACAGAGGACGCCTAAAAACGCGATTCCATGTATTAGGTGAAACAAGAGTCAGGTTGACCAAACCAAACAATAGGGTTCAACTCATAGCTAAAGTCGAGCCCACGGAGAAGGAAACAGAACAGCTATTAAATAATGACAAAATTAGAATAGGGTGGGTTATTTGTTGGATACGCCAAAGAGCAATTCCTCTCCGGTATTTCAAGTTCCTTAGATACGTGCATACTGCGCAGGCATGGAATGGAACTGATAGAAGCTAGGACTCCTTGGGCTACATTTGTGGCAAAGCAGGGTATAAAAAGGAGTCCACAAGAGAGGTACACTGTGTCTTTTGCCAGTAGTGAAACCCGAGAGCAGATGATTTCAAACATATCTGAAGTACAGGAAGTGTCGGGTCTTTCAAGAAGCCCCAAACAAGGCTTTTGCGCTTCTGCAATTATTGCATCCTTTAACTCAATCTGCATCGCAGCCCCAAGGTCTGCTCGAAGACCTACTGCTACTGAGCGAGCAACATCACACCCGAAGTTCACCAACATGGTATCTTGATGAATCCATTAGAGCCGGCCAATAGAGCCGCCATCTGTGTTCGGAACAGGCGTGGTGATGGTTTCGTTTGGGTTCGGTGTTCGGGAACTACACTCTTTAGTGTATACCTAACTCCGAACGAATCATTCTCATCCTTTCAACTTAGGCTCAGTGTTCCAGTTGACGCTGTTTCGAGTGTAGTGGGCCATGTACTGGTCGGAGGTGAGTTCAACGCTAGATGAACCGAATGGGTCCAGGACATTGTAGCAAGAACTGGACCCGTCGTATTGTATACAGGCCTTACTCTTACTTTCTTTCAATGGGGTTGCGTTGGGATACAGAGAAGTTTGTTGAAGTGCTTATGGCACGATCACTGCTGTCCAAATATACTCTGAGAAGTTTTTAAGCCTTACGTCTGCTGCAAGTCTTCCATGTCCCTATGAAGACTCTGGCATGGCAAGCCCCACCGTATACTGGTGGTCACCTGAAATTGCCGAAAAATTACCACGAAAGGCCCAATGAGCACGAATGAAGAGCCAGATACAGCAGCTTATAAGTCAGCTGGAAGAAGAAGATCAACAGCAGCAAGGGTAGCCGTTGGCAGTACCTGGTGGACGACGTGAACAGGGATCCAAAGGGGCCTTAGCTACAAGATAATTATGCGGAAGCTTGATGCCCCATGGTCGCCTCTTTCATACGAGACGGAAAGAATGAACGAGCTGTGTAGGGTCTTTTTCCTATCCACCCCGACATTGTTGAGGCTGTTCACGATAACATACCAATGGAAATTTCGCTTTATATAGATCATTTTCATTTAACATTCAATGGAGTTGAACAAAGCTGTTATGTCTTTGAAGGCAAGAAAGGCTCCAAGACCAGATGGGATCTCAGTTGAGGATTTATACATACTTTAACTTTTACCCAGACCTGCTTTTCGGCACGCTCAACGCATGCCTGCACGAAGGGGTGTTCCCAGAGTGCTGGAAGTAGATGTTAGAAATATTCTGGAAGCACTTGAAACTCGGTTTCAAGTAACAGTATATCTGATGCGGATCTTGAGAGATTATCTGAAGTACCGCAGGCTACTATACGACACGAAAGAAGGTAGCCAAAATATGATTCTTAATTCAGATATCGTTCAGAGTTCCATCCTCAGTCAGTCCTGTGGAACATCTCCTATGACAAACTGAGCTGCCGGGTGAATGACGTTTGATCGGCTATGCAGAAGATGTCGCTGGACGCACAGTCGACCATGCACAACTCGGACTAAATGTGCAAATGTGACGATTCAATAATGGTAACATAAGGCGCCCGTCCACCACGAGATGACTCCTAATGAGCAGTCGGTTCTATCGAGCAGAACCGACAACAAACCGACAAAAGACAACAGAGAATTTATCACGTGGGAAAAGAGACAACTCTCCTTTATCCATTGGCAATATTCCTGGGAGCAAGACAAGGGGGAAGCTGGACCATACGCCTGCTTCCTGAGGAGTGGGTCTACACGTTAAGCTGTAGCTCAATTGAAATGCTGAAAACGGTTGACAAATGGAATCACGTGGCAAAATCTTCTCGGCCGGTGCTGATATTGAAAAAAGCTACATTAGAGCGCTGGGAGACATCGAAGATGGGGGGATCTCTTTTCTAGCACTCCCTTCCTCTCCCTTCTTTCCCGCTGGAGAAAAGATTCCCATAATCTGAAGACACGCTAAGCGTAGGGATACGAGGCCAAGGCCGAATCAGTGTTTCAAACGATTGCAGGCTACGTTCTGAGGTTGACAGGAGAGGTTTTTAGTTGGTAGTACTACTACTACAACTACTACAACTACTACTACTACTACTACTACTACTACTACTACTGCTACGACTACTACATATACTAGGACTACCACTAGCCTTTTATTTTCGCTTCGAGTGCGTGCAAATAAAATTTATAAATTTTTCCATCAACTAATTACCTTACCCAAATCAACACGATTTTTGTTAGGGTCGAATCACCCATCGTTTTGTAACTCCGATTTTATAAGCATCGATCAAACATCATTTTTATGGCGATACTCTAAAGATAGCTCTTTCATTGGGTACATCCCATGAATTAATAGTTCAGGAAATGCTACATTCTGCTTCTAGTGTAGTAAAATTTCTTAAACGCGAATTGATTGTTGTGCTAGTTCGTTATAGGCGGTCTGAATAAAATTATAGGGGCAATATTTAAAATTCTTCACATAGAATGAAATTTGAGCTGAAATTTAAAATATCAATCGATATTACTTTCAAACAATAAGGAAGTGAGTGCGCGAGAAGATGCCCCAAATAGAAAAACGGATACATGTACACGAATTGTGAAAATATTTCTATATATCTTCACATTATTATTTATGTATACATGCAGGGTCTAATTATCAGCACAATATAGCTTAAAACACCTTCATCGATACTAACAGCAACCGAACGCTGATGCTTAACCCCCTCTTGAATCAAAACTTCAATCGGTATCTTGAAGTGGCAAAAGACAATATGTAGTGACTTTCTTTGAACTTTAGCATGCTTGCAGACCCACAGAAGTTAAAGACAATCGATTCGCTATGAAAAACGATCGGTGTGAATTCCTTTAAGAACTAATCTGCTAGCAATGTACTGACCATTCTGGGTTAGTTTCTTGCTCCGTGAATACAGGACTCTGGGCGATCTTTGAGAGCTTACGGTTTTCTTACCCAAAATTAACCTTTTGTACGCATATTTTTTTCCCAAAAATTGTCTTGGACTTACAGTGTGACGTGACGACCTGCAGTCAGTGAGCACATTTAAAGTGAAAAACTTCAGCCATATCAAGCGGCTCACAGAATCACTAAACCACGAACAATTCAATTTTAAACATTGCACAGAGACAACCTTAGTATCGGGATTCGCAAGCCTGTATTTAACACATTGCCCTGGTCGAAGCTGTGAAAAATGGGTTGCAACTCGGATTCAATGGACTATATGAAGTAGGAACGACGAAGTATTCATCATCAAAATCAATTGTGCACTTCAGCAGTCACAATCGATCACATCATACCCAACTACCTTATCATCGAAGTTAAGATACACCCGCCCCGTTTGAAATTTTTCAAATTTATCAACTTTGGAGAACAGTTTGTTTTTGGGGAGACATCATAGTTAAAATTATAGCATAATTTGCAGGTATATATATTGTTTAATATTTTTTTTGATAATGATATAAACATAATCATGATCATGATATAATCAGGATAATTCGTCATGTTGAGTTAAAAACTAAGCCACCCGCCTCGTTTCAACTTTGTCAACTTTAGAGAACAGTTCGTTTTCGGGAATACATAATAGTTAAAATTATAGCACAATTTGCAGGTATATATATTGTTTAAATTTTTTTTTTATCATGATATAAACATGATATAAACTTTAAGTTGTCTCGTTGAGTTGAAAACTAAGCTTTTTAGTAAATAAATTCACTAGAACTACAAACCTTAATATTTGAATTCATGGTTGCAATAATGCGTATTTATTTATTTTGTTTTTTTTTTGTTTGAGTTGAATCTATCCTCTACTTTGAGTCTTTTATTATGAGCCACTCAACTTATCTGCGTTCTTATCCTGACCAAGACTATATCTAACGACTTTGTCGTAAAATTTTTCATTTAGACGGCAAAGCTGAGGAATCTTACTGGTCATTTGGTTAATTTTAATATCCTGTCATTTCAAGATTCGGCGATCCAAATTTAGCGAAAATCTGTGGGTTATAAGAAATTTATTCCTAGAATGCAGTTTTCATGCTGGCATAGCATGCCATTGAGGTCTAAACAATAAATCGCAAAGCCTTACGTGGAACTTGATCCAATCGTGGAAGGGTATATTTTCTCCGGTAATTGCATTTGCGCATTCGGTCGTGTTTCACTAGACCCTGTCATAATATCGATTTTAATGCACGAGCGTCTATAGTTAGAATACAATATTCACCATCAAATTCTCCGTGAGTACATATATCCACTTCTTCACGATGAAATTTTGGCATGATGATAGAAGTCCTGGATGGATAATGGCTCCTACATTGTTCATGCCCCTATATTTGTGAAGACTTCATTTTGTGTTCACAATTGTTTGTAAACTCCCAATTAGGGACACATGCCACATATCATCGCTGCCCACAGACTTACTATGGGCACCCTTGTTCACCGTGATTTCAATATTCGAATCCCCTATGCACCCTTACTTCCATATATACGTTTACATGATTACATATAAATTCATGGGCCACAATGTCACTCCTGGATTCTGTGGGTAATTGATGTACAAATCATCAAGGCAGTTCTTGAAAAATGGAAGCAAATGGTGTCATTGTAATCTATTATATGTAATTATCTTCATGAAGCTAAATATGGAAAATAAATATGTAAAGGAAAGGTTACATGGGTGAATTCCTTTCAGTTATCTCCAAAATAGGAACAGAAACTCGAAGGTGTTGATGATGTTTCCAGAAGAATGTTTTACCATCGAACTGTAGCTTTAGTAGATTAATACAAAAAGTGAAATCGATGGACTCGAAAACTTAGCATTAAATATGATGCATTTTACAAAAAAGTACAATATTTGTACAAAGTACAAAGTAAGTACAATATTTGTTGATAAGACCTCTTGATTTTGTTGTATAAATGAAACATAAACTAATGGAAATATTTGTAAAGATTGTTTGGAAAAATAATTAGAACCTTAATAAATGCACCACTGAAACCTTTCGGTAAATGTTCCCTAAGCGTACATTCGTTGAAAAATAAATCATAGATATTTCTGCATTTATCTAATAGTGTACTTATATCAGAAGTTTTACAATAGTCTTACAAATAATGTAAGCTACAGGGATCGGAGTTATTGGCGTGAAGTAAATCAACCGTTTATCTTCTAAAGCTAGTGAACAGCAAAATATAAAAAAACTGCATGATGTGAACATGTGATTGACTGCGTACTTTGTTCCTACATCTATACCAGCTGCTATCGATGTTCCTGCTTGCTCAAAGGATCACTTCAAAGTTTTGCCCGCCAGTCCAGAACAGCTTCCATGGCGTTAATTAGGAGCCATCTCCTTGATGTGGTGGAATATTAACCAAGTGAGTGCCATTACATGCCCTGTAACTATTTCAGTTGTCTTCAGATTTATTCTCGAAAATCATCCTAGTGAATGTTATTCTAGTATAAACCCAAAATTCACTTATTTGTTGGGTGACAATTTCGGTCAGCCTGAACCACAGAGTAGACATTCAGTCCCTTACTTGTCGCTCTAGCATACCTAGTTTTAGTTGCGCAGAGTCAACTGAGCACGCCCCGAATAGCTTTGCAACATCCTCAGAATCCACATCAAATATACCGGTACTTGAAAACTTTAAAAGCACTTCCAAGAAATTAAATCATTTATTGCAATCCACAGCAACAAGCAGGACAACTCGAAGACACCTATGTAAACCAACAGAAGAAGTATTAGTATACTGATACATCGAACATCTGTCAGCTATGACTTTATATGTAATTAGCTGATTGAAACATAAAACATATCAAAATTGAAATGATATTTTGTATTTTCGGAGACCACTAGTTGCCTGGTGAAATGATATATCCAGAAAAACAAAAAAATGCATTTTGGAAGCAGATTCGATGAAAAGATTCAAATTGATTTAAATAATTTAAATAAACTAAAGAGACTTTTGTCCTTGAATTCGGTAAAAACGTACAGCTTGTTTATAAAGAAGTGTTAAATTTAAATGTAAGAATTAGATGCTCAGACCTGAATAAATCAAAGGATAACTTATATGATGAGGTAAAGCTTAAGCCTTAAGAATGATTCTATTGAACCCTTGTTTTAATTGGGATCGGTAGTTACGAAAAAAAGAATTGAATGTTGTGTGAAAATTATTCGCATTTCTATGCTCGGGCCCTTTGTTTGAGTTAAATCTTTCTTTTTCCCCCTTTTTTTCTTTTTCTTTTTCCTTTTTCTTTCTCCCAGCGCTCCAATCTAGCTTTTTTCAATATCAGCACTGGCTGAGCCACAATATCAGCATAGTGCCACGTGATTAAATTGTCAACCGTTTTCAGCATTTCTCGGACCATAGTTTTCGGACAGAGTTCTCCAATTTCGCTGAAGAGATCCCCGCGCTGCTTGTTCCATATTTGGCAAGAGAAGAATGTGTGACAGACGTCATCAAACTCTCTTGCACAAAACATACAGTTAGGAGACCGCGCACTGTCAATCTTGTATAGGTAGGACCGAAAACAACCGTGCCCGCTTAAGAGCTGAGTCAAGAAGAATTGGTCTTACCATGCACTCGACTGAGCCACGTCCTCAGGTCAGGGATCAAAAGGGACAAAATGGACCAAAGAACTGCAGGTTACAGTTTGTCTCTACACCTAGACGATATAATAACATTCTCCACTTCATTGCAAGAGCACATAGAAAATCTTAAGAAGGTTTTTCACAGACTTCGTCAAGCAAACCTCAAGGTCCAGCTTGATAAATCTGAATTCCTAAAAAAGGAAATAGTTTTCCTCGGTAATTTGGTCACGACCGTTGGCATTAAGCCAAACCCTAATAAATTTCAAGCAATTATAGATTTCCCCGTTCCATAAACCGCCAAGGAGATAAAATCTTTCCTCGGCTTACTCGGTTATTATCGCAAGTTCATCAAAGACTTTGCGAAATTAACCAAACCACTTACCGAATGCTTAAAAAAGAGCCGACGCATTGATCTAAATGATCGTTAAATAAGAGCATTCAACTCCTGCAAAGATATTCTTATGAATTATCCTCTTCTCAAAAATCCGGATTTTAACAAACCGTTCGTCCTTACGACGGACGCGAATAACTTCGAAATTAGTGCTGTATTATAGCAAGGCCAAATAGGTAGCCATAAGCTAATTTGCTACGCGAGTAGAACGTTGAGTGATTCTGAGATCAACTATTCTACATTCGAGAAGGAACTCTTGGCCATAGTTTGGGCCATAAAATATTTCCGGCCGTATCTTTTTCGTAGGAAATTTAAGATTGTGACAGACCACAAGATACTTACGTGGATGATGAACCTTAAGGATGCGAACTCGAGACTGATACGTTGGAGACTTAAGCTAGAAGAGTCTGATTATGAACTAAATTACAAAAAGGGTAGTCAGAACAGTAATGCGGATGCCTTAAGCCGCACAAAAATCGCGAAAAACACAAACACCGATGTCGAAATTAACGTGAACAATGCCACTGGGACGTCTACACAGAGTAGTAGAGGTTCCACTGCGCACTCTGCAGAAGAAAATCTGAATACCGGAATACCGATTTCTGAATGTACCCTGAACGAATTTTCTCTTAAATTAGTACTTAAAGAATCTGATAGAACACCCAAATCCAGTCTGGGAATGCCATTCCGAAACAAAATAATTCAAATACAGCAATACACAGAAGCAAAACTTGCCGAAATCTTCAAGAAATTTATCCCTCCCAGTAGATTGACAGCAATATATACCATAGACGAAATTTTCAAAAAATTACAAGATACCTACACAAACCACTTTTCACAATTTAATAGCTTCAAAGTCGTCAAATGCATGGAAATCCTAAAAGGAACCGAAAACCATCTTAATAGTACCTATCGAGGCATTAACGAGACTCTAGCTCATCTCAAGAGAGAATATTACTTTCCTTTCATGAAGAATAAAATCCCAAAAATTATCAATAATTGCGAAAAATGCCAAACACTAAATACGATAGAAATCCAAAAAAAACCAAAATGTCAGATCTAGACGTAACTAGACGTTCCCCGTATGGATATTTACACAATTGGCAAACGATACATATTAACGATCATTGACAAATTTTCAAAATTCGCGGCAGCCTACATATTTTCAGCTTGAAATAGCGTAAATATCAATATCTTCGATTTTTAAAGACTTCTGTAAGCAATATAAATTAAATCATTGCAGTTTCATATCAACAAACAAGCAGTAATGGCCCTGTAGAAAGACATAACTCAACAATTACAGAAGCATACAGAATGATACGTGACAAGTATCGACACAACGACCCAGAGGACATTATGAACAAAGTAATAATCACTTACAAAAGTGCTATTCATTCAGCCACAAAATACAACCCATTTGAATTATTCTATGGCAGAACATACAAATTTAACAAAGACATACAACATACAAGCAGTCACGAATATTTAGAAAAATAGAATCGTTACTAATTGAACAAACAAATAAAAGATTAACAAAACTCAACAAAAATAGAAAGGAGCCTGAAAGCTATAACGAGGGATCTGAAGGGTTTAGGATTAATAATAAATTAAATCTTAGGTTTACTAAGCACAGAATTAAGACAAATAATTATGTTACAGTTATTACAGATAGGAATCAAAAACTTCACAAATCTAAATTAAAGAAAAACCTTAATTTCAGACAATTGGTCATACTGACCCTAGTAACCGGACAAAAGGTGGACGAATAGGAACGGATTACTTCCAATAAAGCTGGGGAACGGATGTTTAATAACATCCTACAACAACCTATATACACTTCCTCTTTGCTTTTTTAGAATACTTCGCCATGATTGATAATATTCTGTGTCCCATGCCCAGTCCATGTTCAGTAATGTACATGTTGTTATCAAACTGTAAGTACTTTTGCTGGTGTCTGGTCCTGATGAGGTTCACTAGTTCTTCTGTGAATCTTCGGCTGTTGTTTAGTAGTATTTTTTCTTTTGCGATAGTGGGTTTTTCACGCACGGAGATGGATGTGTTCAAAATGGTAATGTGTAATGTCGTTCAAGGTTATAGATTCAGTTGATGCTACTAGTTCGTGACTATTTTTGATTATTATACGTATTCAAGGTTTGGTTTGTCTGCTGGTGCCTACGCTGGGTGCCTAGTTTATAGGCGGGGACTGGACGGTAGTTAAGGATGGGTCTAATAGGAATGCTAGGCTTTTGGAGTTTTGGCAGTGCATTGAAGAGTATCGATGAAGGGTTGAAGTTCTATGTATCGGTATTTGGAGCTTGGGATGATGAGTAGCGCTGCTCGCAAAATCGCGTCCTCTAGGGTCGTGTGATACTTCTATGTAGGTTCTCTGGTTGCTGTAGTATATCCTGTGACCATCTTTCACGAACTCCTGTTTCAAATAATTGTGAGCCTTAGCGAATTTTTTCGATTGCCTCATGAAAACTTCTTCTCTCTAGAAAAAAGAAAATAGTTTGAATAAGCTGGAGTGTTGCTATAGGTACAAGCATCTCAACTATTAGTTTTGCATGGAAGATTTTCTAATAGTTTCCAGTAATTTAAACTTTAGAAGGTTAGTTTAAAACCAAAACGCTCACTCTATGATTTTTCTAACCGAGAAACATGACCCTAAGGTCTCCTTACGTTGACCTTATTCCTTCGAAAACTATTTACTTGGGTTAAAATGTTCGAACCCAATATTCAAAGTTCTTAACTTAGAAAACTTCTTATAACTTCTATAACCATAACTCCTTATAACTTATTGTAACTTCTTATTGATCAATATGACCCTTACACTGTCCACCAATATCACGTTCATGAGTCTTCATTCTGTTGTATACACGACAAAGTTAGCCTTAATAGCGTCTAGTGTCTAGCGGTTGTTAACGTCATTTCTTGGTTATTAATTCTATTCCTTGCCTATTCTTCTCCTGTAGTTTTCACCTATTTCACATCACTTTTCCAAATATCGCCCAAAAGTAGTTGGTACACAATCCAATATATTTATATGTCACAAAGTGCAAATATGCTGCATTCTGCAAATGCAACCCCCGCTTTAAAGCAGAAGACAATTTAAAAAACCAGACCCCTTAAACTAACAAAGAACCCTTGTAAAAAGGTTTCCTCAGATTCATTCATTCATTATGAACTCAGGTGGCTGGGACGCATCGATTGGCACTATCTAGCTGGTAGTGCCAATCAATGCGTCCCAGCCTGTGAGTTGGAGAAGCGGCAGAGGCGCGTTTTCGAAACCAGCTTGAGTTCTTCCCACCTCTCTTTCAATAGAATTAATAAAAGTTCTTTCATTTCTCATATTCCTTCTACGTTCTCTCTTACTATCCTATTTGATTATGTGAATCGTGAGTCATCTAGTACAGGCAGTGATCTTCCCCACAAAAACTCTGAATGACTCAGCGCAGTCGGCAGCAGTAGGCCACAATGCTCAACATGATTTCTCTTATTCTGAGTGCCATCTACAGTTTTCCTTTACCACAAGGTTCTGCCTGTATTATGCTCATTCAATTGTCTTGGTGTTAAAGTCTTATCCAATAAGAGCGTGATATTCTGTGAACGAGATAGCGTCCTTTTGATAGTCTCAATGATATGGGAAGATATGCTTCGGTTATGCCTGCATAAAACTGAACGATCACGATCTCCCAATTATTCAGCTTAGTACATCTAAGAGTACCATATTCCGGACGTAAATAGTCAGCATCTCCTTATTACAAAAACACACAAAAATTCTTACATTCGAGAGTAGTCATTCTTTCAAGTAAGGAAGCTTGAACTTCCTTTCTTACATGAATGTTTGTGATGTATTTTCAAAACAAAAATAATATAATTAATAATAATATAATTATATATTGGAGCAACCGATAGGTCGCACATGCAGCGAAAGAAATGACCAAGATTGAATAGACAGGGTTATTTGGAAATACAAAGGCCACATAATGGCGGCTGAAGGAAGTTACTTTTAACTGACTAGCTCACCGTGTGGGCGTGCTGGTTTTAGGATATTATTTAAGCCCTAATCCTTCCAAGTCACATACACACACAGACACAGACACACAGAAAGAGCTTACTCTTTCATCCTGACCACATCAGCTTGATTTCGGGACTTCAGTGAATTGCGCTGCGCTGCATCCTGACCACCTTTGCTGCCTGCTCACTTTCTTCTTGGCATCGATCTTAATCAAAATGTTGTCTTTGGCTTTGTAATTCAAAGATTTTGCGACTCGTGGACTTCTGGGGCTAAACACTTCAAACAGCTGCTAATACTTCTTAATTCACTTTATTATACTCAATACTTTAGTCAGAATTTCCATCCTCAATACTTAAATCACAATTCATATTCTTTATTTTCCATAACTTGATACTGGATTTCTATATCTCATTTTCCATAACTTGATGCTGGATTTCTATCCTGTATCAACATGTTTCTATTCTACTTATAGCGATATATTCACAACAAACAAGTGAATCATATCAATGGAAAAAAAAGAAGTTTTTTTTTCTACTGAGAAATTTTCTTTGTGATTTTTTTGACATTTTATTTACTGAGAATTTTTTTTTTATTTTTTTTTTCTGTTTGTTACGATTATTATTTGACTAAATATTACTTAATACCTAAATATAATTATAAATGCTTTTATTTTAATTTTATTCTTGGTTTTATTTTATTTATTTATTCATTTATTTGTATATATATTGTCTTTTGTTTGTTTTTATGTCGCCTACACATCGGAATACGTAACATGTTTCCTGAAATAAATTGCAAGTTCGGGAATCGAGTGATCCTTATTAAAAGACTTTATTGAATTTCAATAAATTTGATTGATTTGATTAATGGTGAACAATCCACCAAGCCCGTTCCAAATTCGTAACTCATGATCAGAACCAAACGGAAAGCTTTTTATTTCTGAGTTTGTAAGCCATTACATATGTTTTGTCTAGTCTTTCGATTATAACTATTTGACAGTTTAACAAGTATATGCATAATTATTACACATTGAAAATGTCTTTGTTCACTTTTTAGAAAATTTCATCGAAATCCTGTAACTGTGTATAATTTTGAACCTACAAAGTAACTTCACAAAAACACAATGTATATTGTTTAAGTAGTCAAAGTCAAAAGCCCAGAAATTAGTTCAAGCCAAATGAGCGGCTTGGATAGTCGTATGTTCACCTTCTCATGAAGAAAATTCTTTATAAAACAAAATAGTTGCGTTGATTTGTTTAAATATCAAACCATGGTTCCGGGAATTAAGCCAATCGGTTTTGCTTCCTCAAATATTTGTAATTTAGAACAAGAAAAGCCACAAAACCCCTTACATGTATATAAATGTAATGGCTTTCGTAATTATCTTTTTTCCAAATCAACTGGCTTTCGCCGTTTATTCACATTTGTATAGAGTTTAGTACAAGTCCAAAAACTAAGAAGAAGAAAACAAGAAAACCCATATTTAAACATTTATTAGATGAAATATACAAATTGAGATGAAATTTCTATCAAATATGAAACACACATTATTGTTTTTAAGAAATAACATATGTTAAAACTGTGAAAATAGGTCATTAATTGCGTCATAGTATTAGCTGATATTTCGATATTGTGTACGGGTCATGTCATGTGACACTGTAGAGAGGCAGACACTTTGAGTTGTGGTTGGTTGTACCAAACCATATATCATCAAAAGTGCCAAAATTTTCAATTTGCGCCATTTTCAAAACCCTGAACTATATATATATTGATTGGGGCACTATTTCTTACAATATTATTCTTTATTTTAAATTTATATAATTTACAACGCTTTTTCATGAATTAGTACATCGATTTCTGTTATTCTTATATTCTGTTATACCTTCTGTACTTAAATTATTAAAGTTCATTGAATTATCTTAATTGCACTCACTTGCACGGATTTTGCGTTTGTACCAAAGGCTGAACTTCAAAATTGGCCGGCAGCATGGTGGAACTCTCAAAAGTGTCAAAAGTGTCCCGCCAAAATCGAAGTTTATGTGTCCGATGGGCCTGGCATAAACGCTTGTAGATCTGACTACTATTAGATCGCTACGTGAACTGGCTTAGGAAGCTCTGATCCAAGTGTCACATTTTTTCCAATTAGTAGTATGCATGCTCTGTGTATGTCTTCTGGCTTAGGAAACAATAATCCAGGAATTGCTGCGAGCTTTTCCTTGTGATCTTCCAAATAGGACTAGTGAAGTAAAACGCTCGCAGTCTGATTTTACTCTGATGCGAGAGCGCGATGCGATTCTCGCTCGTCTTTGCGCAAGGCATTTAATTTACAATGCACGCGATGCGAGGAAGAATAATGTTCATATGACAAATTTCAAATTGGTGACGTTTTAAATGAACTTTGATAAAATTATTTTTGATTTTTCAAAAGTTTTGAATTTGGAATTTTCCTTCGTTTGGTAAATAACAGCCTCAGCAAGGATGTACGAAATTTTCTTTCAAAATTCATTCAGAATAACCCTAGTACTTAAAAAGCAATTAAGGCGTTTGAATTTCAAATTTCATTTAAGCGCCATCAAGCATCTGACATGCGTCTACGCATCTCGTTGCGAGGAATTTTCGATTTTCCGAATATTTCTCGCCTCGACGCATCGCAATCATATCAAATATAAATATCAATCATATCAAATCAAAAATAAGTGTACAGTAAACAAATAAAGCAAACATCTGCAAATTAGCACGTAGTCTGCTTCCCTTTCGCCTTCAAAACAGCTTCTAGTCGTCTTTGCATTGACTCAATCAATTGTTTAGTCAAACTGACTGGAATTTTCTGCTATTCTTCGATTAAAATGGACTCCAACGACTCTTTGCTTGTTATATTCCGTTTTCGGATTTGTGTATCGAGATAATTGCACAAATGCTCGATGGGGTTAAGGTCTGGGTATTGCGGAGGATGGTCCAGCTGCTTGGGTGTTCGATACAATAACCATTTCTGCACTACCCTTGACTTTTGCTTTGGGTCGTTGGCCTACTGGAAGACCCATAATGTATTTAATCTTACTTTTGCAACACTAGGTAGTGAATTTTCTTTCCAAATGTCCAAGCGATCATTATTATTCATCGTAGTGTCAATAAAGACCAGATTCCCAACGCCTGATGCCACCATACATCCCCAGACCATAACCAAATCACCACCATGCTTCAAGGTTGAACTTATGTTCTTCTGATCAAATTCGGCGTTCTTCCTTCTCCATATTCTGGGTGATTTCTTGGAACCAAATATTTCAAATTTACTTTCATCACTGAAAAGTACGTTTTCCCAGAATGACACATGCTCTTTTTTATACTTTTTGGCATAAAGCACCCGGAGTTTCTGATTGTTTTCAGAAAAGTATGGTTTTTTACGGGGTACTCTGCCATGTAACACATTCCTATTAAGTATTCGGCGGACAGTACTTGCGCTGACACTGACTCAAAAATCTACTGTTATGTTTTCCGCGATTTTAACTGCACTCACTGCTGGATTTTCTCGCACTTTCCTCACAATAAATCGTTCATCACATACGGACAACTTTTTTGGCCTACCGGAACGAGAACGATCACTTACGTCTTTGAACTTCTCGAATTTGTCCAAAAGTTTTTTCACGGTGTCATGGCTTCTACACACCACTTGTGATATTTCCCGTAATGATTTTCCTTCCGTTCTTAATTTTAAATAAGTTTTCGCGTTTCAATTGCACTTTGCTTACCCATTTTAGATAATGTAGAAACTGGATCGTTCTATGGTGAAAATAAAATTACGAATGATTGAATTAATGCGTCATGTCAACCAAGTTTGCAATTTTGAAGAACTATAAACTGAATCTAACGGAAGTTTTCCCGTTAGCCTCGTCAAATACAGGGTGTATACAGCTGTATACTTATTTTTGACGCGTAAAAAATGAAGTATTTTTGTTATTTTGTTGTTGAACTTTTAGTGCAATGTTATATCATCAAATTTTATTATTAGAAAATAGAAAAACTTTTCAAAACACAAAACATTTTTAATATCCGACGTCTAGAACTCATTTTATGACGTTTTGAATATGCTACACATAGGTGTAAATTTCCTTTGGCGCTCACAGTATCTCCTTATATACTAACTTAACTTGAAGAATTCTCCCTGTGTGGGATCTAATGTGATTCAAAATTAAAATTCCTCTAACCCTAATACAAGTTAACAAATGGAAGACTTGTACGCTTTTTTGAAAAAAAATACGCGAGACGGGTGTCTCGCGATCTTTATTATATGAAAGTTACATGAAGTCTCGTGGATTAACGTGGACACCTGCCTTGTACGGCCTAATCCCACGGTCTCTATAGACGGGGTTGAAACAATGTGTCAACCACCACCCCTAGAATCTGAGACAAGTCTCATTCCTAGGTCCCAATTTACTTAAGCTACCTGGATTCCCCAACACAAATGGTGAGTGCTCTTCGCCACTCTCTAGCCTTCGAAACCACAACCACCACGTTTCAGCCAAGGATAGGCTCCTCACCGTGTAGGGGGCTGACAGTAACCTGTCATGGGCGTCCCCCTAACCCGTGGTTCAGATAACCTCTGATCAGGTTGCGCTTCTCTACTGTCCGAGAAAAACTCTCAGTTTTTGTTCCAGGCACACAGGACTGATAGCCCTTTCTCACACCTTGGGTACGTGGAGTCGGTATTCCCCAAAGACTGAATGGAACAAGCCGAAGCCTAAACCATCAGCCCCCCTGCGTTCACCCGGATTCCTATAGCACTAGTCTATAGGGTCCGGGTTAACACAGTCACAACATAGGACAACATTTACTGCACCAAATTCTCAACATTTTCTATTTAAAATTTTTAGCAGGTATACTAGTCTCGCATCCACATCATCAACATAGTTGATGTTGCAATACGAGCTTTTCGACCTGCTAACAACATTTAACTCACTTCGTCTACATGACACTCAGTCAGTTACATTCAGTTTCTCAAAGTCGTCAGTCAGTCAAGCAACATACATCACTATCACCAATTACATGATTACCAACAATTATACATCAGTTTCTCATCTCTCCGTCAATTCCATTTATCTTCTTCATTAATCCAATCCATTCCAATACACCACTTCAACACCTTCAGATTCATTCATTAAATCTTCTTCTTCCACTGCACTCATTCCTCTACTTCTTCTTCCTCTTCTTCTTCTTCTTCTACAACATTTCTTCTTCCATTCAACTCTTCCGTCAACTCCGTAAACAACTCTTCTGTACATCTAATCAATCTTCACCTTCTTCCACTTCATCACTTCCTCAATTCTTCCACCATCCTCAGGCAAATCAACGATTACCTTCGGAACATCAGACACTTGCACTACAGTCAACATACAGTTCGTCAATTTCAGTCACACCTACTTTCATCTCAGTCAAAAGTTCAGCTTTACTTAACTTTTTCATAGTACACCTATGATACTTGTTAGATCAACCTCTCCTCAGCAGTATAGACCTCGAATCCTCGCTATTCTTCCGTTACATCTTTACTTCGGTCCTTCGGTTCATCAGTTCAGCAGTTCACACGTTCAACAGCATCGGCTAGGTTGCTGTACTTTCCCGCAGTACTAATACAGTTACGTCCTGCCGACTGCAACTCATTCTCCTCATACAACGGTTTCAGCTTTTTCAACGGACTTTTCACAAACATAAATCAACAGCAGCAGCTAGGCTGCTATACCTTTCCCTCGGTACACTACGGGCAGAGTCGTAAGCGACGTCTTCGGTACTAATTATAGTCAGGTCCTGCCGACTGCAACTCCTTCCTCTCATACAAATCTCCTTCCATACTTCGGTATCAACTTGTTAACTCGCGAACTTTTCACAAACATATATCATTCTTTTGTACGTCTGTCGTCACTTCTTTTTAACAATGATTCAACTCAATATAAGACCAACGCCACTGACACCTTCCCTCCCCATTTACACGGGCTTGGGACCGTCATGAGGTAGAACCGAAGTTCTAACCTCAAGGCTGGGTTCTATGAAAGTTACAAATAGACAAATGAATGCTGCATCAGCGCCTGACTGCTCGCGGGAAGCTTTGCCGTGAGAAGCGCTTGTAAAGCATTTCCCTTATTCTGGAAATGCAAGACGTTGTTGTGTCTGGCGATAACTCTTCCCCTTTAAAGTTCGATCGTCCTCGATCGTTAGAAACACGGGATGCTGTTAAGCCAGGTGATAAGTGCATTGTACGTAGGCTGCGTGCTGATCGGTATTGACGACGTAGGGGCTGATTGAATACATGGTCATAGCGTAATAACATACAGCGATAACACTACGAACAAACGACCGATCTAACGGTATTTGACCGAATTTTGCAGGATTGCATTGGTGTTAGTAAAAATTTTGTTTTTTGCTCGTATTTTGATCGTTTTGTTTACAAGCTAAATGAAAATAGATAGCATCATTAATGCCAAAGAGTAATAGAACTGCATAATAAATTTGTTCAAAAGTAACTCAACGAACATCGTGATTGGTTAGAAAGGATTAAACGAATGACATTTCCGAAATGTCATTATGACAATTGTGTAATTTGTGTACATTTTTGCCGGTGTCCGGACATAAATTAATTGATTTCAACTTTAAATTGGTAAGTAACACAATTACTTTTTCCCGACTCGCCACAAATGAATTCCGCCGCAATCGCTCGTGTTTCATGTAGTCGCATAGAGTGTTATTCGCGATCGGTTCGCGTAAATTATTGTATTTGTGTCACGTTCATATAAAGACTTCGCTAATGATCATTTGCGAGTTCAAATTATCATTGTATTTTAAAGTGAGTTAAAAAATAGAACAGTTCATAAGTGTACAAATTTGTGCATTACAGAGTTACATCTCGTTAAACAACGTTTACGAGAAATAAATTTATTTAGCCCAAAAGTTAACAGTTGAGTACTTCTACTTCGACAAATGTTCAGTGCCAAAAAAGTGCTAAAATTGTCGGGTTTCTGTGAGTAGTGAAAAGTGAGTGAAAAGCGCTCCAAGTGAAAGAAAACAGCTCGGTATTTACATTTCGTACGTGCATGTACGAAACTTCAAAGAGCCCGGCGAAATTTGTTCATGTGCAGCTAGCCAAAGCACCTTAATTCCGCCAAAGTTGGTCCCAAGCCCGGTTCCTAAAGGAAGAGGGGGGTGCTTTGCAAAGCTTAATAGGATTCGGAAGAGTGAAAGTGGAATAGAATGCATTCAATTGTTTTCCAAAGCAAAATGGAAATAAGATATTTCCAAAATATCGTATGGACTTGGTTTTCGTAGGCCGAAGGGATACGATTCTATTCATGAGTAGGCTAACTTACAGTTAGTCTCGGCATTGTAGATGAAGATTAGTTTTACCCTATTGACTTAAATGATTGTGAGTTTTTCAGGTTGCAAAGTTAAGCAGTAACATCTGGTAAAAATAAGGTAAGGAGAAATTAATTGGAAAATTAAATAACCAATTGTATGCTTGTGATGAGTAAAAAATGTACTGTTCTTCATGTGAGTTTTATTGGATCAGTATTAGTTTTATCATGTGTACTTAACTGTTTTCATATTTTCAGGTTACAAAGCTACACAATCCCATTTCAATTCATGTGCAATTTGGATGAGCTTAACGGAAGTTTTCCCGTTAGCCTCGTCAAATACAGGGTGTATACAGCTGTATACTTATTTTTGACGCGTAAAAAATGAAGTATTTTTGTTATTTTGTTGTTGAACTTTTAGTGCAATGTTATATCATCAAATTTTATTATTAGAAAATAGAAAAACTTTTCAAAACACAAAACATTTTTAATATCCGACGTCTAGAACTCATTTTATGACGTTTTGAATATGCTACACATAGGTGTAAATTTCCTTTGGCGCTCACAGTATCTCCTTATATACTAACTTAACTTGAAGAATTCTCCCTGTGTGGGATCTAATGTGATTCAAAATTAAAATTCCTCTAACCCTAATACAAGTTAACAAATGGAAGACTTGTACGTTTTTTTAAAAAAAAATACGCGAGACGGGTGTCTCGCGATCTTTATTATATGAAAGTTACATGAAGTCTCGTGGATTAACGTGGACACCTGCCTTGTACGGCCTAATCCCACGGTCTCTATAGACGGGGTTGAAACAATGTGTCAACCACCACCCCTAGAATCTGAGACAAGTCTCATTCCTAGGTCCCAATTTACTTAAGCTACCTGGATTCCCCAACACAAATGGTGAGTGCTCTTCGCCACTCTCTAGCCTTCGAAACCACAACCACCACGTTTCAGCCAAGGATAGGCTCCTCACCGTGTAGGGGGCTGACAGTAACCTGTCATGGGCGTCCCCCTAACCCGTGGTTCAGATAACCTCTGATCAGGTTGCGCTTCTCTACTGTCCGAGAAAAACTCTCAGTTTTTGTTCCAGGCACACAGGACTGATAGCCCTTTCTCACACCTTGGGTACGTGGAGTCGGTATTCCCCAAAGACTGAATGGAACAAGCCGAAGCCTAAACCATCAGCCCCCCTGCGTTCACCCGGATTCCTATAGCACTAGTCTATAGGGTCCGGGTTAACACAGTCACAACATAGGACAACATTTACTGCACCAAATTCTCAACATTTTCTATTTAAAATTTTTAGCAGGTATACTAGTCTCGCATCCACATCATCAACATAGTTGATGTTGCAATACGAGCTTTTCGACCTGCTAACAACATTTAACTCACTTCGTCTACATGACACTCAGTCAGTTACATTCAGTTTCTCAAAGTCGTCAGTCAGTCAAGCAACATACATCACTATCACCAATTACATGATTACCAACAATTATACATCAGTTTCTCATCTCTCCGTCAATTCCATTTATCTTCTTCATTAATCCAATCCATTCCAATACACCACTTCAACACCTTCAGATTCATTCATTAAATCTTCTTCTTCCACTGCACTCATTCCTCTACTTCTTCTTCCTCTTCTTCTTCTTCTTCTACAACATTTCTTCTTCCATTCAACTCTTCCGTCAACTCCGTAAACAACTCTTCTGTACATCTAATCAATCTTCACCTTCTTCCACTTCATCACTTCCTCAATTCTTCCACCATCCTCAGGCAAATCAACGATTACCTTCGGAACATCAGACACTTGCACTACAGTCAACATACAGTTCGTCAATTTCAGTCACACCTACTTTCATCTCAGTCAAAAGTTCAGCTTTACTTAACTTTTTCATAGTACACCTATGATACTTGTTAGATCAACCTCTCCTCAGCAGTATAGACCTCGAATCCTCGCTATTCTTCCGTTACATCTTTACTTCGGTCCTTCGGTTCATCAGTTCAGCAGTTCACACGTTCAACAGCATCGGCTAGGTTGCTGTACTTTCCCGCAGTACTAATACAGTTACGTCCTGCCGACTGCAACTCATTCTCCTCATACAACGGTTTCAGCTTTTTCAACGGACTTTTCACAAACATAAATCAACAGCAGCAGCTAGGCTGCTATACCTTTCCCTCGGTACACTACGGGCAGAGTCGTAAGCGACGTCTTCGGTACTAATTATAGTCAGGTCCTGCCGACTGCAACTCCTTCCTCTCATACAAATCTCCTTCCATACTTCGGTATCAACTTGTTAACTCGCGAACTTTTCACAAACATATATCATTCTTTTGTACGTCTGTCGTCACTTCTTTTTAACAATGATTCAACTCAATATAAGACCAACGCCACTGACACCTTCCCTCCCCATTTACACGGGCTTGGGACCGTCATGAGGTAAAACCGAAGTTCTAACCTCAAGGCTGGGTTCTATGAAAGTTACAAATAGACAAATGAATGCTGCATCAGCGCCTGACTGCTCGCGGGAAGCTTTGCCGTGAGAAGCGCTTGTAAAGCATTTCCCTTATTCTGGAAATGCAAGACGTTGTTGTGTCTGGCGATAACTCTTCCCCTTTAAAGTTCGATCGTCCTCGATCGTTAGAAACACGGGATGCTGTTAAGCCAGGTGATAAGTGCATTGTACGTAGGCTGCGTGCTGATCGGTATTGACGACGTAGGGGCTGATTGAATACATGGTCATAGCGTAATAACATACAGCGATAACACTACGAACAAACGACCGATCTAACGGTATTTGACCGAATTTTGCAGGATTGCATTGGTGTTAGTAAAAATTTTGTTTTTTGCTCGTATTTTGATCGTTTTGTTTACAAGCTAAATGAAAATAGATAGCATCATTAATGCCAAAGAGTAATAGAACTGCATAATAAATTTGTTCAAAAGTAACTCAACGAACATCGTGATTGGTTAGAAAGGATTAAACGAATGACATTTCCGAAATGTCATTATGACAATTGTGTAATTTGTGTACATTTTTGCCGGTGTCCGGACATAAATTAATTGATTTCAACTTTAAATTGGTAAGTAACACAATTACTTTTTCCCGACTCGCCACAAATGAATTCCGCCGCAATCGCTCGTGTTTCATGTAGTCGCATAGAGTGTTATTCGCGATCGGTTCGCGTAAATTATTGTATTTGTGTCACGTTCATATAAAGACTTCGCTAATGATCATTTGCGAGTTCAAATTATCATTGTATTTTAAAGTGAGTTAAAAAATAGAACAGTTCATAAGTGTACAAATTTGTGCATTACAGAGTTACATCTCGTTAAACAACGTTTACGAGAAATAAATTTATTTAGCCCAAAAGTTAACAGTTGAGTACTTCTACTTCGACAAATGTTCAGTGCCAAAAAAGTGCTAAAATTGTCGGGTTTCTGTGAGTAGTGAAAAGTGAGTGAAAAGCGCTCCAAGTGAAAGAAAACAGCTCGGTATTTACATTTCGTACGTGCATGTACGAAACTTCAAAGAGCCCGGCGAAATTTGTTCATGTGCAGCTAGCCAAAGCACCTTAATTCCGCCAAAGTTGGTCCCAAGCCCGGTTCCTAAAGGAAGAGGGGGGTGCTTTGCAAAGCTTAATAGGATTCGGAAGAGTGAAAGTGGAATAGAATGCATTCAATTGTTTTCCAAAGCAAAATGGAAATAAGATATTTCCAAAATATCGTATGGACTTGGTTTTCGTAGGCCGAAGGGATACGATTCTATTCATGAGTAGGCTAACTTACAGTTAGTCTCGGTATTGTAGATGAAGATTAGTTTTACCCTATTGACTTAAATGATTGTGAGTTTTTCAGGTTGCAAAGTTAAGCAGTAACATCTGGTAAAAATAAGGTAAGGAGAAATTAATTGGAAAATTAAATAACCAATTGTATGCTTGTGATGAGTAAAAAATGTACTGTTCTTCATGTGAGTTTTATTGGATCAGTATTAGTTTTATCATGTGTACTTAACTGTTTTCATATTTTCAGGTTACAAAGTTACACAATCCCATTTCAATTCATGTGCAATTTGGATGAGCTTAACAGGCATGATGATACGAGACTTAATAAAGGCACGGTATTTATTTTTCCATTATTTCTATAAATAAAAACAACATATTTGACAATCAAAGCTTTTTCAGGAAACATAAAGCTCTGCCAAAACGTATTGCACGCTATCATTCATATCCGACTTGAAAGATACGAAGACTTGATTTATACAAAAAATGTTACAAATCAATAAAACGTCAACTTTAATGTAAAGAAAAGGGCTTTCGGGATCGGGATCAGCCAATTAAAACCCCCTGTTAATTTGTTTTATTATAGTAATTAAAAAACTTAAAAAAGTATGACAAACGTAATTAAATACTGTACTTTAAATTTATTAATAAGTAATACACCTTCAGAAATATCATTATAACTTAGCACAAAAACAATGACACCAATTACCAAAACACAAAATATACCAATTACCAAAACCAAGGAATTTGAAGTAAAGCATAAAAAGTATTTTAAAGAGAAGCAAGTATAACTTAGGAATCTAGATGACGTACATATAGTAAACTAGAAATTATATTAATGCTAAATTACTGAAATAAAATAAGCTATAACTTATATATATTTTCCTTATTAATTTTTATATACTTATAAATATTTGTGAAGAAGTTCTTTTTTCTAGATTCAGAGCGACTTATTTCCATATTTCAGTATGTACTTAATTCTCACTAAAACAAATAGTTTTAATAAGAACTCTTTATCCATTTTCCCGCAGCAACGGTGTTCTGATATTTTTGCGAGTTCGTCAACTAACATTTTACCAATACCCTTGGCAGTTTTAATATCTTCAAAACGCCGTTCGAATTCCCCAGCCAAGGCAATAAAGGTGGCTTGTGTCAGTGTAGGTTCTAAACTGAATATATACATTCTCAGGCAAATTCATATCCCCTCTATATGTACAAGCGTTAAATCATGCTTTTCGATGACCCGTTTATACAAATATCCGGCAAAGTATTGAAGGGCATACGTATTTCCTAAGTCGACATCTACAAGCATATTCCCGTCATCCAAAGTGACTGCTGAAAATGTTTCTGCCACATTACCGACCGGTATGTTTAAATTCACCGGTAAGGGTAAGGGGAATTCAATCTGTGGTTCGCAATTGCCATTTTTGATAATTCCTATGTACTTCATAGTGAAAACTTTTCGGAATGTAGTACAGAACTGGTAAGGAGTTGGATTTGTATTATTCGGAATTCCTTCTTAGTAAATTCCTATAATTCCTAGTAAAATTCCTTCTTAGTAAAGAAAATGAATACTCTAAGCTGTCTTGGTTTAGATGTCTAGTGAGTAAATACTTAAAATCTAACCCTACGCTCAATTTTCCATATATACCGATCAGGCTATTTATTGATACAATCCAACCTTTTATACATTTCATCTTACCGGTTATATCCTTACCATTGGAGTCGACTATCTTCATTGACTCGAGAATAGTTTTCATTTTAGAAAGATGCGCCATTTGTTCTTCATTCCCCACAAACGGGCGACGTAGTGTTTTTGCTTCGCTTGCTCTAGAAGAGTTAAAAATGTCGAACAAGTTGTCCATACATTCAACGAATTCTGCTGTATGAGCTGCACCGGAAGGAATTCGGTCATTTGTTGCAACTCTAGTTAGTATCCCAGCTGCAACAGTATGGCTAAATACATGTGCCGCATACTTCACTCTCATTTTCTGGAAGTTATTGGGATATATATGTTTCCGAGTCAATTTCGGAGCAAGTTTAAAATCCTCTTTACAATCCACCTCAAAAAACGCTTTTATATGGCGCCAATCTGCAACTTTCTGGTCCCCAAATCGGAAAGAATTTTTTATTAAATTGTTTCTAATGGCCTTTACCAAATGAGGAGGATCAAAGAAATAATATATTTCCTCTGAAGACTGATCGGTTTGGAAATAACTATGATCTGGGGAAATCCCGAGGAGCTTAGATATCGTTATAAAATTCGACCCTTGATCTGCAACAAATGCTCTCGGTCGCAATCCAGCATTTCTAAGCATATTGATGCTCTGAAATAATGTTTTTTTTTAGCTCTCTAGCGGAGCAAGATGTGCGAACAAATGCATATCCCAACAACTGCTTGTAATTATAAGCTATACCTCTTGCTAAAATCGCTACGACCGATTTGGCGACAAGATTGCTGCGTAAGTCCCCATTATCTTCAAATCCGACGATTATATCCGTTTTCCTGTCGTACTGAAGATTTGGCATGACGGACATTTCGTCCATGCATACCACGCAGTCTTTCGCAATATCCGGTAGAGGTTGCAGTCTTATTTCAAGACTCTTAAAATATATATCTTTTATACCTGGACCCAATGGCCAGTTGCTAATAAATCTCCTAAGAGTCATCTCACTGGGAAAGGAAAGAATTGTTGATAAAAAGTGGTATGCCGAAGGTGACAAATGGAATAAGCAAATAGCCATTTGCTTAAAATCTTCTTTGTATCTTAATCCAGGTTTTCCCCGTTTCATATTTGAAATATGGCTATCTACTATGCTAGCCATTTCCGCTGGTAAATACATTTTGGCAAGTTAGATTAACATCACAGGAGTTCGGTGTTTTTTTTTTTTTTTTGAGTCGTTTTCTTGCAGCTCGCTCTTTTCTAAGCTGCTGCTTTAGCTCGTTGATAACGTGCCGATATTGCGCAAAGCGTTGTTCTTGCAGGTACTGTTCCGTTTGCACGGCAACACTTGGCAGGCTTTTTCTTTGGGGTAAAACGACCTAATAAAATATTTCAATGACTATCAATACTATAAATAACAGGAAGTAATCTTTCGACATTTTCTTGTTCCCTGATGGAAGATGACGGTCCAGCCTCGGCATCCTCAGAAAAAAAGGGACCGCCGTTGATGTAAGGCAATGGCCCGAAGGAACAAACATGTCCCTCTTAAGATGCTTATAGCATACGAAATGATATTTTTTGAAGTTGATCAGGTCCATTCGACGAATATTTCGTAGCCACAACTCCCGCCTAAAAGCGAAAAATTCATACGAAAAAATTAATTTAATTTCTAATAACTCTTCCATTCAATTTGAGAAGTTTTTTCAATCTAAATATTATATTATACATTCACGTTTACTTTGAGTAGGTGAAAATTCTTGGCTTCAATCATGTGCTCTTCCAGTTACATTCATAAGCTATTTTCGATCGTTACTTCCATGGTAACTTCTTTGGCCCTAACGATCGAAAATCAACTTTGCTCACAAATGTAAATGCACAAAGTTGAATTGAATCATGTTTCACTTGAAAACACTATAACTATTTCATAATTAAATAAAGTTTTATCGCTTCCATTCAAAAGTGTGCATTTTATCATATTTTCGTAATCGATATTCGACCGTTTTTACACTGTCGTTTCAGACTAAACGATCGAAAATCGATATCAATAAACGAGAAAACAGCACATTATTAAATGGAAGCTCACTTAACTTACGCTTTTAACTCCATTGGCAATTGTCCAAATCTTTTATCCGGCACAAAGTACCCCGGTACGATACAATGTTTCTTTGACATCCTTGTAGAACAAAGTGAACATCTTATCACTCTTCTATTCTTATCACAAACAAAACAAAAGGATTTTAATAAACAAACAAATTTTAACGAAGAATCGGACAAGCTACAGTTGGTATCATAAAAGCCTATACTTTTCAAATCAAAATTTTATTCCCCATGCTAACATTAATTATTTGATGGTTGATAAGAATAGTGAAAATACATAGTTTATATTCCTGTTAAACAAGAACTAACAAAAACAATTTTATAATTTGAGCCATGTACGTATTTTTGAGTCCATTCCATAAGTTACACATCCGAGGTTAGCAAATATGAAGTGCAAGGGGACGTTAATATACAAGGAAATTGATTGATAGTATCCAACGAAACTGAACATTATTTTGGTTTACATTTTTTCACCAGCACCGATCAAATTGAGACGACGTCCTTGAAAATATGAATTATGTTTAGATTCATTTACACCGACTGTAATGCAGATGAGTAGTTACCCGATGAATATTTTCTTTCGTTAAAACAATAAAATGTTCATCTGGCCATTCTAATTGTTTCGTTTTATCAACAATAATACACTCTCAAAATGCTTGCGTGAGAACACAATGACCTACTTTTACAACAACGGATCTGCAAAATTGGTTGCACACATTCAAATCCATTAAGACAGCCATCACATTCTGTCTTCTTAGGTATGTCGGTTAATTGTCTCGCTCTCCATCACGCATGACTTAATTTTGTATACCACACAAAGTATTTCTTTGGCTTTAAATTCATGCCCCCCGGGACTGTTACAGCTAGTCGTAGTTTAGCTATGACATGGTGTCGATATTTTTGGGTCTTCTGTTTGGTTGGAAGTATAAATCTTAATATTTTTGTTATGATTGAAAATTTCCTTTAAACAAAACAGGTTTAGGAATGCGATGAAAATAATAATGGCTATTAGGCGATAGTTTGGATTTATATTGATAAAAATTATTTGGTAGAAAGATAGTGTATCCACGTTATTGATGTGCAGTCCAGATAGACTAATATCCAGATAGAGAACTCTAAGGATGATTGGAATACAGCCGGTAAGATTCGTATGGATGATTCTTCTCGTTCTGTGAAACTTTGCCCGTTGACAGTAATTGTGGTGTTCGAATATTTTACAAGGTATGTCCCAATTAAATAGTGTGAGGAGTCTTCAGTTGTACGGCTGCCGTCAAAGTTGTTTAAAAGAAGAATCCCAGGGGAGATGCTGTCGATAGTTACGATATCTGCAGCGCTGATGTTGTTACACTGAACCTCATTACTGCTTAATTAATTGGCTATACTAGAGCTATTACTTACATCTAGGATATCCTTAGATTTGAAAATTGAGAAATAATTAAATGATTTACATTCATTCAAAAGTCCAAATATCTTTTCAAATTTTTTCAAAATGCATTTGGTTTACATATTTATCTTTCTTTATGGGTTTAATTAAAAGCATTTGATAAATTTCGCCATTTACAATGTATGTTAATTATGTATAATATGGATGTGCCACTTGTTACTATTTTTATATTTGCAATGTCTAACGCTTCTTCAATAAAAGAGTATGCAAGATTATTTTTGTCAATTAGATCAGTAGCCATTTGTATTTCTTTTTTAAGATAATATCAGTGAGTTGACTATGCCTACTTTGGCCCAGTGAATTGCAAAGTTAATATTATTTAATTTCTCTTCTATAAATTTCATTTTGAATTGTATTTCATGTATGAATTCATCATTTACTCTATTGTCTTTTTAACCAGATCTAACAATTTATTATTTAATTTCGTCATATTATTAATTCTTTCATTATATAATTGGTTGATAATAACTTGCTTGTTTGAATTTCTAAGCATATCATTGATAGTTTCTGTAATTGTCGCAAAGTCTTCACAATCAGGGTTCCCTGCCAACCATTTACAGGCAGTTCCTATGAAAATTAAGGATATCTTAATTTTCGTTGGTTTTAAGTTATGAATAAGAATCTTAATTTGCCTTACTTCATGTGTTAAATACCGTGCAAGGGGATTCCGCTATACTATGGATAAATTAATTAAATGCTCGGTTTCGAACAAGAATTTTTCGTTTTTCTGCAGATTGATTTGGTGTATGAAATTGAAATTTCCGTTCTGTATCCTTTTTTGTCCGAAATGTGACGTAACTATTTGTGATTTTGTGAAGTTTTATAGATAATTTTTACAGATTCAGTTGAAATAGTGATATGATTATCTTTTTTGACTTTTTCCTCCTTGTAAGTTTTGAGCGTTTACGCTTATTTTGCCTAACAAAGATAATTTGACCTACCCCGTAGTCCTTTGTTGACCGCCTAACTTTATTATGGAATTTAAGAGCTTTATCTTAAATTCCAACAAAAGATACAAACTTAGCTTTCAGTTTTTCAATATTTCTTTTATTTTCTATATTATATTATATTTAATTTCTTATATTTTATATGTCTTCATGAGTTGCATTAAGGAAACGACTAAAGAACAAATCAACTGGCTTTCTACAAGTGACAGAATGTATTGAGTTTCTTTCTATTGAGTTCTGATATCTTCTACGAATTTGGAAGTATTCTTTTTGGCAAGGGCAAATTTCGAAAAATTATCGATCGCTGTGAGAACTCGGTGTTTCTCCGTTGCGAAAAGATCGATATGGATTGTATGGTCTGGATAGTTAGGAATAAGGGTTGCTTTTGATTTTAGCTGCCATTTTGGGGAAGTAGAAGATGTTCAGAATTTGAAGGCGATTTTTATCCGCATTTTTGTGTGCTCTTTTATGCACTTGGAGATATATCGAAAAATACACACAAAATTATTTATCTTAAAAAAAGTTACGAGTATAAATCTATGGACCCAAGATCATAATTCATCCACAACAAAACTATAGATCCGCTAATATATGGATTTTAGTTAAATTCAAAAACCTTTACGCACAGAATATGCTATTCACGTGAGCCTTACACTTTGTGGTTCACGAAATTTCGAAAATATTTATATGGATTCAATAAAAATTCTGCAGCAAGATAAATATTTTGGATACAAACAAAAATTGTTTAATGTTTAATGCATAACAGATGTTTAACACAGAAAAAATCAAATCTAAATTTCACATACAGCAATATCATTGTTTTGACGAAATCCATTTTCATAAATTTTCCTCTATTGCCTTGTCCTTACTTCCTTATTTTCCACTTTTTAATTTTCAGTTTCTTCTAGGACAAATGTTTCTCTATTTCCTCAATAATTTTCACTACTTATTCTATTTTGTTATGCTTATTCTCTACACTTTCCTCTTTGCTTTATAATTTACACTTCTTTTCTTTTAAATCACAGCTTTTCTTCGATTAATTTTTATTGGTTTGAAAGAGGGATGGCAGGTAACACTTTTTTGTGAATCCTGTGTCTACTTGTCCAGTTGGCTATTTCCTGTTTCTTCACTTTTTTACGTTTCACTACTGAGGGGCCACTTTCGAGTTAGATCATTGCTTTTAATTCACTTGTACGCGAATTCGAACTTTTAAGTTATCTGAACGAACTGGTTACCGAATTATACTTTCTTAAAACTGTTACATTTTAAATGACGGTCTGGCTACCGATTTGAACTTTTACGTTTTACTTATCAACGGATTGATTACCGCCTTGAATTGACGCGAACAAAGGTCTCTGCTCGGGGGCCCAGTTAATAAATTAAAGACTTGTACGTATTTTTTCTTTAAAAATAAGCGAGACGAGTTTCTCGCGATCTTTATTATTTGAAAGTTAGAAATAGACTTCAACTTAATTCTAACAATTCGCAATTTTATTAAATTTAAATGCTGCATCAGCGTCTGACTTCTCGTGGGAAGCTTTACCGTAAGAAGCGCTTGTATTGCATTTCCTTAATCCTGAAAATGCAAGACGTTGTTGTGTCTGGCGTTAACTTACATTGCCCAAACAATGAAGAATAACATCTTATCCTTAAAAAAACGGCTACATAAATCTTTACTAAAACTCATTATCTATACTAAACATCCTCCCCGCGTTCATGATTTATCCATCAATAGGCCAGTTCTGCTTTGTAAATACGCTGTTTGATGATGATGATGATTAGTCATCATGGGATAAGTTTCGCTTTTGTGTATTTAATCCTTCGAGTTGAATTATTGCACATCATCTTTTACGTTTATTGGTCCCTGTAGTTTTGCTGGCGTCGATTGAGATTATCGGTTTGATTTGCGGTCGATGGTTTTCACTTGCTGCTATGGGTAAAGGTGCTAAGTGATGGTGGAAAAGCAAAACCTTTAGCTAATGCGCAGTTAGCTATTTGGAAATCCAAGTGAAATAGGGATTTGCTTTGTGTAAAACAAAGCAGTTAGTGTATTTGCAATTAGTGCAATAAGCAATTAGTGCAATAAGCAATTAGTGCCCCTGATTTTTTCGCGGATAGTGACCGTTTAAATCATAAATCGATAAGCCTTGTAGTGAAGCATTATGTTAATTGGTGGAAAAGCAATTGCCTACTACAGCTACTCTGTATTTGCACAAATAAGCGTGCATAGTGAACCGTCAAGTTTGAGGAAAAACAAAGTAATTAACTAATTATTTTCTTTTGACTTGAAGTCAATCTTACGGTTTGACTAACAGTGAAGTGTAAGAAAACTCAGAATTAAAAAGTTTTTTAATAGAACAGAATTAAACAGTTTTTTTTGTGAAATTTTTAAGCGTGCACACTCGCTGGAAATTCAAGGTAGGTGAATTTTTTATCAGAATTCCGCTGCCTGCTGGGTGGCCTTATTGGAATCGAATATGGGAAGAAATGTGAAGGGGGAAATTAGCTCCCCCCTAGGAAGCAAACAGTGAGGGACCTGAGAACGTCTGACATAACAGATAGAACCCATGTTGAGGTGCGGATCTTGAAGGAGACGAGGGAAAGAAAGAACAGGCAGAAGATAACAAGTGATAGAACACGACTGCAGCAAAGCCAATGACGGATGCCGGCAGTGCTAGTGAAACAACGGAGCCTGAGCCGGTGAAAAGAAGGCGCAGGAAGCCGCAAGAACAGAGTAAGGCTGATAGCTACATTGAAAAGGCGAAAGAAATCTCGGCAGAGATTAGCTCAATCCTAGTTAAAGCCAAATGCCCGGTTGAGTCGTTAGGCGGCGTATATCGATGCCTCGGGGAGGTCAATGCTATGATAAGCAAGCTGACGGCGGAAAATGCTCGTTTCCAAGGAATTATTGATGAAAACTGCCGCTGGAGAGCGCAGCCTATACTATATAGCCTATATATATAGCCTATACCCAGCCGTTATGCCAGGGCAGATGACCTACGCTGCCGCTGCTGTAGAACACAAGTTGCCGGTACTGGTGGAACGCCCGCCTAAGCCGATGGAAACATGGTCGGTAGTGGCCTTGGGCAAGAAACTGGATACAACTCCCAAGGAAGTGGCCGAAGTAGTAAAGAAGAAAGTACTGCCTAATTTTGGCGAGCAGCAGCACAGGAGAGGCAGGCTGCTGCATCCAATGAAATTTTTGCTCGGAAGGATCTGGAGGTTATTGTTTACGATAAGCTTGGAGTGCAAGTAATAGTTTACGATGTTGACTGCTTCTTAAACAGTGATGAACTCCTCACTGAGATTTATGGGCAAGAAAAATGCAAGAAATGGCTGAGAATTATATCGCGTCCAATCTGTGAAGGCCCCAACGGAAAATCTAATGTCATCCTTGAATGCACTAATGAGGTAGCAAACGCACTCCTCGGTGTTGAAAGATTCTTTGCTCGTTGTATCTCATATCGTGCTCGACATAGGGATCCCGTCAATGCGTGTTTTAGGTGCCTGAGATTCGATCATGTAATTGCTGTATGCCACGCGAAAGATAAAGTCTGTGGACATTGCTCACAGTCAGGACACAGCTCCGGGCGCTGTAACAACCTACCGCATTGCACTAACTGCGCCTTCCGCGGCGTTCCCGAATTACCAGTTTGCCGGTTTACCAGTTCTGCCGAAATAAAACTAATATTTTCTTTTGAAACTAATATTTTCTTTTTATTCTTCTATTTTCCTCTTCTGAGAGCGATTAAGTACTGACTGTTTACAAAACTTAAATTCCTTCTTAAATACTAAAATCTACATACACAAGTAAATCTACCCAAAAGGGATAATAATAAAAGGAAAGGAAAACCGTCGGCAAACTCACAAAAGGATTGCGAGACGGTGGTTATAAATATTTATTACATCTAAAATCTATGTACGTACATCTAGGAAAAACCAATTGATAGCGGCCGAAAAGGACATCGATCATAAAAGATAACCGTCGACCCTTTTCTTAAATGGATTGCGCGACGGTGGTAATAAAGAAAGGTTTTTCCGACATGTACGCGTTTCTTTTGAAATAAAGTGTGAATTAAAAGTAACACTTGGGATGCAAATGTAACTCCTCCATCCCCTATTGAAAAATCCTCCTCTATTTTTTTTTTTTTTTCATACAAAAATTGTTATTTATAGCTTATTATTGGATTTATCATCATTTCAATTCTTTGTTTCTTAAAATCTATACATACATTTTTATTTTGGACTTATAACTATTACACTCAACCCATGTTTCTGGAGTATTTGTTAGAAGATTGTTCAAGAGATGCATTAAAAAAAAGGCTAACTGCTTCAATTCTTCGCTCGGAAATGCATAATAGGGGCTTAGCCTGTATTCAATCGTGTAAACCAGAATTATCGGTGCTACTGGGAATACCCGGATCTGTATTTTCAGGGAGTAAATTAATAAGACGCTTAGCTTTATGAAAACGCTGGGGATGTATGTTTAATTTATGTTTATTTTTGTTAAATTTTATGTACCTAGGCTCAAGGTTTTTTGGTTTTGGGTTTTTAATATACTGTTTATCTAATCGTTCTTCTTTACGGGATTTATTATGATATTGATGACGTTTTATTTGGTTTTGTACTAACCTTGTGTAGATCTCATGAGCAGGGGTCGGTGTTTGCTGGTGAAACACGCTTCCTGGTTTTTCTTTATGTGCTGAATGCATTGTTGCATTATAGATACGAACACATTCTTGGACTGGATTTAACTCAAGTAAGTTTTTATCTTCTTCTACTTGCCTGATAAGGAATGTACGTAAGTTTTCATTAAGTGTCCTATGTGCTATTTCAACATCTGAATTACCAGTATGTTGGTGTGGAGATGTAAAGTGAATTGTTACATTATGGTTTCTAAGCCAATCGATTGTTTTAGGAGAATTAAAGGAGCTCTCATTGTCTGTGATGATATGTCGAGGGAATCCTATCATATTAAAAGTTTCTAACAAGGCATGGTTAATTGTATCCCATTGGCGATTTTTTATAGCGCACAAGGCTAAATATTTGCTAAACTTGTCAATGATTGATATGTAAGGATGGTTTTTATCTTTGAACCATATATCCAGGTGATATGTATCCCGAACTTGCCTTGGGTATTCAGGTTTTTTGAATGGAAGTTTGACAGGGTTTCGTTCGTACTTCGAACGTTTGCAAATATCACATGCGTTTACATATAAGGTGACAAGTTCTTTTAAATTTGGAAAGTAATATTTGCTTTTCAACTCTTCGTATGTTTTGTCGATACCTTGGTGATTAGAGTTTCTATGCGTTCTAGCTATTTGCTCTTTAATCGAAGCTTCAGTGCAATTATGAAGTAGTTTAGGTGCTGAAACTATGCACATGTTTGGGTTTGATAATTTATATTGACTGTATTCTTCTTGAGCCAATAAGAGGACATCTTTGTTGGGAAAATTGATGGCAGTAGTACCGTTTTGAAGAGTATGGTTTTTAAGAATATACTGTATTGTTTTAGATGTTATTTCTTGGAATTTCAAATGAAGTATTTTCTTTCCTTGATATTTTATTAATTTTGTAGAATTTATGTTCCCTAGCTTTAGAAAAATCTGTTGCTGAAAATGGTTTATAGGTTTCTCAGCTATAAATATATAATGATGATTGTCTTCCTGGGATGAGTGCTGTGTTGCGATAAGTGAGTCATTGTTTTCTTCATTTCCACTTTGCCTTGTGCTTGTATTTTGCATATGTAGGATTTGCACGCGAGACAAGGCATCTGCAACAACATTTTCTTTCCCTTTAATATGTTGGATGTTGAAATCATACTCGCTTATTTTTAACCGCCAACGCTGAAGCTTGCTATTTTCTTCTTTAATATTATCTAAGAAGGTAAGGGGTTTATGATCTGTAACGAGTGTGAAACGCTTATCAAACAGGTATGGTCTGAAACGTTTTAGAGACCAAACGATTGCCAATAATTCTTTTTCAATCGTTGAATCATTAATTTCGTGTTTGTTCAAAGTTCTTGATGCAAATGCTATTGGCTTATGATCTTGTGATAACACCGCACCAAGAGCATATTTTGAAGCATCAGTCGTTACAGTAAATTCGTTATTCCTTATTCAGATCAGCTTAGCTATTTTTGCATAATCGCGAATAAATTTACGGTAGAATCCAGTTAATCCTAGAAAACTCTTTATCTCTTTAGTGGTTTTTGGAAGCGGAAATTTTTTAATGGCTTCTATTTTAGAGGGATTAGGTTTAATGCCTTGTGGTGTGATAATATGACCAAGAAACTCAGTGTGGCATGACAAAAACGTCGTTTTGCTTAGTTGAATTTTTAAATTAGCATTACGTAACGTTTGAAATATTTTTCTTAAAGCGACTTCATGTTCTTGTAAAGATGAACTGAATATCAGTACATCATCCATGTACACGATACATGTTTTTCCTATATATTCCTGCAGAATGTTATTCATAAGTTTTTGAAATGTAGCCGGGGCATTTTTTAAACCGAACGGCATACGTAAAAACTCATAGTGTCCTGAGTCAGTGGAAAAAGCAGTTTTGTGCCGATCCGAAGGCTCCAACTCAATTTGGTGGAAGCCTTTGGCAAGGTCAATTGACGTAAAATATTGACAATTTCCTAGTTTTCCCAGTAAATCATCAATCTGAGGGATTGGGAACTTATTCTCAACTGTGAGTTGGTTAAGTTTTCTAAAATCAATGACCAGTCTATATTGACCTCCCTTTTTTGGTACTATCCATATAGGGTTGTTATATGGTGACTGAGATGGCTGGATGATACCTTGGGCGAGATCTTCTTGAATTTGCTTCGAGAGAAAATCTCGCACTGTGTATGGTAGCCGATAATTCCGTTGATATACTGGTTTATCGGAGGTAAGGGGTAAAGAGTGCTTAATTTTATGAGTAAAAGTGAGTTTTTGATTCTCATCATATTGTAAATCTTTAAATTCAGTTAAAATTCTTTTTATGACTGATTTTTCTTCTGTCGTGTGTTCCATCTGAGGAGGTTTTAAGTTTGACTCAGTTGATTCATCACAAATGTTTTTGAAAACCTCTGTGAAATAAATCGTTTCCTCCACATTGCTTGCAAAGGGTATTCGAATTTGGTTGCTACTATATAAGGTTTGAGTGTTATAATCAATGACTAAACCTACTATAAATGCTATGTCATTTCCAATAATGGCTTGAAAATGTTTGCCCTCTAAAGAGGTTAACTTCCATTCAACAAGAGTATTGGATCCAAATTCTTCCGGAGGCAATGTCCTAAGACATTTGAAAGTGTTGAAGCTATCGCTCATTGTTTTAATGTTCAATGGTGTACTATATGCTCGTTTTTGATGTTCAGGGACGATTCTTTCGTCAATAATAGAAATAGTACTTCCTGTGTCTATGATACATTTGAGAAGTCTCCCGCCGATTGTGAGCTGTACTGTAGGAAGCTCTCTCCCGAGGCTGGGAGCCGAAAATCCTGCTGCAAATTTTGGTTATTCAAATGAAGAGTCGATTCTCTAGATATAGCAGTGTTCATTGATACGTCAGAGCTAAGTCTCATATCGTTTGGACGAGAGAGACTATGATTTAAGTTATTTCTCATATTTCTTGAAGGCTGCTTTGGGTAGTTACGCGGAATTGGACTATTGTGACTCAATTGGTTGTTAGGCCAATGATATGAATAATTTAATGAACTTTGTTGGTTTAACGGGGAGCGTTCTTCAACATGCTGTGGCGGTTGAATGTAGCTAACTTCAGGTGAATTAAATGAACTAGTCCCGAAATTTGGTTTTTTGATTGAATAATTAGCTAAGTTAGACTTGACAAGAATACTATACGCGGACTCCAGAGACGAAGGTTGTTGGGCATACAAAATGGTTTGGATAAATCTAGGGCTATTCTCAATAAAAATCTCTGTGGCTAATTGCATGTTGTATAAAATTGTTTGATTTTTTTGTTCTAATGACATATTTTCACTAAATCTAATCCTAGTATTTAATTGAAATAATAACTTACGGATATACTCGTAGTAGTGTGTTGAGTTTGTGAATTTCGCACTTCGCAGCTTCAAAATGATTTGTCCGGTCGTTACCTGGCTATCGAAGTGTCGTATAAGTAGCGGCTTCATTTCGTCCCATGAGGTTACTGCATGCGTTTGTATAACTTGTGCTGCTGGTCCAGAAAGTTTATAGATGATGCTATGGTACATCAAATCGCGATCAGATTCGTCTGGATACGCTATTATTCGTGGTACGATTTTATCCATCGCGGAGATAAATTGGTACAGTTGTTCTGTATTTCCATCGAATGAGGGAGCTTGAGCAATGAGGTATGTGATGAACTTAAATTGGTCGAGCTTAGATAATCCTGTTTCGTGTACCTTTGTGGCTGACGACGTGGAGGGCAAGTTTAAAACCGCGGGTAAAATCAACGGGTTTGGTTGTGTGAGATGATTCCCTTGTTGGGACATTTTTAATATATTTTCACAAGTATAACACACCGTGTTCAGTAGAATTTTCCTTCACCAGGCTCACTTCACTTAATTGCCCACAAAAACTTTGCCAGTTCACTCAACTAAAACTTTGCCAGTTCTCACCACTAAGTTCTCCACTAAAACTCTTGTTCGTTATATTGCGTTAACCGCACGACTGCGCCAATTACCAGTTTGAAAGTTTCAATCTTCAAACTGCCGAAATAAAACTAATATTTTCTTTTGAAACTAATATTTTCTTTTTATTCTTCTATTTTCCTCTTCTGAGAGCGATTAAGTACTGACTGTTTACAAAACTTAAATTCCTTCTTAAATACTAAAATCTACATACACAAGTAAATCTACCCAAAAGGGATAATAATAAAAGGAAAGGAAAACCGTCGGCAAACTCACAAAAGGATTGCGAGACGGTGGTTATAAATATTTATTACATCTAAAATCTATGTACGTACATCTAGGAAAAACCAATTGATAGCGGCCGAAAAGGACATCGATCATAAAAGATAACCGTCGACCCTTTTCTTAAATGGATTGCGCGACGGTGGTAATAAAGAAAGGTTTTTCCGACATGTACGCGTTTCTTTTGAAACAAAGTGTGAATTAAAAGGAACATTTGGGATGCAAATGTAACTCCCGCCGCACATGCTATTAGATCAGAGGAGTGCCCAGTCTATGTGGACTTCGTCGTGAGGTCGAATGCCAGACATTAGTATGGCAGCATACAGAATTGTGCAGTTGTACTGCATGGGGACTGCTGCAGTAAAGGCCGAAATACAATAGTGCAAGACTGCGATACGAGAGCGCAACGAGAGTCTCGCAGCAAATGTCAAGCAGTTTTCGTAACATGCATTTGTATGCGACATCGTACAATTATTGCGATTCGTCGATGCGAGGCGGGAAATACTCGGAAAAACGAAAATTCCTCACCACGAGGTGCGTTGATGTTTGTCAAATGTAATATGGCGCTTAAATGAAATTTGAAATTCAAACGATTTAATTGCTTTTTAAGTACATTGGTTATTATGAATGAATTTTGAATGAATATTTCGTGCATCCTAGTTAAGGCTTTTATTTGATAAGCGAAGGAGCATTCCAAATTCAAATTTAAAAAAAATAAAAAACAATTTCTAGCAAATTTCATTTAAAATGTCACCAATTTGACATTTGTCATATGAACATTAACGCGTGCATTGTAAATTGAATGCGTTGCGTGACAACGAGGCAGAATCGCACTCACGTATCGCCATCATGCAGTATTGTATTTCGGCCTTAATGCATGAGTTCGGAGCATATATGGTACAGAACCATGCAGGCGTTCTGCAGTAACTATGGGTTCCATTCGGATCGGAGAGGGGCTTGCCATCGAGCATGCATGTGTACACATCAACTGGTGCCAAGTCTGCTGTAGTAGTGTCTGATAGTAACGTTGCCAACATGCTGATGCATTACCTTACTGATGAAAATGGCACATTTGTTTGGTTGAAAGGTAGCTTTGGCAGTTTATTGTGAGTGTTTACTGTAGCATGGTAGCCCCATTCCTGAGCATTCCCCAGCCCCTATCTAGAATACTTGGATCGGGTCTTGCCACTAATTGGTGGCAAGCCCTTTATCCCTGGCATGGATGCTAACGCTGATTCACTGGTGTGGCACAGAAATCTTATAGGGCTGTACAGCGTGGGGAAAAGCTAGCGGACTTAATGCTTGTTCGTGACTTGTGTGTTTTGAATGTACCTTGTGAATTGTCAACATTTGATGGCCCAATGGGTTTCAGTGATATTGATGTTACATGTATTAACAGTGCAGCTATGAGTACTATGCGATTTGATTAGAGACTGGTGCCTGGTTGGGGGGCGAGTCGCCATAACCTCATTGAGGTCACTAAGACCTCTAATGAGAAGGTTATTGCTCGCACACCAGTAAGGTGATCGTGAAGTCATGATTCCGAACCAAATAGGATTCGATATGAAGCCCTGCTGCAGGAATACACTTAGGTACACTAATAAGTTGCTTAATAAGTTAAATAATAAGCTGGAATCGATGAGTCAGCTCAGGCTAGCATATTCGAAGATGACAAAAGTGTTTCACAAATTACTTACTCTAACCAAGGAGAAGCACTGCCAGTGTTTCATTCGTATAATACCGATGATCCATAGGAGACTTAAAGATTATGTGGTGGCGGAAGCGACAACCGGGACCTCCATGGCAACCCAGCACCCACATGGATGGATTGTGTTGGCCATTTGTTAAAGAGTCTTTTTCCGGCAGCGGAAATTGAAACACCCCATCTTGACAGTAGTGAAGGGCAGGAGTCTTCTTCTCCCTTCAGCGCTGGGAGATAGATGAAAGTGTTAGCAGGCTGCGTTGTCGGAAATCACCTGGATTGGACGGTATGACTGGCGAGATGTGTAAAGGCTCCTAGACTCCTTCCCGATGAACTATAAGCGTGCCCAAGTTACCGGATAAGGATACAACCCTTCCTGGGTCATATCGGGACATCTCTTGTCTTCCATCGCTTGGCAAAGAGATGGAGAGGGTGATGGTCCGGCGGCTCGAGCGACTGGTTTCTGACTCCTTGTCGGATAGGCAGTATGGCTTTCATGAAAGGCGTTGCATTAATGAAGCATGGCTTGATGTCCTCTCCAAAGTTTGAGCAAGCTCCTTGCTTCCAGCTTCTTGGGAAGCTTACCACGATTAGGTGCAGCGAGGTTAGCCTATGGAAAAGCTACTTTTCTGGAAGGTCTGCGTTTGTACAGGAAGTATGTGATGTCACGGATGTGACGTGATGGATGATCTGCTAGTTAAAGTTAGTGAAAATATTTTATATTTTTGTGCTTACGCGGATCATCTACTTGTGTTGATGAAAGGTGATAATCGCAGGCAGTTGGATCAAACTGCAATGCAATCCATGGTTGTGGTGGAGAGATGCTGTGGTAGGGTAGGACTGACCATCTCTGTTGACAAAACGTCGATGATGCTCCTGTAAGGAGTACTCAGCCTGAGTCGTCCTCCACTGGTGAGATATGAGGCAGGTGCTCTCAAATATGTGACATCGGTCACATATTTGGGAATCCGTGTGGAAAAGAGGCTGACCTTTTGGCACCAATTTATGGTTGCAAAGAGAACGTCTCAACCCGACTGGGAATTAGTTCAAGGATCCCGGATTATGATCAAATCCGGATCAGATTTTCCTTAATACGGACATCTGATCAAAAACTGATCAAAGTATAGTATTCTATCCCTTTCTCCGGTCACCTGATCAGGATCATATCAGAGTACAGTATTTCATTCCTTTCTCCGGTCACCTGATCAGTTTCTTATCAAAATTTATTATTAAAAACCTTATTATGGTCTCATTACGCAATGGGGCATGCATTCTTCGAGTCAAGATCGTATCCGATGTTCTGAACAGAATTATGATAAAGAATTTAGTTTTTTATCTGATTTATTCTGCATGTAATATTTCTTATCAAATAATAAATTTATTGTTTATATTACAACTAAATTACATACTATTATTATATTATTATTTTATTATATTATATGTTTCTGCAACAGATGTTTTTTTTCTTTATATATTAATCAATAACTTTTTTCTAGTTATAACTATGTACGAAATATTGAACACTTAAATAGACTCACTTCAAAATTTACATTCCTCTATAAAAGAATATACCTACTTTCATTTATGCCATGTTCTTCACCAGGTAAAAATTACCTGCAGGTATACTCTGAAACGTTTAAAAATAAAGAGTTTACATTTCTGAGTGCTTTTGTTCGATGACCGTGAACAATTTACGTTAAAGGGTGTGGCCGGATAAGTATGACGAGTTTGCCCCTAAAAAGGAATCTATATCGAAACCTATGTTTTAATACCTACTTGATGTACTAACTTGATTTATGGATATTTCGCGTCTGGCATCGGCTTTGACCTTGAGATATAGGAAAAAATAACCGTACGCCAGTGACGTGCAGTCACATTAAGCGATTCCAAACTGCTTGCCTTGCGAGATCTACACCTAAAATATCTTATTTTATTTTAATAAAAATTTTGCTTTTCTAAATACAAACTATACTTTCCATTGCTTTATTCTTCATTAAAATATGAATTTAGACTGTAGATTGTATTGCATATCTACAGGCCTATAGATTGTATTGTGTATCTGCAAGCGAATACACACTCCTAGCAAAGATTTGCCTCAACATATTTGCTTGTTGCTAGCGAGGATTCCATTAAAAATGTTTCTTTGAATTTAGCCATACATTGGCTGGAATTTTTTTTCCTCTTTGTTCTGAATTTTATATGGGCACGGCAAGCAAAGTTGAACCCGCTTTTGAAGCTGATTGTTTCTTGCCATGTAGAATGTTGCTTGTAGTATTTGGGCATTTTATATGCATTTCAGTTTTTCGAACAGCAATATGTTGCAAGGAAATGTAAACTTTTAATTTGATGAGCTTTTCTTTGCACTTAATGAATGAAAATACTCATATTTGAATAAGGAAAAATATTAAAAAGAAAAGTGGGGAAGCTTGGAGCATGAAGCTTTTTTCCATTAGAACACTTTTAACTGAAATTGTTACTTTCTGCATTCTGAAAAGAAATCATACGAGAGTACTAGTGTAATTTTCGATAGTTTTCAACTATTCAACCGTAAATAGAGCGATTATAGATATATAACTCGCGTTGTGTTTAAGTGCTCATTTTAGTGGCAGTTTTTAAGAATTGGTAAGTTTTCTTTTCGCATTATGTCGGAATTTTGTTGCACGACTGATTTTTTATTAAGTTCGGCATTTTCAACTCTTTCTTTCACGAAGAAAAAAGAAATTGTTAATTCCGATAGGCCGAAACCAAAGTTAAATTTAGAGTTTAAAACAAAAAATTTCACACGGAAGTTTCACTTAGAATATTATGAAAAGTACGTTTGGTTGACGGGGAGCTGCAAAGTCAACAAGTTATTTTGTTGGCCGTGCCTCCTTTTTGCTAGTGAACGATCGGTTTGGAACAATGCAGGGTTTAGTGACTTAAATAATTTTACGGGATCAGCTGCAAGGCATTCTAGTACGGAGAAGCATTTGCAATCGTTGATTAAATTAGATACGTTTGGATCGCAACGAATAGAGTTTATGCTAAATGACCAAGTAGCATCTTCTTTTCGTTTGCATAATGAAAAAGTGGTGCGCAACCGTAACATTTTGAAACGTCTAATAGATTCCGTTTTCTTTCTGGCGAAACAAGAACTTCCATTTAGAGGAAACAATGAAGAATCGACTTCTAATAATCGTGGAAATTTTATTGAAACAGTAAATTTTTTATTTTTATACGATCCTTTGATAGAATCACATATAGCATCTCTTACGACCAATGCAGCTTTTTCTGGTCTATCAAACAGAATTCAAAATGATATAATAAGCGCAATAGCCACAGTAGTTAAAACTAGAATCAATTTAGAAATAACGAAAGCTCCATTCATTGCAATTATGGTCGACGAAACTCCGGATATTAGCCACCGTGAGCAATTATCGATCATTTTAAGATATACGTCAATTGACGGAATCAAAGAGAGATTCATTGAATTTTTAGATGTCAGTGATAGCCGCACAGCTGCAGTGCTTACTTCCTTAATTTTGCAACGGATGAATAATTTTAATATTGAAAATAAATTAATTGCACAATGTTACGATGGCGCTGCAGTTATGAGCTCACAAATTCGAGGCGTTCAAACTTTAATTCGGGAGAAGCATAAATCAGCGTTATTTGTTCCATGCTATGCGCACTCACTAAATCTTGTTTTGTCTAAAGCGGTTGAATTCATTCCAGAAATAAAAGTATTTTTTGCACACATAAGCAAAATTGCAACATTTTTTAATAACTCCACCAAAAGATCGAACCTTTTTGCTAAAATAGTTAAACGCCGTTTGCCTTCCGTTTCTAGCACTCGATGGCACTATCATTCGCGAATAATAAATGTTATTTTTGAAAATCGAAATGAAATAGCCGAGGTTTTCGATACAATTTCAAACGACTCGACCCATTGGGATGGCGATTCCTTAACTTTTTCCGATATTTATTCTGTAAAATTTTGCGACTCTGATTTTCAACTTTATCTTTTAATTTTTTCCGAACTTTTTTCAAGAACTGATGTGTTATTCAATCTTATTCAAAGTAAAGTAGTAAATATTGCATATGCTAGTCAAAAAATTATAGAATTTGAAAACTGGGTTGAAAATGACTTTTCTCTTAAATTTGATGATTTTTATTTAGCTACCACGTCAGAGTATCAAACACCGAGAAAAAAAAGCAGAAATGCACTAGACCCTTTGCAAAACCTTCGAAGAATCTTCAGGGAAATCATAGACATTGTTCTTCAACAAATTCGTCAAAGATTTCAGAACTTTAGACAATTATTATTTTTAGAATTGCTCGAACCTAGCTACTTTTCTCAATTCAAACAAAATTTTCCAGAAAAGAGTTTTCATTCACTTATAGAATATTATGGAGAGTTTTTCGATAACACCCAATTAAGAAATCAGCTGCAGGTAATCTATTCATCCGATGAGTTTAAAGACGCAAACGCGAATAAAATTCTTGCATATTTTCTAAGTCGCCCATATGTCGCTACAGGCTTTCAACAAATATGCACTTTAGCTAAATCAATAGCTACGATTCCAGTATCAGTAGCAACTGCAGAGAGGTCATTTTCAACATTGAAACGTTTGCATACATTTTTAAGAAATCGCCAGTCTCAAGATCGACTTTCTGAACTCGCTTTAATTGCTGTCGAGAAAGAACTTCTGATACAAATGCGAAGAGAAAACGATTTTTTTGATAATATTATTAAAGAGTTTTTACGTAAGGAAAGGCGAATAGACTTAGAATATAAATAAAAACTTGTATTCGTTTAAAACAATACATTATTGAAGTTAATTTTTGTTTTATATTTCGATGGATCTGCTTAAGTTATCAATTTTTTTGTATTTGTATTGTAAGTCTATCCGCAAATATATTTTATTCACTTGTCTGGTTTCTTCTATGAGGCGCAAAGCCGCTTGAATTAAATGTTTTTGAGGCTGTAATCATTCTAATATTCAGTCTATTAATATTTATTTCAAATGGATTGCTTGCCTATCAATAATTTTCACTGCACGTCACTGCCATTGACAGTAAAGATTTTGAGAAATTCGAGGATTCCTTGAAAGAGGAAAAATTGAAAAAGAAAGTGGAATTACGGAATGCAAGTGAAAGTTCATAATGACCTGTTTTTATATTAATATTTTACTATTTTTTGTAATCACACAATTTCATTACAATTATATTATTATTATGCCAAACAGAATATTACCATGCCAAACAGAAATTTAATTCAAAATATGACTGACGTATTGGCAAAATTTTTCACGGCTGACATAATTAATCAATTCACAGCCCAAAAACAAACTGGAAGTAAAATTGTTTTCAAAAATACAGAATTTGGATTAGTTTTTTGGTAAATAGTTACCATTTTCTTTACAATAAAATATTTGTTTTTCGTTCTACAATTTTCGAATGTTGCAGATATCCTGTGTGAAGACTAAGGAAATCACGGAATCACCTTGAAACACAAAGAATTCTATGATGCTGTGAAGAGTTATTAATAATACGAAAACTTGGAGCAAGGAAAATAAAAAAAAAAATTAATCATTAAATGTACTTATAATTATACTATACTAAAACTTAAAAGTCTCAATAAGGCTAAGGTAAGAAACTAATATTCTTTTAAAACTAATATTCTGACAAAAAAAATCAATATTCTGACGTTTTTCCATCAGCTTCGGATCAGGAAGCCTGATTTATTCCTGATCAATCTTTAGGTAATCCTGATCCAAATGGGACCCTAGCCTGAAGCAATTTCTAGTCGGGAAGCAGCTTGCCTCAATGATGAGGGAAATTTTTAGAAAGGTCTGAGGGCTGTCTCGGGAAGCTCTCAAGAAAGTATAATATGGTTTTTTTTAATATGGGTTTTGCTCCCCTGTACTTTGTGAGGGTGCCACGAGTACTACCAGCAGGACGCTTATCACACGGGGCCAGCCAGCGGTGCTAAATCCATGCATACGTGGAGTGAAATTGTTCAAAAGAAGAAATCACGACTGACGTACTTTAAAACAAAATAAATGTGTCACACGTCTAAGTTGAATAATGATGAAACCGCAGTATAGAGGGGTGAAGTGAGAGGGATGTGGAGAATGAAGGAGACAGTCGTAAGGCATCTGAATTGAGCAAGTACTTAAGATATCGCCAATGGGATTCGTCCCCTGCCCGTTGTATTCCGAGGGGAAGTGATTTCAACCTGACCGCTGTATGCTGGATGGTGGAGGAGTAGAACTAATGGACTGTTTTACTGAGGACTTGAAGATTACTGACGAGTTGTCTGTGTCGCTGAAGAGAGGATGGACTGAAGTAAGTACTGTTGATGTCACCAAAAGGGATTCTGAATGAAATCTGGGGCGTACAGAGGGAAAGCTGAGGGATGCCAATCTGATTATAGCATCTGAGATGAATCGGAGGACTGACTGATGACTCAGGACTAAACTTGACGAGAAGGATGAAGTGGACTTAAAAACGGACGGACTGAATGTAGACTGAAGTATAAGTCTATTGCGGAATATTAACAAGAAGAGACTGATAAAGAAGATGTTGTTGAAGATGGTTGTTGAATAAGATGGAAGAAATTGAAGTTGATGTTAATGAAGATCTTGGTGTAAAAGATGATCAAAAAGATCATAAAAAATGAAGAAAAAGATGATAATATATGAAAAAGATGAAAAATGATAAAAATAAATCAAACACTGATCTAGAGGATTATTCTGAACATCAAAGCAAGAATGATGACGAAGTTGGTAAAATAGAGGATGGAGTGAAAAAGAAGAAGGTGGTTGAAAGGATGTTGAAGAAGGCGACGAAGAATTTGTTGTTGTGAAGTGTGTCAAGTGTGTCGACCTATGTAAGACAGACTGGTAGACGACTAAGATTACTGAATGTGACGAACTAAATGTCGTGTAACATGTGAACGAAGTGGAGTTATATGTATTTAGCAGTTAGAAAAGCTCGCATTTCCACATCAACTTGTTGATGGGTTTTTCTCAGACCGTAGAGAAGCACAATCTGATCAGAGGTTTATATGAACCACGGGTTGGGGGGACGCTCGTGACAGGTTACTGTCAGCGCCCCACACGGCGAGGAGCTTATCCTGGTTGAAATGTGGTGGTTGTGGTTTCGATGGCTACAGAGTACGGTGAGCATTCAACAGTTGTGTTTGGGATCCAAGAAGTTGAAGTAAATTGGAACCTGGAATTGAAACTTGTTTCAGATTTTAGGGGTGGTAGTTGACACATTGTTTCAACTTCGTCTATAAAGACCGTGGAATTAGGCCATCAAGGCAGGTATACACGTTGATCCTCAAGACTTCACATACAAAGTACTCCTTTACCCATCTTCTCCATATTTCTCACCGAATCTCCGATAAAAGTTTCCATCTGGACAATTTGGACATTTCTTGATATGTTGTGCCGAGTTCTGGGATGGTAACTAGGAGTTCTCCAATTAAGAAGTGCCCTGGTAATAATGCAATGTACTCGTTCGGATTGGAAGAAAACGGGGTTTCTGGTCTTGAATTTAAGGTCGCTACAGCTTCTGATACCACTGTACCTAATTCTTCAAATGTTAATGTTAATAACCGTTTTGCCAACTTCACTGCTGCTTCCCACAATCCTCCAAAATGCAGTGCTCTTGGTGGTAAGAAATGAAATTGCACACTTGTTGTGCTGCAATCATTCGTTATCTTCTCCTGATTGGTTTGTTACTTAATTTCACTTGCTGTGTCTCCGAACTTATTCCGTGTGCCCACAAAGTTTGCATTAGCACAAAATAGCTCTACACAAAGTCCTTGTCCTCGGTCGTCAAATCGGAGACTACTTCCATGTGGATCGTCTTTGTTTGATCGTTTGTGAAGCAGCAAAATACCACGATATAGCTTTTGCGGTTTCTTTCCTCGTATATGTTAGTGGGTCCAAATTGGTCCGCATAAATCTACGCCTGACAGCCAAAATACAATAGTGCGAGACTGCGATGCGAGAGCGCGACGAGCGCTCTCGCTCGATGTCAAGCAGTTTTTGTAACATGCACTTGTATAGGACAATGTACAATGATTGCAATGCGTCAATGCGAGGCGAGAAATATTTGGAAAATCGAAAATTCCTCGCAACGAGATGCGTTGACGCCTGTCAGGTGCTTGATGGCGCTTAAATGAAATTTGAAATTCAAACGCCTTAATTTCATTTTAAGTACTAGGGTTATTCTGAATGAATTTTGAATGAAAATTTCGTGCATCCTTGTTGAGGCTATCATTTGCCAAACGAAGGAAAATTCTAAATTCAAAACTATTGAAAAATCAAAAATAATTTTCAAGTTCATTTAAAACGTCACCAATTTGACATTTGTCATATGAACATTATTCTTCCTCGCATCGCGTGCATTGTAAATTGAATGCGTTGCGCTGTGACGTGCGAGAATCGCTTCGCGCTCTCGCATCGTCGTCACGCAGTATTGAATTTGGGCCTTGATGTATGAAAAGGTCGCATTGGAAAAATTCACTCCGGTCGATCAGCCATCATCTGAATTAACAACTGTGGATTTCCTTTTGTACAGCTTACACAATTGCTGACCGTAGTACATACTGTTTCGTTTTCCCATGTTTGCTGCCACAAGGTTAGGGTCCTTTTCCGTTCCTCTCGGCTGACGGTTTCTCTCGCCAACTCCCCCCTACGTAAGTATACACGTTTCCGGTCGTCTGCAAGTAACTTAATAGGAACCACCCTCGAGATTACCAGCACTGCAGGTTCAGAGACAGTGCGACATGCAGCGGCTATCCGCAAAGCTCCTTGCCTCTGCACCTGTGCCAGACGCCTTCGGTGCGTCTCTTTACTAAGAGCTTCAGCCCAAACCTCGGTGCCACACAAGAGCACTGACTCCATTGCACTCATCAGTAGACGTTTTTTGCTCGAGGTTGGCCCCTGCGTGTTGGCCATAATGCGGCTTAGCGCCGATACCCGCACGGAAGCCTTATCCGCTGACGCTCGAACCTGCTCGAAAAAAATCATCTTCGAGTCAATCATCAAGCCAGGTATCTGATTGATTCTTTTGACTCGATGATCATTTCCCCCACCCGAACCGGGATAACACGAGGGGTCCGCTTCTTGGTGAGGACGACGACCTCGGTCTTTTCCAGCGCTACGCTAAGCCCACGGTCTGTCATCCACTCGCTCACTCGGCGTATTACCGCACCCAGTTTGAGCTGCGTCTGCCCGACAGTACGTCTGGCGACTAGTACTGCTACGTCATCTGCGTAGCCAACCAGGCGCGACTCCCCCGGTAACTGCAGCCTCAAAAGCTCATTGTACGAGACATTCCAGAGGTCCGGGCCCAGAACGGAACCTTGCGCCACCCCTGATGTCAAATCAATTCTTCGCCGGCCTCCCAATGTGTCATAGATGAGTTTCCGGTTTTTGAAGTAGTCCTTCAATATCCGTATCAGATACCTCGGCACCCTGAAATATTCCAGAGCACGAAGAATATCTGTCCATCTAGCAGAGTTAAAGGCATTTCTCACATCTAGTGTTATGAGCAGTACTATTCGTCTCGAGTAATGATTGTGGGCTTCTGCCTGCTGGACCGCGCTCACTACCTCTGCTATTGCACCGATTGTGGATCGACCAGCCCTGAAGCCGTACTGCCGAGGAGACAGATCCCCGGCAGTTCGAATGGCTTCTCCAAGTCTTTCTCTAATGTGCCTCTCGAGTACCTTGCCAGCGGCGTTCAGCATACATAGGGGCCGATATGAAGATGGTTGCTCCGCGTTCCCCTTCCCCTTGTCGATCAGCACGAGCCTCACTTCTTTCCAGCAATTTGGAAACGCGCCCTGCTGCAAACAGGCATTGGAAGTGGTGAGCAGCTTGTCAGGACAAAGTTGATGTGCAAGCTGTATCACTTTCGCTGGTATACCATCTGGCCCTGGGGCGTTTTTCGATTTTAAAGCTTTCACCGCATCATCCAGCTCGATGGTGGTAATAAGTGGGCATTCTCCAGGACATTCAACATCTGCATCATCGGGACGTATAGGATGCATAGGGAAAAGCGCTCGAACAATCTCGTCCATTTTTTCCGTTTCAAAGGCACAGGGCCTCCTTGCAGCTCCTAATTTCCGCATGGCAAGCTTGTAACCCAGCCCCCACGGGTCTCTGTCGATGTCCTCAACTAGGTTGCGCCAGCAGTGAGCCTTGCTTTCGTTAATCAACCTACGGAGAACTTTTCTAGCTGACCTGTATGCCAGCGTTCGATTTCTTAAACTTTGAGATTCGTGGCGGAGTTTGTGACATTCTCTCCGCTTTTCGGCGATTTCTGCCGACCACCAGTATACAGCAGGCTTATTGTGTCGAGGCCGTCGCCTGGGCATAGAGCAGTCGCACGCATTCTTGATGAGCCTCATGGTGGAGTTCACCATGTTTTCAGCTGAGGCTCCCCCCGTTACCGTGATAGTTTCACCTATCATAAGAGCTGCGGCGAACGCGTCGACATCTATTTTAGATATATTCCAACCTACAGTTGAGGGTTGGGTTGCTACGCGTCGATTAGCACACTCGCCAATTGCGAAAGCAATGTACTGATGATCGCTCGCCGAGTAATCCTCCAGTACCCTCCATCTGTGTATCCTAGGCACTAAGGACTCCGAAGCAAATGTCACATCCGGAATAGTTCCCAAGCAGCCTCCCCGTCGAAAAGTTGGTGTGTTCCCAACGTTCATGATGACAAGTTGCCTCCTAGCCGCCATTTCTAGGATTCTTTTTCCTCTCACGTCTGGAAGAGGCATTTCCCATTCTATCGCCTTGGCGTTAAAGTCACCACCAACAAGGATTCGGCCTTCTGTGCTCAAGATAGCTTCCTCCAGTTCATCGAGCCTGCTCTGAAAACATGAAATTGACTCATTCGGCGTGAGATAGATGCTTATGAATGTCAAATCGGCACACCCAATGAGCACAAAGCCGTTTCCGCTGGAGCAAGTGCGAGCTGTGGGTAGAGCCCTATCACGTACCCAGATGGCGGCGGTGCCGGATCGATCACAATACCATCCAGCTTCTTCTTTATTGTGGTGTTGCTCAGATATCAGAAACAAGTCAATTTTTTTCTCTCTTGCAACCTGGTCTAGTAAATCTTGTGCGGTTGAGCTACGGTGTAGGTTGATTTGCAGGACTTGGATCATGTCTTTGCTCTTTTCTTGCTTAGTGCCTCTTTGAACTCCTGGCACCTACCACTTCCTGGAATATGAGCCAGATCTTCAGACTTCCGTCCCTTATCTTTGCACAAGATGCAACTGGGTTCGTTTGGGCAGTCTTTCGTCTAATGGCCGGAAGTGTCACAACTGTAACACAATTTGCTTCGATCTGGCCCCTTGCAGTTCAAGGAGATGTATCCGAAGTTAAGGCACTTGTAGCATCGAGTTAGGGCTACCCTCCGACGTATCCTGCACACAACCCAGCCGATTTTAATTTTCTCCTTGGCCAGGAGTTGCACAGCGTCTTTCTCTGGGATGTCTATTATTGCCGCCCTTTGTCCTCTAGGGTTGGTAGGCGTTAGCCTTACCCTCAAGCTCTCTGCCGTAGGAAGAATTAACCTAATGGAATCTTCTACTTCTTTAGCATCCGCAATGCAGTCATGGTCTCTTATTTCCAAAGACGCCATTGGCTGCAAAGTCGAGATAACATCTTTAGAGCCCAGGAGGTCCTTGACAACGCTCTCGAACCGTCCCTTGTCGGTGGATTCCGCTCCGAGTTCTACGAGGAGACCGCCTGTTCTGGTCGCTCTAACTGTTCGTATACAGACACCGTTTTTTTTTGGGTTCCACATTTCGCCTGATTTCCTTGAGGACCTCGGCGTAAGTTCTCCCGTCTGCAGGCTTGATCAGTAGAGCCTCCCTGCGCTGCTTGTTCCTGGTCTTTTTGGCATTGCGCTGTGTTTCGTGCCTTCTTGCTTTTCAGGCGCCTGTTTGGAATCTTTTGTTGTCGCTCGGTGTATCTTCTTCGCAGCCTTCTGTTGCGATTTAGAGCGCACCAATTGAAAGCCATCATTTTTCTCCTCCCCTTGACTGTTGTCTCCTGTCTCGACTGTTATCGGCCCCTTCGCCCTTTTCCTACGGTCAGGTTTAAGTGGGCTACATGCCGCCCTTTTGCCTTTTACGAGAGAAGTAGCATTTTCAGTGAAGGGAGTTTTATTTTCTGGAACTTTCTTAAGCTCTTTCAATTCACTCTCCGCCTGTAGCTACCTGCGGCGATAGTGCTGGATCCTATCAACGAGGTCCTCCAATTTGTCAATCCCATTTTTGATGCCCTTGTTGAAATTTGTTTGGACATTCGTTGAATTTCTCATCACTTTTAATATAGCGCTTATATTCCTTGCTCAAGGAATGTCCTCCTCACTTCTGTCAGCGGCTATTTTCGTTATCAGGTCGTCTTCAGGCGAAGTTCTCGATATACTGTCAGCAGGAGGGTCTTGTTGTTGTTGAGCATTATTGTTTTCGCCTTCCACGTTGTTCAGTATATGACTTTTGATGGCCCCTGGAGAATGGCACTTCGGATCGATGACTCCACTGCCCGAAGCCTCCACTACGCTTCTGGTATCGTTCGCTCCATCGCCTTGTGTAGGAGGAATGTTGTGGACAAGCACCTTTTTCGCTGTTGCAAGGCGTTCGATGGAGGTTTGCTTGCACGATGTTTTCTCGCTGCCTTGATTAGGCTTGGCTACTCTTTGAGGCGGAGTTCGCAGTAGTTTTGGTCTTCGGGCGAACATGCTTGCGTCGTTGATTTTTTCACTTGTAATTTTTGATTCTTCAGTGGCCAAGTGTTCCACCACTGAAAAATGCCCTGGCGACTTATCCCCAGCATGAATGCTGGAGAGAAGCCCGCATGAGATCGAGGCTCCCTCACACATCAGGGTGCATATCCCCACCCCTAATTTATGAGTTTTGTTGTCACTCATCATATATTTTTTGGTGGGTACTTTTAGTGACTTGATCACGCGTCTGGATGACGAGTAACCTCGTCAAGCCCCCCCCCCCCCACCACGACAAGGTAGCACCCATGGGGGGAGCAATAGCATTGGGTGTTTTGCATCATACGATATTGGAGCATTTCCTAACCCTCCCCTTACTCTTAATACTCCTTGGTTATCAATAATTCGTGCCAGAGTTGCTAACCGATTCTGTTTTTAACTTGTTTTTCTTTTTTCAATTGTTGAATTTCTTCCTTGAAATTTTCCCTTTGAATTTGCATGACTATCTCAGTTAGCGCTGCATAGAGTTCCCTTGTAGATAGCCATAATTCCGTTATCTCTGTTGTGTCTTTTTTCATCTTATTTACTGTGCGTAAAACGTAGGCCATACTTCGTTGTTAATGTGTGAATGAGTTTCTGTGGTTTATGCTGTATACTTGATGTCCTTCGTTCAAGTTGTGGTTGACAGTACTGACCACTGCCGTTGTTTTACGTTCCTCCTCTTATAATCGTGCATAAGAGATTGTTCTTTTCGGCCATTGATTCTCTTCCAGTTTCAGAAATGCTGGTCCACTGAACCATAGCTCCGAATTAATTAAATTCTCTGCTGAAACACGCCGCGATATTAAGTCAGCCGGGTTCATCTTGGTATTTATATGATTCCAATTTCTTCGCTTCGTGATTTTTTGAATATCCGCAATTCTGTGTGCTACATATATTTTGAATGAGCCAGGATCTCATTGAATCCATGATAACACTATCTGTGAGTCGGTCCATAGATACGTGTCATCAATCGATATTCTTAACATACCTTTTATTTTTTCCATTAGCTCCGCGTTGAATTGTGCCGCACATAGTTCCAGTGTTGGTAATATATTTATGTTGACTGGCGCTACTCGTGACTTTGAGCATGGGAGCCTCGTGCGTGGTTTCCCCTTTATATTGATTGTTCTCAAGTATGCCACTGCACCATAAGCCTTCTCACTGGCATCTGCAAACATATGTAGTTCTACACAATTTACATCTATCGAATGTACATGCCGCCTTGTTTTGAGGTTATTCAGTACCTACAATGAACTGCGATACGCTTCCCATTTCCGTTTCAACTCGTGAGTCAGCTCTTGATCCCATTCAATATTCCATAACTGCTGTATGAATAACTTCGCTGTTACTATAACTGGATTTATACCTGTAACTGGATCCCAACGGGTCAAACAGCAGATAATATGATCCTTTTTGTACATGAGTCCTGTATCGTTGGTTTATTAATTCTAAACGTACAAATATCTTGGGACATTTGCCATGTTAACCCTAAATTTTAAATGAAACCCGATTCTCCATTTTCGAACACCTTTTGCTTGTCTCTCTCTATCTTTTGTTGAGATTCCTTCTAAGACCCTTTCATCGTTTGATGCCCATTTGTGAAGATTAAATCTAGCTGAGCGGAGCACTTTGGTGCGTTGCTTCCGGACTTCAATGGTCTCTGTTAATGAGTTGGCGCTGGTTATTATGTCGTCCACATAACAATGAGACGTCTTAGTCGTCAGCGAGTTGTTTAAGGCATCTCGTCGCTAGATATGGAGCAGGCTTAGTTCCATAGGTGACTGTTGTGTATTGAAAGAATCGCAGTTTTTCTCGTGGTGTGTTACGCCATATGATTAACAGGAACCGTTGATCTTCTGTCACGTTAACCTGTCTGCACATTTGTTTGATGTCTGTAATCAGTACGTATTTATAGGTCCTGAACCTTAACAGAATATCGAATAGGTCGTCTTTTACTTTGCATTTTTTCATCATGATATCATTCAGTGATGAATTTGTTGATGTTTTACATGATGGATCTAACACGACCCTGAGCCTTATAGTGCTGCTTTCCGTTTTAATGGTACTATGATATGGCATAAAATAATGGTTCTCTGGAATATCATCTTCCTTTATTTCCTTCATGTATCCTAACTGAAGGTCCTCTTCAAGAAATCGTTAGTATTTTTGATGTAGTTCAGGATTTTTTACCAATCTTTTTTCCAAATTGAAATACTTTCGTATGGCAATGTCCTTTGACTTTCCTAATAACTCTGGCGATGATTATATTGGCAAGTTCACTATGAACCTTTCGTCACTATTCTTAACTGTTCTACTTTTGAAAAACTCCTCACAATGGAGATCTATGCTATCAAAGACGGTGCGCTGTAGCATTGGTAGGTTAAGTTGCAGTCTGATTTGTCCTGACCGCACAATTTCTCCGAGCAGAATATCTACCTTCTGAGAAAGTTTGGATCTGCTAGAGTCATGTCTCTTGGTATCTTTCATAATGAAATATCTATGAATCTTTGTGGCTGACAGTTTGTTATTTCCTTTATCACTTGTGCCTCTAACTTGTTGTGAATTCGCTAGTCTTGGATTTAATGTGTATATTCACGCGATCTTTGGATTGTAGCTGTGTATTTCCAATGCCGGCTACCTGTAGAGGTGTATCCTTTCTATTGAGCCGCAATTTCTTCTGTAATCTCTCGGAGATAAAATAAATTTGTGATCCTGAATCTAACAGAATTCTACAATCAACTAGTTCTAGATCCTTCGTGTAAATGGTTGCTATCGCTGTTCCCCGGAATACATAGTCATTTACTGACCTTTGGTTTGGCGTAGATATATTTACAACGCTATTTGGTGTCTTCATCTTGCGCAGCGATGTTTACGTCTACCATCTGGTTGTTTTGGCTTCTTCGTGGATTGTCTTCTGCTCTATTTGCGTGTAACAAAGTGTGATACTTTTGAGTGCATTTTCGACATCCGATGGACTGACATGCAACTATGTAATGTTCTTTCCTAAGACAATTGAAGCATAGTTTGTTTCCTTTTACTGCTTGCTCCCTTTCTTGTCTGGACATCTTCACAAAGATTTCATAATTGTTAACTATATGTCCTTTGCCACAAATAAAACATTTCATTTTCTCAGTGCTGGCTGTAGCTAATGTTACTTTCTTTGACTGCTTCCACTACTGCTAGTTTTGGTTCCCAAAGCTTCCAACGATTGGAATCTAGATTCGAGCTTCTTTAGCAATATTTGCAATAACAGTGGAACCCCCCCCCCCTCTAAGACTTCCAGTATTATTCCAGCATTCTCTAACATTAGAATGCACTCTCTTGTTGTATCGAACATCCTTTTCAATAAGTTAGCTGAATCCATTATAACATTTGCTTGATTCAACCGCTTTTCCAGAATTTGTGTTACCAATAGCCGTTTATTATTATATTGATCATTTAATATCTGCCATGTGATCGTGTAATTCTGCGTCGATACGGTCAGATGTCTGATGAACCTCTCCGCATCTCCGGTTAGATTGGTCTTTAAGTACTACATCTTTTCTATATCTTCTTGCCTTGCCTATCTACCATTGTGAAAACATATCGTAAAATTGTGGCCATTTTTTCATTTTTGGATTGTGGTCTGTAGCAGTCTTACAGAAACCTTGTTGAACTGAACTATGGCTCTGTCCTGTTTTATACTCCTTAGTGATAAGTGGGTCAAATTTTCCTTTAACCTTATCATTTTACTCTGCAGATTGTCATCCAATTCATACAGCTCTCGCTTGTTATACCCGTATTCAGCTTCCTTGTCTCTTCAATCGTATATCATCAGATTCTGCTGTTCAATGCTTGCCCAATCTTCCTTGAGCCTTTCGATTTTGGTCTCATAATATTAACTTGATTGGTTTTCGAACTGAGTTCTGTCAATAGATGCTTGTAGCGCCGCTTGCTTCTTGAGACATATGCTAATAACCTTACGGGTTTCTTTATCACCGCTGTCCTCAGCTTGTGTTGTAGCATAACATCCTTCCGATGGTTCTTTCAACTCAAAAATTGTCTGCTGTAGAACTCGTTTAAATCCTTCGTATATCTTCCATGCTTGACGGTGCAGATCTTCTGTAAAATATAGGTGATCCAGGTCGATTGCGTTAAACTGCTCCAAAGTTCCAAAATCTTGTTCAGTTTCTCCTGCATGAACTTCAGCGTCCTTCGTTCCACTGCTAGCTGGTCGTATCCTGTTTAATCGCCTTCAGTTGTTCTATCAACTCTGATTGAGTTTTCGCTTGTTGACTTCTTTGAATCACATCGGGGTCACCAAACTGTACGTTTACGCCGAAACTCAAGTTTATGTGACAAATGGGTCTGGCAAAAACGCTTGTAGATCTGACTACTATTAGATCCCTATGTTAGCTGGCTTAGGAAGCTCTAATTCAAGTGTCACATGTTTCCCAATTAGTAGTATGCATACTCTGTGTATGTCTTCTGGCTTAGGAAACACTAATCCTGACCTGACCTTTATTCTACAAATATATCTCTTTATATACTAACTTAACCTAAAGAATTCTCCCTGTGTGAAATGTAGTGTGAATCATAAACGCATAAAATTTCTACATCTTTATTTATTCTATGGTAGTTGAATTTTGTCAAACACACAACAAACGCATCCTTTAACCCTAATAAGCAATGCATTTAAACACTGAATTCATTGCCTATATAAATATTATGCTAAGACAATAAACGTATCCTTTTACCCTTATAAGTTAACAACAATTCCAATAATGTGTAGTAAAAAAAATTACACGCGAATTATGTACTTAAATCCTTTGTAAGGAAAAAGAAACAAAGTTTTAAGTACTTGAATTTACTTTATTTGAATATCTTGTACCGATCATGAACTCTAATGAACTGACTAACAATTTAGTCCAGTCAAATTAGTCCTTAAAATAGAGGTAAGGTTACAATAATTCCCATAGAGCTAAAAATTGGTATGAATGTTCAGAATACCATTATAAATGAATTGTGAAAAGTCCCCATCAATCCCCCTTGTGCAAAAAATTTTATCGATGGTGAAAGTTTGCAAAAATAGGTTTTTCGCGTTTTTCAGCTAAACGGTGAGTTTTACAGCAAAAATAGTTCAGTCAAAAATTGTAGACCATCCGATTCTCTACAAAAAATGTATCTACACTTTTTTTCATAAGTATTGCCATTTCCGTGATATAGCGGTTGAAAGAATTGAAAAAAATATTTTATTCGTAATATGCACGTTAATGTACTTTTATATACATTTTTGAACCGTTGTATGAGTAAATACATGAGTCCCTATGTCTTATACATACAAATTATAAAATTCTTAGAATATAAATGAACGTCAAAAACTCCTCCCCTATTTTCATTTAGTCGCATGGCCTTGAGTAACATCTGTCTTCCATTCAATTGTCAGCGTGGCGATGCTCGTATACCTGCTCCGTTTCGAAGGTCTCATACTCAACAAAATACTGTTAGTCGTAAGCATTCCTTCGTAGTGACAACTCGTGGCTATCGCTTATATTTTGTAACAAAGTTTGTGCATTTTACTGTTTTTAAAAAAAAATGTCGCAATTCTGCTTTATTTGTAGTCAACCTTTGACTGAAAGTGGAGTTGTTACTGTTGATCGATGAACAAATATGTTCAGTATGTACGTAGACATTTTGGCCATAGAGTGACTGTAGTATTTGATGGTTACACCGATTGTAAAAAAAATATCAAAGCCGCAGAACAACGACGTCGAGCTACAACAACATCTTCATCTTCTGATGTTATTTTTGATGAATTTATGACAGTTCCCACAAGCAAACAAAAATTTCTTGCAAATACCCACAACAAGTCTCGGTTTATTTTAATGTTAAAAGAAAAATTTACTACTGAAAATATTCTTGTAAAACAAGCTGAAAATGATGCTGATGTTCTGATCATTGAAACAGCAATAGAACAATTCAACTCAACAAATACAACTATTGTTGTTGGTGAAGATGTCGATTTATTAGTATTACTTACTGCTCGAACTCCAACAGAAAAAATTATTTATTTTTTTAAACCGGGAAAGACTCAGCAGCAATCGGAAATATATTCATCAAAAAGTCTCTGTTCTTTTCCAAAATGCCAAAATCATATACTTTTTCTACACGCAATAACTGGCTGCGATACAACATCAGCATTTTTCAAGAGGGGCAAAACAACGGTTTTGAAATTGTTCGAGAAACAAAATTTAATTAATTGTGCTGAAGTTTTTAAAGATAGTAACTCTACTCCAGAAGTTATAATCACTAATGGAATTCGCTTTCTTCTTTCTATGTACGGAGCTCCAAAAAAAATTACCTGCTTGGATAAGCTCCGATACTTATCTTTTGCAAAAAAAACTTATAATAAAAAACAAGTGCAATTAGCTTGTCTTCCCCCAACCTCTGCTGCTGCTCAACAACATCTATTCCGGGTATATTATCAAGTTCAAGTGTGGCTTGGTAATAAAATGGATCCAGAAGACTGGGGTTGGAAGTTAGTTGACAATGCATTGGAACCAATTCATACGTTACTCCCACCTGCACCAGAAAAACTCCTTAACACCATCTTTTGCAATTGCAAAAAAGGTTGCAATGCTAAATGCGGCTGTAAAAAGGTTGGACTGTTTTGTTCTTTAGCATGCACCAATTGTCAAGGACAGTCGTGCTCCAATGTTGAATCGATACTAGATGAGGATAATTACGATATCAGTGATGAGACATATGATGCATCACTTTTAGAACATATTTGTATCCAGCAGGAAGATGAGGAAAAAGAAGATGAAGAAAAAGAAGAAGAAGAAAACGAAGACAATATACTAGAAGTTCCATTGGATTATTATGAATGCGATGAATAATTTTTCCAAATTATTTTTTCATTTATATATTACATAATTTACGCAGCTTTCATCATTTTCAATACTCCATTTGCATTCAATAGGATCATAATAGATCGTGGAATAGGCCTACCGGGGAAACCACGTTAAAAAAAAAGCGCCAAGCACACTACCTCATAGGTGGTGTGGAAACGTGTGCATATTACGAATAAAATATTTTTTTCAATTCTTTCAACCGCTATATCACGGAAATGGCAATACTTATGAAAAAAAGTGTAGATACATTTTTTGTAGAGAATCGGATGATCTACAATTTTTGACTGAACTATTTTTGCTGTAAAACTCACCGTTTAGCTGAAAAACGCGAAAAACCTATTTTTGCAAACTTTCACCATCGATAAAATTTTTTGCACAAGGGGGATTGATGGGAACTTTTCACAATTCATTTATAATGGTATTCTGAACATTCATACCAATTTTTAGCTCTATGGGAATTATTGTAACCTTCAAAGTCTTATTTGACTGGACTAATTGTCTCTGGGCATATTTATAATATATCGATTTGCTTAATTCAGAAATTACATTTTGTGCTATTTTGCATTTTACCGGAAAATATGTGTCGCAACAAAAACAGAAAAGTGCTTACAAAAGTGCTAACTAATTAATAAAAGGTGGGACACGTTTATGGGTGATTGACAAGGTATTGCTGACGATGGATTATGCGACACGTTTGTAGGTGATTGGCCATTCGATGCTGACATAACTCCTCCCCCCTAAGAGAGCGACAGTTAGATGAACTTGGGTTCGGCTGGAGCGTGTTCCGGGTTTCGATATTGATCATGTTTTTTCCTTTTGCAGCGTATGTACGTGTTGATGATTAGGATGGCGCTTAGCAGGATCCCAAAAGCTGGAAAGATGCAATTCCATGCATGGCTGGATATTTTTGATAATTGAAAACGGGTTCCGTTTGGAAATTGGTATTTATTTAGAGCGTGGAGTTGGATATCCTCTTGAGTATCGGTGGTATTGATTTCGATTGATGTTATAGTGAAGACGTCTATGTTATCCCAGAAGATGCTGCTTTGACTGTTATACGTAATCTCATTCATTGTGATTTCGCATTTTTCGAAGTGTATTAGTGCAGTTCCAGTGATTGTTCGATTTGAAGGTCCGCAAGTTGTTTCTAATTTGGTTTCAGGAATGTCGACAACGAGGATATAATTCGGTTCAGGTTGGGATATTTCTGGTACTCCTGGCGTGAATTCGTATTGGCAAGATGCTGGCATTCCGTTTATTATGTTCGCTATGCACCTGGAATTTCTTGACTGTTGTTGATCAGTTTCTCTTTTGCAATAATAGGTCCCCTCGATTTTTAAGCATTTGTTGTCAAAAAATTGAACACTTTGGGTGTTTAGGATGGCGTAGGGTCTTGTAACAATTTGTAAATTTTGTTGAGGAAGGGGTATGATATGGAAAAATGGGTAGGTTACGTTGGATAAGATTGGTATTGGTATGTTAAATATTATATTTGAATTATTGTAGTAAGCTTGAAGACTAAGGAGTTCGTAAATGTTCTCATATGATTCAATTTCTACTGATTGGCTTTGGAGGGTTTTAGATATTTCTGTTAATTCCATGGGGCTTAAAATTTGTTTCGAGATTATATTTAAACGTGCAAGTATCACGGCTTCTGCTATATCAGAGAGATGGTTGTTCAATAAATCTATGTTGTAATTGATTTGATTGAGGTATTGGATTTGAATCATAGAGTCATGATCTCTTTTAATTTTGTTTTGTGAGTGTAATAGGTAGTTCTTAATGACTTCACTTTGGCTATTGATATGGTTCGTAATATTATCAAATCGTTCCATCATGAGGTTATTCAATTTAGTTTGTTTAGAGGCCATATTACCTAAGTTGTCTTGATTCAACATTAGCTTTTCGATGTTTTTATTTATCTGCTCAGCATCGTCTGCGTCCATATTACCCGTGATACCTTTTATTATGGAGCCGAGTCCGTTAATTAGTCCTCTTTTTGGTCGAAGTCTGGGCATAAGTGTTTTTAGTTTGTGCGTTAGTTCTTTCGATTTTAATTTCGTAACTGTTAGTGTGTCTATTGTCTCAGGTGTCTTGTTGAATTTATTTATTGAGTCTATAATGTTGCCAATAGCTTGGTCGTAATCCATAAGTTTTACTATGTGTATTAGGTTTTGGTATGTAATTATAGTTCTACTCATTCCTAGTCGTAACGGTAGAAGTGCCTTCTTGTTGTTTAACGTCTGCATCTCTATTCTCTGTCCTTGAGTCGCCAATATCAATCTGAAATTTACGTCTTCGCTTAATCTTTGACTTATGTAATTTTTGATTTTTCGTAGTAATTAATGTCACTTTCATGTCCTTTTTTACCTTATGTTTGCTAAATCTAGGAGTGGTTTTATTACGTCTACACTCTTTTCGGAATATGATTTCGTTCTCTTGGAGGGTTGGTGGAACCGTTCTAACTCTGTTTAATTTTCCTAAATTATTTTTTACTAGTATATCGATCCTAATTTTAATTTGTGGGTAAATCTGCGATCTAAATTCGTTTAATTTCTTAAGGTAATCGTGTTCATTACTGAAGGTAAATTTTTTTGTTAAATATGTGGGTTCTGCCTGTAAATACTTCGTAGAGGGTGAATTTTGTAGATGAGTGAATAGCATTGTTGTAAGTTATGACAGCTTCGTTTAGTATGTCATCATGGTCTATGTCCAAGTTCTGTTTCTTTCGTTTTTCTAAGATAATTCGGTAAGTCTCAGTAAGAGTAGAGTGCCATCTTTCTACATAGGCATTGCTGCTGGATTGTTGGTATGAAGTGTAATGAACCTTGATATTATATTGTTTGCAGAAATCCTTGAATATACTGGACATCATTTCGGTGCCTTGATCTGCAACCAATACTTTCGGGATACCGTGAAGGCTGATAAAGTGTCGGAGTGATTTGACGATGTTAATACTGTTCTTTGTATCTAGAGTATATGCAGCGGCGAATTTTGAAAAACGGTCGACGATGGTTAAAATTGGTTTACCATTAATGGTATAGACGTCAGTGTACAAACTGTCTAAAGGTTTCTGAGGGCTTTCGGAGACTTGATATTCTATTTTGGGGGGTTTCTGTCGTACTTCTGAATTTGGCAAGTTTCGCAATTGTTTATTATTTTTGTTACCTTTTCTTTAAGATACGGGAAGTAGTAATCTCTCTTTAAATGTTGGACGGTTTCATTTATCCCTCTATGGTTACTATTTATGTGGTAATCGTTGATTACTTTATCCTGTTCGTCTACATCTTTTATTTCTTTAAGTATTTCCGTGCATCGAATTAATTTAAAGGTTTGGGATTCGGAGAAAAATTTGGAATAAACGGATTGAACTACCCTTAAAATTTCATCAGTCGTAAAGATTGCATTAATTTTGTGAGGGGTAAGAAATCTTTTGAAAAGTTCTGTAATATTGCTTTCGTTGAAATCATGCATGCGTATAGTTCGTCTTTGTCTATTTTTAAATGGCATTTCTAAAGAGGTTTGTGGGGTTCTAGTAGTCTTCTCGAAAATAATCTGAAGGGTGAATTCATTTAACGGTCGTTCGGAGATCGGAATTCCATCGTTTAAATTTTCCTGTGCAGAATGTATAGTTGAACCATTTTCGTTCTGTAATGAAGTATTGGTGACTCTTTCAAGGGTTTCGCTTGTATTAAATTCAACTTGTTCGTTGGGCACTGTCCCAGGAAGTTTAATCCTGCTTAAGGCGTCTGCATTCGAGTTTTGGCTTCCTTTTTTATAGACCACTTGGTAATCAAACTCTTCTAACCTGAGGCGCCATCTTACCAATTTAGAGTTAGGTTCTTTTAGACTCATGAGGTAAGTCAATGGTTTGTGGTCGGTCACTATCTGGAATTTCCGTCCAAATAGGTAAGGTCTAAAATACTTCACGGCCCAGACGATTGCTAACAACTCCTTTTCTATAGTGGAGTAATTGATCTCAGTGTCAGTCAAAGTTCGGCTAGCGTAGCAAATAGGCTTATCACTACCTATAGTACCCTGGGAAAGTACTGCTCCAATCGCATAGTTACTAGCATCTGTGGTTAGGATGAACGGTTTGTTAAAATCCGGATATTGTAATATCGGATCATTCATTAAAAGATCTTTACATAGTTCGAAAGCCTTAATGTATTTATCTGTCAGTTGAACAGTTCGACCCTTTTTAAGGCACTCGGTGAGGAGTTTTGTCAACTTGGCAAAGTCTTTGATAAATTTCCGGTAATACCCCACTAAGCCAAGGAACGATTTTATCTCCTTTTGACTTCTGGGGATTGGAAAGTCCCTTATTGCCTGCACTTTGTCAGGGTTTGGTTTTACACCATCAGCTGTGACTATGTGGCCCAAGAAGGCAATTTCCTTATGAAGGAACTCCGACTTATCGAGTTGTACCTTGAAGTTGGCTTCACGAAGTTTTTTAAATACTTTCCTCAAATTCTCTTCGTGTTCTTGGAGTGATGTCGAAAATATAATAATATCATCCAAGTATACTAAACATATCTTTCCTTGAAGGTCTTGGAGTATATTATCCATGACCCTTTGGAATGTAGACGGGGCGTTCTTCAACCCGAAAGGCATCCTGACATATTCATAATGGCCGCCATCTATAGTAAAGGCTGTTTTTTTTTTATGTCCTTAGGATCCATCTCAATTTGATGGAATCCACTAGCAAGGTCTAATGTGGAAAAATAAAGACTTTTGCCCAGCTTGTCCAAGATGTCGTTTATATTAGGTAAGGGATAACGGTCGGTCATCGTTTTCTCATTAAGTTTTCGATAATCGATAACCAATCGCCATTTCTGTTTTACACTTGCATCTCGTTTTTTGGGGACTACCCAAACTGGGGAGCTCCATGGCGAATAGCTGGGTTGGATGATCCCTTGGTTGAGCATGTCGGTGATCTGCCTCTTCACTTCATCCCTATGGACATATGGATATCGATAGAATTTAGTATAAATGGGTATATCATCCGTGGTTGGAATATTATGTTTGATTTTATTAGTGAAACTGAGTTTCTGTCCTTCCCGAAAGAATATATCGTCATACTCCGTACATACCTTTAGGATTAGTTTCCTTTCTTCTTGATTTAGATGGGAAACACGAATTAATTGGGAAATATCTTGGGGTGTCATTATACAATCCACTTCAGGGGTGCAGTCAATGTTAAAATTATATACTTCATCAAATTTCGCAGGGGAGAATTCAGAGACTTTTAAAGGCTGTTCGAGAAAGAGTAGTTTGTCATTATTAGTCTGATTCGTAACAGCTAAAAGGCTAAACCAATCGTTTGCTTTATATATTCCTTCTGAAATGAAGATACCGGGTGCGATTTCAGTATTTGCTATATAAATGTCTCCTTCGCGAATATCCACGGGTAATTTCACTATGTATTTTGATCTAGGAGGCACCTTATACTTATTCGAGATTATATTTGGTTTAAATTCTAGAGGGATTGTAGCCTGGTTGGTAGTTAATGTTTTATTTGCCAGGTCGACTTTAGCTTTTAATTTCGTCAATGTGTCTAGACCTAGTAGGCCATCAAAATATTGGTGGAATTTAAAGATTAAAAATTTTATTTCACCTGGATGCTTAAATTCAGAAAAGTTTGGAAGGGTAACCTGTTTATTTAACATATGTTGGTTAAGGACTGTATTGATAACGACTGGTTGTTGGTTGGATGTCATTTGGATGAACAAATTCAGGATTGATGAATGAGGTGGAAGCTCCTGTGTCGATTAAAAACTTCAGATCACGACCAAATGGGGAAGATACCTTTATGTATGGGAGGTTAGACCCGTGTGTGTTTATATCTATGTATCCTGTTGGTCTACTGAGGCTTTTAACAGAAAATTTCCGTCATCGATCTCGTGATAACTAGCCTCTGATCGAATATTATTTGTATCGTGTAAATTCGTCTCGTAAAGAGTGTTCGGTTGAGTTTGTTGGGGTTGGTACACTACGTCCTGTCCGTAATTAATTTCGATATCTTGAGCGTTGTCACTTGTGTCAGGTTGTCCATAATAATAATACTCGTCTAGGTTTTGTCTATAGGTTTCGCTGGGGTCCGGTTGAAAATATGTAGAATTGCTACTACCCGCAGAGTATGGTTCTGTTTGGTTAACATTGTGTAATTCCTTGAAAGTAAATCTTGGAGGTCCCGTAGAACGGAAGACGTTATTGTTCTGGGGTTGCTGGTGTTGGGGTGGTCTGTTGCGTAGATGTGTATTACCAGAACTAGTGTCCATTGGTTCTGGTCTCGGTAGGGCAGGTCGGTGTGAGGGAAAACCGTAATTATTTGCGTTGAAATTGGAGTTTGGGAATGGATTCGAAAAATTCCTTTGCTGAAACATATTTTGAGACTGAAAAGGTTGGAATGGGCGAGAGATTTGTTGGAATGGGTTTTGAATTTGAAAAGATTGCGTTGGACGGGCCATCGCTCGGGGCTGTTGAGAAATTGGTTGATTATGAAAGAACAAGGGCTGATGTGGGCGGAAAGTCGGTAATGTATTGTTATTAAATAGATTTGTAGGGGTTTTTCCAGTTGTTTGAGCGAAAGGTTTTCTTATAGAATCACTAGGCATTTTCCTTAGGATGTTTGAACTTTCGTGTTTTGCATAGAAGATATTTTGTTCTTGTATGCAATATGCGAAGGCAGTTGCTAGAGAATTAGGCTTCATGGCTCTTATTGTAGCCCCAAAGGGTTCGCGAAGCCCAGCCAAAAATGTATTTAGGCACATTTCTGAATACAGATCTCGTTTGGCTTTGATAACACTCTCATCTGATTCATGGATTAAAACGTGATTCATCATTGTGGACAAGATCTCGATAATTTCACCATAATATTTTTCCACAGTCTTGTCGTTTTGTTTGGTATTATGTAAATCCCTAATCAGTGATGTCTCATTACGTTTATCACTGTAATGAAGAGTCAGATTTGTTTTGATTTCAGTCCAATCCAATGAAGTACCATACATGTTCAAAACTTCATTCGCAGGACCCTCAATTTTGTTGCGTATAGCACGTAGCAATACTCTGTTGTATGCAGGTGAACTGGAGCCGATAAGTGACAGAATTTCTTCCACGTTATCGATAAAATCTCTCAACAGTCTTGGATTGCCATTGAATTTCGGCAAATCCTTAACTGCATCAGGGACTCTGAGAGCGTTAAAAACATCGGCAACAGTAGCCATTGTTGAATCAAGGTCTTGAGAACAACCGGAATTATTCTGAATGGACCGATCTGATAAATATTCGCGATTAAGCACTTCACTTTCGCCACTAACACTTGATTCTTCCACTATTACACTCAAATCACTTCTTAATGTTTCGGTTAAGGGCATGGTTCGCAAGTTTTCTCTATTTGGGTATGGTCTTAGCCTAAGTTTTTTATTGAAATATGGCATATATATTTAGGAAAATATGATTTGAAAGGATGTGTTCAAATTTATTTGACTTACATGCAAAATATAGCTATCGAGTTCATTACAGCTTCCAGGACTTCTATCGATGTTCCACTCGATAAACCTTCGATGATGATAACCGCTTTCCTCGTTGGTACTAGATCTTTTCAATTCCGCTGCTGGTTCTCCTTCGTTGCACTAAAACGGACGCAACAAAGTTTTTGCACTACGGTTCGTACTTTTCGCATATGCCACCGAAAAATTTATTCAACGCGTAGCGCAAAAATCCGCACGACTGCGCCAATTATGTACTTAAATCCTTTGTAAGGAAAAAAAAACAAAGTTTTAAGTACTTGAATTTACTTTATTTGAATATCTTGTACCGATCATGAACTCTAATGAACTGACTAACAATTATCTCTGGGCATATTTATAATATATCGATTTGCTTAATTCAGAAATTACATTTTGTGCTATTTTGCATTTTACCGGAAAATATGTGTCGCAACAAAAACAGAAAAGTGCTTACAAAAGTGCTAACTAATTAATAAAAGGTGGGACACGTTTATGGGTGATTGACAAGGTATTGCTGACGATGGATTATGCGACACGTTTGTAGGTGATTGGCCATTCAATGCTGACATAACTCGCGCAAAGGCGACAGCAAAATTAAGCGCGGAAATTTGAAATATGCAATAATTACACGAGTTATAGGTTCATCACCCTAACATATGCAAAGCCACCTGGAACAGACCACACGTGCAACAAACGCATCAATTTCTACACCTGCAGTATGCTGAGTTGCACCTGTTATATATTTTTTTGCACCTGTTCATGCACGTGCCAGCTTTGTAGGCAATTTACCTAGATATTAGATCTGTAATTTAAAGAAAGGGGTCAGTTGTAAAAAAAGATTTGGAAAGTTACTCTGTTCAATAAATAAATTAAAACTTAGCTTTTGAGGATACATTAGTAAGATCCATAATTGGCGCAGTCGTTACTTAGGCGGCGGAAAGAATCTTTTAAGGTTTATCGGGAATAAAAGTTGGTGACCTCAAGTCCTCTCCGACCGTTAATCGGAAATTGCAGTGATCCAGAACTCCTTTCCGACGGTTTATCGGAAAGCAAAGTGGTGATCCGACGGATTTTTCGGTCATAAATGCAGCCCGGTTACTGGTACTCGTGAGTGGTGCAGCAGAAGCTCAAGACGAATTGACGAATTTAACATGTATAAGAAATGTCCCAAGTATGTGGATGATAATTCTTTGGTAAGTCGAGACTTTTTCACTTTATACAACCTACTCCGACAAAAAAGAAATCCGCTCCTAAACCTTATCCTACCCTCTCACATAGGCTTAAAAATTTAAAACTATACAGAAAATTTAATACATTTACGAATTTGGAATTTACTTCGGAAAGTGATAGTGAACATAGAGTAAATAGTGATAGTGAATCTATAAATACTACAAATAACGATCCGCGCAAAATAATGACAAACCAAGAGGGTGAAATTGTAATGACCACGATGGATATATTTAATTCCCTTCGCGTCCCCGATGCCATTAAAGATCTACAGCGGTTCGATGGAAATCCTCGACTCCTTTTCGACTTTTTAGACAACGTTAATGAAATTGTTTCATTAATTAGAGTAACAAACGGCACACCTTATGGGCAACTCCTTCTGAGGGCTATAAGAAATAAAATAGTTGGCGAGGCCAACGAAGTGCTCAACATGTATGGTACTACTTTAGAGTGGAATCAAATCAAAGCAAACTTGATTTTACATTGTTCTGATAAAAGAAATGAAACTTCTCTTATCAAAGACCTACACGGTCTACGTCAGAATAATGATACCATACAGAAATTCTACAGTAGCATCGTGGAAATGCTTTCAAGTATGAATACTCATACTTTCATCGAATTCAACAAACCAGGATCGTTAAGGTTCCTAATCTTCAAATTCCATGGGTACTTTGATGGCCTTCTAGGTATTGACGCACTATCCCAATTAGGTGCAAAGGTGGAGTTAGGCAAAAACGTCCTTGTAACTCACAACGCCCAAATCCCCCTCAATTTCAAGCCCAATTTAATGTCTGAGAAATACATGGTGCCACCTCATTCAAAGCTCTTAGCCAAATTACCTGTGGATGTACAAAATGGGGACATCCTTGTAGATCGATTTTACAGATTTTATTTTGTTGTGAATGGTTCGATGTCGAACTAAAGGTCTCCCCATACAGAGCTATGATTCACCGAATGCTCGATTTGCCGCTAAGTAAGGAAGCTAAAGAAAAAGAATGGCAGTACATCGTTGAAACAGCGAGATTAAACGGATTCAAACGCTCGACGATCAGGAGGATGGCACAGAAGATCCAAAACACCAGACAGCGACAGGAGCGATCAACGTTACCAAATGCAAGCACGGAAAGGATATACTGGAAGGCACTGACCTACCATAAAGGTATCAGCACTCGGATAAAAAGAAAAATCAATCGGCATAATTCCGTGCAACTAACCGAATCAAGCAGCAAAAACCAGCTTAAAAACATACTCGGATCAACGAAGGACAAACGGGAAACACAGGAAAAATCTGGCGTTTATCGCATAGAATGTTCCACCTGCAACGAAGTGTACATAGGGCAAACAAGGAGACTTATTGGCACGAGAATCAAGGAGCATCTAAGCGAAGCAGCAACAGCAAAGAAGAAGGGAAGAACTTCAAATTTCAAGTCTGCGGTAGCGGAACATATGATCACGAAAGGGCACGACATAACAATGGGGGATGCAAAGGTCATCAAGGAAGCTAGGGACACACGTGAGTTGGATGTCATAGAAAGCCTCGCAATAAGCCGGGAGAAGAAAAAGCTGATGAACCAGGATGAGGGAAATTGCAGGTCATGGTTATTCCAACTAATTAAGTAACAATGTCTTTTCAAAACGTTGAAAAATGTAATTAAAAAATCTTTATCTGCTCATATCTTCACTAATTACCCCTTGAAAATTACGTTTTATTGCTTTTATTCGGTTAAGTACCTTTAGACCTGTTAGTACATAAGCTGAAATTGTTATAGAAATTAGTTAAGTCGCTGAAGAAGACCGAACGATTACGGTCGAAAACCGGTTTCGAGAAAGAAAATAAAACACAAAATTAAAAGGAAGCTTTTATTTATTTGCTCACGTTTATCTTATTGTAATTATGACCTAAAATATAAACTAATTATTCTAAGCAGATCCATGGTTGAGGACACTTATTCTTGGCTTTTAAATGTCTCTAAGAGATTGGATGAGGGGATTCGGGGAGTAAACGGCTTTTTTGAGGAGGTTGTTACCGGGATTACTCCGGTACGTCTAGGACTTCGCGCGTCCTAGGCCGAAACCCCTCCGGTTGGGGCTCTGGGCTCCGGTAGAAAGAAAAGAAAGAACACTACCTGAAAACACACGGTGCGAAGCCAGAAGAGGAAATTGTCGCCACACCAAATCAACTTCAGAGAAAACACGGATTCCTCACACCACCCCCCCGACGTCACCTCCGTGGAACCTCCAACCCACTGTGTACGCGCGCTCCGCGTTCACGCGCACCCCGCTTCGTCGCCACTCACAAAGCCAGAAGGAAACCTGCAATATAAGCAACAATCTAGCTCTCACCTAAGAAAAAGAAAACTTCCGGTAATTCTTGATTCCTAAAGAAAAATGTACGGCAAAGAACAAAAAAACAAGAGATTAAAGAAAAACAAAATAACACTAGAAGAACTTAAGGCTAGCTTACGACTACCACTAACTAGTCTTCCACGATGGGCCCCTTGCTCCGGTCCGGTCGCGCCGCGCACTCGCGAATTGAATAGACTTAATTTGTCCATGACCACTGTTAATTTAGATTTCTCGATTTCGACTTCACTCACTTTATTTGGTATTGCTTCACGTCTATCTTCTTGTCTTTGTAAGATTTATCGTTATCGTTTCTAGATTTTATACTATCACTCTCACGTCTATCTTCTTGTCTTTGTAAGATTTATCGTTATCGTTTCTAAGTTTTATACTCCCGCCGTTGGATGGTCATGGCAGCGCTGCATAGCCTCTCGTCTTTCTGATGGAAGCACTCGCTTCCATGCGTCCACCCCTTCCAATTCGGGATATCGCCCGGGCACAAACTTCCATAGCGCGTCATCCTTAACTCTCGAGTCTTCATACAGCTTCCCATTGGTGCTAACCTTCGTCTTCATGCGCTCGTACCAGACATCCGTGGAACTAGTCACCGCCCCAACCGTCTCCACTGCCACCGACCTAGACAATGCGTCCGGAACCAAATGCTCACTTCCTCTACGATGTATCAACTCGTAGTCGAACTGCTGTAAGCGTACTGCCCAGCGCGCCAATCTCCCCGTTGGGTCCTTCAAATTGTTGAGCCAGACCAGGGAGTGATGGTCTGTGATAACGCGGAAATGCGAACCCTCAATATATGGACGGAGTTTCTCTACCGCCCAGAGGACAGCCAAACATTCTTTTTCGGTGGTAGAATATTTCCGTTCCGCCTAAGCTAGCGAGCGGCTTAAGTAACAAATGACTTTCTCCCCCTCCGGAAAAGTCTGACTCAACACCGCTCCAATTCCAAAGTCCGAGGCGTCCGTCTGTACATTAAATGGAAGGCCAAAATCCGGGCATGTTAAGATTGGAGCTGACGCCAGCTTAATCTTACAACGTTGGAAAGCCGTCTCACATTGCGGGGACCATTCAAAACTACGGTTTTTACGCAGAAGATCAGTTAACGGGGCTACCAAGGAGGCATGGTCAGGGATAAACCTGCGGTACCATGACACCATCCCTAGAAATTGTCGGACTTGCTTTACGGTGCGTGGCTGAGGAATTTTCATCATGCATTCAACTTTTTCCGGATCCACGTTTAGTCCGTTTTCATCAACCACGTATCCCAGATATTTCAACTGGGACCTGCAAAATTGGCATTTCTCCTGTGACAATTTCAGTCCCGCCTCCCGCACGCGTTTGAAAACCTCAGATAGCACTTCCAGGTGCTTCTCAAAACTTGGAGTCACAATGATGATGTCGTCCAGGTAGGTGAAGACATAAGGTTCCATCTCCGGACCCAACACCCTCTCTATCAGCCGCTGCCAAGTAGCCGGCGCATTCGACAAACCAAACGGCATTCTTTTAAATTGAAACAATCCCCTACCCGGAATGGTGAAAGCCGTGTACTGCCGCGACTCCGCTGCCACTGGTACCTGCCAATAGGCTGACTTTATGTCCATCGTAGATAAAAATTTGGCATTACGTAGTTTGTCTAGAGTCGCTGAAATGTAGGGAAGGGGGTAAGCATCTCGGGCGGTTACTTTGTTGACTTTCCTGAAGTTCACACAAAAACGGTATGAACCATCCTTCTTTTTGACCATCAAGATCGGCGAAGACCAAGCGCTTGACGAAGGCTCCACAACCCCTTGCGCCAACATCTCATCCAGCTCCTTGTTGATGTGTTTCTGTATTGCGGGAGAGACTGGATAGTACCTCTGTTTGATGGGAGTTGAATCCGTCCGGATGACGTGCTCCACCATATTGGTGCATCCTAAACCACTTCCCATCCTTCCAAACTCGACCTTGATCAATTGGTCTAATTGCTCCTCCTCGGTTTGGCTCAAAATCGCCCTACCCTGCAAATGACCTCCTGCTGGCCCCACTTCGTCACACACGAAATCCCAACGATTTCCCCTTAAGTTTAACAACACCCCGAATTTTCTCAAGAAATCGACTCCTAAGATCAGTCTATGGGCCAAAGCGGGTACTACTAGCACCTCTAACCAGTTCGTCCTGCCCTCCAAACGAAAAGGGACCCAAGCTTTCCCTTCTACTTTGCATTGCCCATTATCGGCCAAACTAACCGCCATCTGTTCAGCCCCGGTGCACTCCACTCCCCGCTCCTGCAATTCCATCCAACCGCCTTTACCCACGATGGTGTTGGATGCCCCCGAGTCCACCAACCCTCTGATTCTCCTGCCCAACACCCAGACATCTAAATGAGGTCGTTCGTCCCCGTAACTGGACGTAAATAAATAATTCAGAACACCTGCGGCTTTCCGTTCTTCTGAGGTGCTCATCCCGCCGCCTAGTGAGCACCGCGCTCGTTTCCCGAAGCTGTCGGCTGCGTCCCTGTTTGCTTACTTGGAGATGCACATGTAGGACAACCGGCTCTTGTTGCACCCAGGCGACCACATCCAAAACATCGGCGGGGTTGACGACACTCTCGGGCTATGTGGCCCGCGTTTCGGCAATTCCAACACCGAACTCTCCCTGTGTTGGTGTTTGGAGTCACTTCGTTTAATGTCGGAACCTCTTCGTAAGCTAAGTCTGGTTCCAATAATCTCGTCGTCCTCGGAGTGGGAGGTGGCGCAAAAGTTCTTATCGATGCGCGAGTTCGCTCCAATTCCCGACCGAAGGCTATCAGCTCCTCCACGGATGAAACTGCGCGCATCGCCAGCTGCTCCTGGTAGTATGGACTTATGTTGCGGCGGAGGACTCTTAGCTTTTCCATTTCCGAGCATGGTTCCACCAGTCGCCTGAACAGTCCTTCCATCACCGCCACGTACACCCCAATCGACTTTTCTTTCCCTTGGGTGCGCCGCTTGATTTCCTCCCAAAGTCTATCGTTGTAATCCAGCGGCAAGAATTCCTTTCTTAGCTCTGAACATAGCTCATCCCACCCCTCCACTATGGCAGAGACTGAGCGAAACCAAATTAACGCTTTCCCTTCAAATAACTCGGCCGCCATCCGGAAAATTAGTGCCTTTGACACGCCTTTCACAATCCGCAGTTCTTCGACCCGTTCCAAGAAGGCGTTCACCGAGCCGGGCCAGCTACTGGAAAATTTTAATCCCCATTTGGCAATATCTGGCAGCTTAACTCCCTCACGCTCGACTTTGGGAGTCGAAATGGCTGCTGGCTGATCCCTGACGATGAACTCCTCCTGCGCTGGTGTCCCCCCTCTTGTTGGCAGATGACCTTCCTTTTCACTTTCCTCACCTTCCGCTTTTTCCATCAATTCACCCATCGCTAGCCACAATTCTCCCTTCAGTTTAGAAATTTTTAATTCCTGATCCCGATCCTCAGTCTGGACATGCTCCGATCGTCTTACCCCGAACTCGATCTTGGACTTTAATTTTAAGAAATCCCCGGCGCTCGTATTCCCTACGAATGAACCCATCAAGGTGTGAACTTCCTCGATCTTTTCCTGAACCGCTAGGATATCTTCCTCAGGCGAAAAAGGATAAGTTTTGCCCTGCACCATGGATGCATCGAAAGCTTGTTCTGCCCTTAAGGCCCGCCGCAATAGCTTCCGCATCTCTTCGACGGTTCCGCCCTGTTGACCCCTGACCTGAAGTTCGTAGGTCAACTCGTCCCTACTCAAACGATCCACCATTATTCTGCTGACTCCCATCTTCCTCACCCGCTGCAATAACCTGAAATTCGTTACTCTATCTAACTAAGCGCACTTAAATAAAAACTCGTATCGCCTAAATTAAAACACAAAAATTTGATTTCTACTTCTTATATTATTTTAACAATAATTTATCACTCGCACCTATTTATTTCGTACATTGCACATTGCATCTCCTTATGGGAGCTGATCCACCTGAATAACCAGGACATACTCCTGTCTTCCAAATGAAGGTGCCATCCCCTCACGAAATCACAAAATTCACACAAAAAATAATAATAGCTTCCGTGCACCCCCGCAAACACACACTTTCACTCACACTGTAAGGCACCAAAAATCACAAAATTCACTCTACCGAACTTGACTTAACTTTACTAACAACCCTTCGGATTGCCAAATACGCCTTTCCCCACCCCGAAACAAAAAAAAAACGTTGGGCGCCAATGTTACCGGGATTACTCCGGTACGTCTAGGACTTCGCGCGTCCTAGGCCGAAACCCCTCCGGTTGGGGCTCTGGGCTCCGGTAGCTCGTCGAAGACGGGCGTGGGCGCCACTCGCTTACCCAGTTAAGCCCCGATGAGCCGCCAAGCGAGAATGCGGCTCACCCGGATTACGCTCCTGAAAGAAAAGAAAGAACACTACCTGAAAACACACGGTGCGAAGCCAGAAGAGGAAATTGTCGCCACACCAAATCAACTTCAGAGAAAACACGGATTCCTCACACCACCCCCCCGACGTCACCTCCGTGGAACCTCCAACCCACTGTGTACGCGCGCTCCGCGTTCACGCGCACCCCGCTTCGTCGCCACTCACAAAGCCGGAAGGAAACCTGCAATATAAGCAACAATCTAGCTCTCACCTAAGAAAAAGAAAACTTCCGGTAATTCTTGATCTTTATTCCTAAAGAAAAATGTACGGCAAAGAACAAAAAAACAAGAGATTAAAGAAAAACAAAATAACACTAGAAGAACTTAAGGCTAGCTTACGACTACCACTAACTAGTCTTCCACGATGGGCCCCTTGCTCCGGTCCGGTCGCGCCGCGCACTCGCGAATTGAATAGACTTAATTTGTCCGTGACCACTGTTAATTTAGATTTCTCGATTTCGACTTCACTCACTTTATTTGGTATTGCTTCACGTCTATCTTCTTGTCTTTGTAAGATTTATCGTTATCGTTTCTAGATTTTATAATATCACTCTCACGTCTATCTTCTTGTCTGTGTAAGATTTATCGTTATCGTTTCTAAGTTTTATACTATCACTCTCACGTCTTTCTTCCTTTCTTTTTATCTTTTCTCGTTATCGTTGCTAGAATTTTAAACTATCACTCACTTTCCTTCTTTTCGATTACCTCGTCCCATTCCCAACGCTAAAAAGAGAGCGACCGCTATTCGCCTTCGTCCTTATATATCTTCCTTAACGGCTACCACCAACCAAGATTCCGTTCCTCGAACATTCACCTCTCGTTGGAACCAAAAATTAACGCTTCCCTCGCCTGCCACCGCTGTAATCCCAGTTCGCCGTAGATCGCCGCAAATCTTCGCCGCGAACTACTTTACCCAACATTCGCCGCGATGATGACAGTTCGCATTGTTTACTTAACAATGTAAACAAACTTCACTGAAGAAATTGACTTCAAAGAAGACTCCACCATTAAGAGGGAAGTTGTTGAGTAAAAAATATAGCCTCCCCTGTTTTGTTTTTCGGATTTCCTGCGCTGCGTCCGTTGGTTGACTTCGCCGTTGGCTCCGGGTGATCTTAGTGGCCTTCGTTTCCGCCACTTCCGACGGCGGTAGTGATCTGGCTGAAATGCCCTTAGTGCCCGTAGTGTTGCTTTGTGGTTGCCGCCGCTCCTCCAGCCTGCCTTGGTAGCGCCATATGTGTGTAGCGTCGTTCAAGTGTCGAAAAATATCCTCGCCGTGATGTGCCGGCCGACGGGAGTGATCAGCTTCTGTTCAATTTTCACACGCGCCCGTATGTAACCCTCACTCGTTAAAACTTCAATGCCTGCGCTACCGTATTAACGTGAGTTATTTCCCAAGGTTAATCCTTGATCCCTTGATCGGTTCTAGGTGAACTTTTGATCACTTGGCTTGCCCAGCTTTTCCCGCGACATTTCACTCGGTCCCAATTGCGTCTTTTGCACGTTCGTATTGCGTGTCGGAAGATCATTGGTTAATGCTACTATTATTGCCTTAACGCTAACTTACTAATGACAATGTAGTCTTACATCTATGCTCCTTACCCACAATTCTTCTTCCGCTACTCCGTCCAGCATCGTGGCTTGAAACGTGGTGGCGCTTCTTCCTCCAACTCCGGGTTACCATTCTCGTCCGTATCGCGTGGTGACAGTGCCGCGGAGGTCTCGGGAAGGGGTGAAGTCAACCAACCCGTAACAAGGTTAGCTCTACGTGATTCCGCGAGTTTACTGATAGGGGTAATATTGGCTATTTGGTGTAATAATCTAGAGGAGTAATAGTAAGGTTTGTTTAGCGCCATTTTCAAATAACGGTTTTGGGTGACTTGAAGCTTAGCTTTAAGATATCTAGCGCATTGGAACCAAGTGGGAGCTCCGTAGGTAATTATGGGTTGTATGCTCATTTTAAGGATGAGGATTTTATTGCGCAAACTCATATGCGACTTTCGATTGAGCAATGGATATAGGGACAGAACCGACTTGAATGCCTTAGAACTGATGTGCTCAATGTGGTTTTTAAATGTGAGTTTCCTATCTAGTTTTAGACCCAAATAGGTTAGTTCTTCAGACCAGGGAATCATTTGGCCTAAAAAGTTGATGGGTCTGTTTGGCAGCATGGTGGGCTTGCGTTTTCTGCTGAAATATATTGCTGCGGTCTTGTTGACGTTTATTTTGATTTTCCACCTGTAGAAGAATTGATAGATTTTTTCTAGCATTTCTTCTAGGTTGGAGATTATCTGGTTAGGATTATTTCCAGTGGTGAACAGACAAATGTCGTCCGCAAAAGCCGCTAATTGACAATTATGGCTCACAGGAATGTCAGACGTATATATATTGTAAAGTATCGGACTCAGGCATGAGCCTTGTGGAACACCAGCAGGGGATGTTTTGGGAGCGGATGTTGCACCTCGGACTTTCACGTGGTGTGTTCTGTCACTCAAGAAGGATGCGATTAGTTTCAGCAGGTAAGGAGGGGTACTACACGCTTTGAGTTTGTGAATTAGGCCATTATGCCAGACGGTATCAAACGCCTTCTCAATGTCAATGGTCAGTAGGCCAACCGACTGTTTCCCAGTTAGTGCTGCTCTTATGTCTTTGAAGACACGTAGCAGTTGGTGTTCTGTGGAGTATCCATGCCTGAAGCCAAACTGGAAGTGAGGGAGGATGTGATTGTTTTCGATGTAATCCGTCAACCTTTTCAAGATTAGTTTCTCGAATAGTTTGCCAAGCGCCGGCAGTAAGCTTATTGGCCGGTAGTTGTTTGGGTCATGCGGGTCTTTACCGGGCTTCAGGACTGGTATTACGCTAGCGTGTTTCCAGCAGCTTGGGAAGTATGACATTTTCAGGCAGGCGTTGAATATCTGGCAAATTAGCACTATCGCTTTCTTGGGAAGATTCTTGATGGCCGTATTGGGTATTCCGTCAATTCCAGGGGCCTTACCGTTCTTTAGCCTCTTTATTTGCTCGATTAAATGTTTCGATTTTATAAGAGCGCCGGGGGGTAAGATGGCGGTGTTTTCAATGGATAGCAGTGACTTAGCTACTATCACTTCTGCCATGTTGTTGTTCATTCTATGGGAGATATTATGGTGTTCGTGGAACTTATCAGCAAGTAACTCTGCTTTCCCTTCGTTAGAATGTATCTGGCAACCATTTTCGTCATTCAGAGCATATGGAAGATCTTGATGTTTACGTTTTAAAATTTTGGTCAACTTCCAGACTTTCCGTGCATTAAAGTCAAGGTTGGTGAGCAGGTTATTCCAGCGGTTATTTCGGAGGAGCTTCATTTTGGCCTTGATAGCTCTCGTTAAAGAGTTTACGCCAGCTTTCAAGAAGGCGTCACGATTTCTCTGCCACTGGCGTCGTAGAGAATTGCGTGCTCGAATCAACTTGTAAGTTTCCTCATCGAGTTCAATAGCGTGGACTTTTCTGCTATATTTTGGTGCACTACACTCTATTGCTCTCCAAATGGTGTTTTTAAGTTCCTCTATTCGCCGTTCAATTTTTCCCGCTGAACTTAGAGAATTCGGCGTGTCTAGAGCTAAAGGAGTTTGGTCACTTATAATTGACCGGAATACCCGCCAGTTAGCTTTTTTGAAGCAGTAGAACCGTTTCAACATATGAGACGAATTTGTTGCTGCTTCTAATGAGAACATCACAGGAAGGTGGGGAGAAGAAAGCGCTTGTAATACAGTGGGTTCCGAGGGGCAGTTGTATTCATCCCCCAAGGCAAAGTCGAGAGTAGACCCGATACCTTGAGGGGAATAGAAGGTCGGTTCTGGAGGGTGGTGGATAAACAAGGTGTTATCTTGTAGCATATCATAAACTACTTTGCCCGCTTGGTTGTTGCGTGTGCAATTCCAATGCGTATGCCGAGCGTTCAAGTCACCACAAAGTAGAAATTTGCTATGCGCCCTACAAAAACGCACTAGATCACTTCTCAGATTAGTGATTTTTTCCTTGGAGAGTTTCGTTCCAACATTATCCCAATGTTTTCAATGGAGCAGGCGTTGAAGGATGGGAGAGGGGAATGTGGGATGGATTTCTTAACGGCTATTGCCACACCTCCGCCAATGTTGTTTTGGCGGTCACGCCTGTAAATTTCATAATGGGAAGGCTTAATTTTGTCGTGTGGTCTCAACCATGTTTCCGTAATTATGAAGACATCGATGTCGCTTCTGAGCGCAAAATCGAATGCTTCAATGGACTTATTTTTAATGCTTTGTGCATTCCATGTTAGCACTTTAAGCCGCTTGGCCATACAGAAACTTGATTGAAATGTTAATAATGGCATTAAGCTGATCCTGCCGATTTTTGCAGCTTGTCAAGTTTTTGATGATCTGAGTTATTTGCAGAAGCTCGCTTGGTGAGAACAGATTTTCATTTGGTAAGTTGGGAACAGCTGAGCTGCTTCTTATTGCCATGCTGTAACTTAGCTGAGGCAAAGCGATTCCTCTGAAGGTGGTTGTTGTATTTGCTGACGATTTTGGTGCGTGCATTGTATTTGAATTGGTTGGTGCATTTGATAGTGAAGGAAAATTTGCACCTGCAAGGTTAAAATCTGAGGTGGTCGATTCGGGAAATTTGCGGGTTGAATTCTGGTTTTTTCCTCTGTTGTTTAGCTTGGCCTTGATTAGGAGATATTCTTTCCTGCTCCGACATTCAGGGTCATCGGCAAAGTGATCACCTTTGCAATTGCAGCAAATAATCTTATTCCTCTCCTTGTCCGTGAGGGTACACTTAGAGTAATGGTGTCCACCACTACATATGGAGCATCTTGTGGGCAAATGACAATGGCTGGATCCGTGCCCATACATTTGACAATTTCGGCATTGGGTGGGGCCTTTGCGCTTGTTGGAGTAGTAATTCCATCTCACGATTGTGTGCAAGATTGCTTTGATCTTTTTGAGGTCAGCCATTTTTGTTCCTTTTTGCATGTACAGGAGGAAGTAAGAGTTATCTCGTTCTCCCAACCATAGAGGTATATACAGGAGACGGCAAAAGAAGAATATGTTGGAGCCGGAAGCTTTACATTTTGCGCTTGTGTGCTGCCACATAGGCACGAACTTATTTCGAAATCGGGGGCAAGATATTTCACTCAAAATAAATGCATATTAAATTATTAGAAATGAGTAAATCTAACAATATTCGATGTTGTATACATAACTGAAATGTACATGTGTTTATGTCTCAAACGTTGTAAATAATGTCTCAATAACTTGGTTCCTGGAAATTGTATTAATAATTGTATTGTATTGTATATTATATATATATATATATACGTATATATTCATCTATAAATATTCATATATGTACACATATGCATATATATATATAAAAATATAAAATATAATATATATATTATAATATATAATATATATAATATAATAATATATAATATATATATATATATATATATATATATATATATATATATATATATATATATATATATATATATATATATATACGTATATATTCATCTATAAATATTCATATATGTACACATATGCATATATTTATATAAAAATATAATATATATATTATAATATATAATATATATAATATAATAATATATAACATATATATATATATATAAAATATATGATGAATAAATATACGTATATATATATATATATATATATATATACGTATATATTCATCTATAAATATTCATATATGTACACATATGCATATATATATAAATATATACATATGAATATATAGATTTACATATATAATATATACATGTATATATAACATATATGTATATATAACATATACATATATACATTTATAGGTGTGTATATATTTGCCACCATTTAATTGATAATAAATTTGCGCTTATCTTCAACTTATTCCTTACATTGCAACATTTCCATGTAACCCAAGAGGTAGTTGCTTTACACGTTTTTTCTAAAGAGGTGTCCGCCAGTAGCCCTAATCCTCACTGCTGATCTACGTTAAAATAATTAATAAGATCACAATAACTTCCAATAAAATAATGTTGATAAAATGTAAATAATGAAAAATATGAAGATTTTGTACGACTTATGTTTAATAATTATTAATGTTTAATAATTATTAATTTATTAATAATTCATTAATATTTATTAATATTTATTAATATTTATAATATATAAAACTACACATGCATTTAACAACTTACTTCACTCAAATAGCTCATATTTTCCGTTTTGGCTGGTAGCATTGCATTTTCCCCCATGGCAATCCTCTGTAAAAGAAAAACATAATTAATTCATATCATCACCATCAAAATAATCAATTTACCTTGTCAATAACTAGAACTGCGTTTGGGGATAATTTGGGTCTTTTCCCTGACCACTCAATATCCACCGCTTTAAAGTGAAGATCACCTTTGATAAGCCTAGCCCATATTTCCTGACGGCGCCAATTTCTTGGAAACCTAAAAAACAAAATAATTTTCTAATTCAAAACTAACAGTCAACTTTCGAAATAAAATCAAGTGCCCCCCAAATCTTTGAATCCGACGGCTATGGCACAAAATCACAAAAACACGAATTATTTCCACATTTTATCTATGAAATTGTAGTAATTGAAACTTAAAATTTCACACACAGCTTCCGATATGAATAACTCATAAAGTTTTCATGGGGTAGTCAACCGAAATAATGGCACTCCAGGGCAATTTGAATGAATTAAGCAAATTGGTGAATTCGAATATGGGACCCGGTCACAGAAATAAATATAATTTTCACTTAAAATGGTTGTATTTTGTAAGCATTACACTCAGAACCATTCTCTGCACACATTTTTATTAAGTCACAACAAAATAAAAGAGCTAAAAGCATTAATTTAAAAGAAAATGGAACAATTTTTTTAAGCATAAACAGTGGCGGTTTATCGTCCATCGAATACATTTCACCCGAAAAATATCACTTGCACTCCGAATTGAAAATTCATTTTTTCACCAATAATTTATTGCTTCGTAGCAATCAATATTTTGCGATAATTATATCTCCATTCAATGGAGCACCACAGAAAAATAGCATAAACACGAGATAATTTGTCTAATGATTACATAAACTTACCTGAAATATGACGTTGCCCGCTTTCCACTTTCCTGCAACTGAGTTTTCAAGCAAATCATGCACTGATACGGCTTGTTAGACCACTTCTACTTTACTTATTTGTTAATTTTGTAATTTTTTAATAAATTTTCCGCGATTAACGCGATTTGTTTATATATCAGACTAGAAACGTCAAATCACATCTTAACGTCAGCTGATCTATCAATTTTCGAAAGTAGGGGTGTGCAAATTTGTTTTCGGTACTAAATGTTTTATCAATCAATAATGTTTTTTAATATTTTATCAATCAAATTTAATTATAATGAAGACAGTTGCTTGCTATTTGAAAGTTCTATTTCTAGAGGAAAATGGTATCGCATTTATGTATCTAGAAAGGCAAAATTTGAAGTTGATTTCTGATTTCGAAAATGATTTCGAAGAGCTTTGACGTTTACACATTCCTTATAAAGCTATCAGCTAAAATGTGCAAAAGCTTTCGAAAATGATCGTATATGCATACGAAATATTTGGATGTATTAAGCGGCTTCACTGGCTTCCATGAGAAATAAAAGCTTGCCGTCTCCTGTATATACCTCTATGCTCCCAACTTAGAGGTGAACTTTTTGATATCCAATGGGCATACGTTATGCTCTGCTTTGAGGAGCTTTTTGAGTTCTTCGCACGACATGTCATGCAACCCTGATAGAATAACTTTTACCGGACGAAGATCTGGCCGTTGGTGGGTGAAGAAGTTTACCTTTTTCGCCTTCAGGTGATTTTCTATTTTATTGTAGTCTTCAAGATTGGTTAGGAATAACTTTAAACCGATCGACATAATTTTTATAGAGTAATTTTCTATTTTTAATTCTTTTATCAAGGCATCTATACTATTCCGGGGAAGATCGGTGAAATTTATGGGGGGAACTCTCACCTTGGTTTGATCGTTGGTGCTGGGTTGTTGAACCTGGTCGTCGCTGCATGAAAGTTCGGCTAGCGGCTGGAATCTGTTAGAATTCACAGCGGTTGATGCCTTTCGTGGCATCTTGTATTGATCCCTAAGGAAGCCTTCTGCCAGCGAAGAGTCCCGGGGTCTTTTCCTGCTCGGGGCAGGGGTGGGAGATTCGAATGGGGTTTCACTCACTTCGTAAATGTACTTTTCAGTTAGGGTATAAATTCACTGCTTGAAAATTAAGTAAATAAAAACTGGGTTTATGTGGATTAATTCGCGATTCGAAATCACACCGGGAACACTTGAATGTACGTCTGCACTGAACGAGAGTCACAGGACGAGTGACAATCAATATAACGACATTTTTTTAAAAATGAAAATGTTCACAAATCAAGTGAAACATCGAATTAACACAATAGACAATCTACCCATCTATACGAAATCGTACAGATATCCATACGTGCACAAACAAGAAGTACAAAGACAAATTGAGGATATGCTGAAACAAGGCATAATCCGCCCGAGCTATTCCCCTTGGAGCTCACCCGTCTGGATAGTCCCTAAGAAGCTCGACGCCAGTGGGAAGCAAAAATGGAGATTGGTCATCGATTATCGGAAGCTCAATGAGAAAACAAAAAACGATAGATATCCACTCCCTAATATTAACGAGATACAAGACACGTTAGGAAAATCTATGTACTTCTCAACACTAGACCTGGCTTCCGGTTTCCACCAAATTGAAATGGATGCTAGAGACATTTCAAAAACTGCATTCACAGTTGAAGGCGGCCATTACGAATATGTCCGTATGCCTTTCGGCCTAAAGAACGCTCCCGCCACCTTTCAACGTGTCATGGATAATGTGCTAAAAGACCTTCACGGAGAAATTTGCCTGGTATATTTAGTGATATTATAATCTTTTCACCATCTCTACAAGAACACGGGGAAAGTCTAAGAAAAGTCTTCCAGAAATTACGCGAAGCGAATCTGAAAGTTCAACTCGACAAATCAAAATTCATGAAGAGGGAAATAGAATTCCTTGTTTACATTGTGACAACTGAGGGTATAAAACCAAATCCTAACAAAATCCAGGCAATAGTCAACTACCCTATACCGAAAACACCAAGGGAGATCAAATTCTTCCTGGGTCTACTAGGATACTATCGTAAATTTGTGAGAAACTTTGCGAAACTTACTAAACCCCTAACAGAATGTCTTAAGAAAGGACGTACTATAGACTTGAATGATCAATACATACGTGCTTTTGAAGATTGTAAGAATCTTCTTATGAATGGCCCAATCCTGCGACACCCTGACTCTAGTAAGCCCTTTGTTTTAACAACTGACGCGAGTAATTTCGCAATTGGAGCCATTCTGTCGCAAGGACCCATCGGCAGTGACCTTCCTATTTGTTTCGCGAGTAGAACCTTAAACGACTCAGAAACAAATTATTCCACGATAGAGAAGGAACTCTTGGCCATTGTGCGGGCCACCAAATATTTCCGACCATATCTATTCGGAAGGAAATTCAAAATCATAACCGATCACAAACCACTCACATGGATAATGAGTTTAAAAGACCCCAATTCCAGACTTATCCGATGGAGGCTCAAACTCGAAGAATACGATTACGAGATCATTTATAAAAAGGGCTCCCAAAACAGTAATGCCGATGCCCTGAGCAGAATAAAAATACCAACAAACATCAATGCAGCGTCAGTGGAAATACATAACATTGAAACCACACACCCACCCACAACACAAAACACAAGACGTACCACTATACATTCGGCAGAAGAAGACATGAATACAGGTATCCCAATTTCAGAAAGACCTCTAATTGAATTCTCACTTCAACTAGTCCTAGAAGGAACAGATAGACAACCATCAACTTCCAACGAAATACCGTTTAGAAATAAACAAAGGCGAACGATTAAAATACAGGTCTTTTCAGAAACCACACTTATTGAGATCTTTAAGAAATTCATTCCCTCTAACAAGATTACGGCCATCTTTTCCCCAGATGACATCTTTAAAGCAATTCAAAACGTGTATACAAAACATTTCTCACAATCCGGATGCTACAAATTAGTCAGATGCACTGAGCGTCTTAAAGAAATCATTGAAAGCGATGACCAAGACGCTCTGATAAACAACTACCACCTGGAAAGTAATCACCGTGGAATTAACGAGACCTTAGGTCATCTCAAAAGAGATTATTACTTCCCTTACCTAAAGAACAAAATAACACAAATTTTAAATAATTGCGAGAAGTGCGACCTCCTTAAATATGAAAGGAATCCTTTTAAACCAGAATTTCAAACGCCTCAAACACCTAGCAAGCCTCTAGAAATCCTGCACTCGGATATCTATACGATAAACAAACGGTACATCTTAACCATCATCGATAAATTCTCAAAATTTGCAGCAGCATACCAACTACCAGCAAGAAATAGTTTATCCATTATTAAAGCACTAAAGCACTATATCAGCCTACACGGTGCCCTCCAAAATTTAATAACTGTTATTACGGATCAAGGCTCAGAATATACCTCCACCCTCTTCAAGGATTTCTGCAAACAATTTGGCATAAACTATTCCACGACGTCATATCAACAAACTAGTAGCAATGCACTTGTAGAAAGATTACATTCTACCCTAACGGAAATCTACAGAATAGTCTACGAGAAAAACCGTGAGAATGATCCGGAAGACATTTTAAATGAAGTTATAATCACCTATAGCAATTCTATTCACTCCGCTACGAAACTCACTCCCTTTGAACTATTTTACGGTAGAACACATAAATTTAATAACAGCCTAACATCTTGTAACACCCATGAATACCTTGAAAAACTTAAAACAGTTCAGTCCAAACTATACCCTGAAATCAAACAACTATTAGAAAATCAAGTTATCAGAAGAAATGCAAAGTTAAATTCTTCCAGAGAAAATCCCGAAACATACAACGAAGAGTTTGTGGTATATAGAAAAGAATGTCGCAGAAATAAATTAAATAAACGGTTCTCGAAACATAAAGTTAAAGAAAATAATAACATTACCATAATTTCTGGCAAAAACCAAAAAATACACAAGTCTAAATTCAAGAGAAAACGTAAATTTCAGCATCATATCGATAACACACGGACAGGAACTGGACGTACGGGACCTGACCAATAACAATGATATTAATAAAATACTAAATAATGAAAATAAATTGAACCAAGAACTTAACCAGCAAACTAAACTAAGCAACCAACCTTAATAAACGATCACATTACCAGCATTTCGGAAGCAATCATCCTTGCAAGGCTAAACATAATTTCAAGGACAATACTTAGTCCACTAGAACTATCCGAGATAAATTCCATCCTCGCAAGTCAACAATTAAACATCAAATCTAACGAACAAATCTATGAATTATTGAACCCACAAACCTACTCCAATGACTCTTACATAATCTTTAACATTCGGATCCCTATCACATTAAAAGGAGATTACTCCCTTTATCATATAATCCCCCTTCCTATTGATAAAACTAAAACCATCCTAACTAAACCTTACCTGCTCCTCAGTCCTAACAACTCACTGTCTCGACAAAAGATGTTACAACGTTGAAAACACATACTATTGCCTAAAAACACTAGCTTCAAAAGAAGGTCACCAATCAAACTGCTCTGCAAACATCATAAACAATATACAGGCAAACTGCGAGCTGCATGACCGTGACTTCGATTTGGAAATATTTGAACCTTAACCGAACCACCTAGTATTTGTAAATGCTCCCGTCACCACTATCACAACCACCTGTGGCCAAGACGAATTGAAAATCGAAGGAACCTTCCTTCTGCGATATAACAACTCACCATCCAGCTAGACGAACTAAGGAGATACCAGTTCATCAAAAGGAATCCCGTTTCCCTCGACAATTACATCAGCTAGGACTATTTTTACATAACACTCACCATAATGTCCTGCATCATCATCATCATCACTTCTATCTGCGCAATAGTTTACAACCGGAAAACACACGACCTACAATAAAAATAAAACTTTCATTGGTCTGCAAGTTATTTTGTAAACCATAAATTTCGAATATTTTTGAACATATTTATCTTATACATATAAATAAAGTGAAAAAGATATGAAAGTGTAATCTGTGGAATGTACAAAATATTGTACAATGAATATTTATAAAAAAAAGGCATTTTTGTGAATCCATATTATTTTGAATTGTTGTGCAAAATCCTTGTTGGCGGATCTTATGATTTATTTACGAAATTGAATCATTTGTGAATATGTATTTGATTTTGATTTGTGGCATTGTTTCGATTATTTAATTTTGTGTGGAACCCATCCTCAAATTGAGTTTACGAATTTTGTGGAAATTTACCAAATCATTCTTTATTTGGTAAATTGATTTTGATTTATGGTATTGTTTTCGATTATTTGATTTTGGTAATATTTTGTGTAGAAATCATCCTTAAATTGAATTGATGAACTTTGTGGAAAGTTACCAAATCATTTTTATTTGGTGAATTAATTGCGTTCCCGGTGGATTGGTGATCGGTTTATTTCTCTTCTACTCGTACCAATTGCGAACGTTTTGACGTTGAATTGGTGCATATTTGTGACTTGACTTGTGTGTATTAAGAAACGGAAATCCTTGCGTGTTTGCTATATTTGGGAAGTTTTGTGGATTTTTTACTCCTTGTGTTTCCTTAAAAGAAAGATGTCAAATCCAGATAATCTTTATAGGCCACCAATTCCGGAGGTTCCTAACCGACAATCCCCAGGAAACGAAAATCCTTTAAACAAGCAAATTATGCAGCACATTGCGCGGTTAGTGAGTGCGACCGTACAAAGTAAAAGTAGGAGAATATTCAATTCCTTACTAAATCCTGCCTCTGACATTTACAACGACGTTGATGTGGCCATCAACAATGAAAATGTTTGGGATTTGTCCGAGTTGGATAAAATCCCGGATGATGTAAAAAGTCTCAGAGAATTTTCTGGGAATGCAGAAGAATTTAACTCCTGGAAAAAGAGTGTAGATAGGATTTTGAAAATTTACGATAGCACCAAAGGAACACCCGAATATTACGAGATATTATCGGTTATATGCAATAAAATAGAAGGACAAGTGGATATTGCGTCCTACAATACTCCACTTAATTGGGAAAAGATTGTGAAATGCCTCACGCTTCATTACGCGGACAAAAGTGATTTGGGAACCTTAGAATACCAGATGACAACTCCGGTACAGGGAGCAAACAGCATTCCCGAATTTTACCAAGCGGTCTATCAACATCTTTCCTTAATACTTAACAAAATTGGTTCAATGGAATTGAGCCAGGATTCATTAAATATCATGAATCAATCATACACGGAAAAAGCTCTCGATACGTTCGTTCGTGGACTTAAGGGTGAATTATCAAAACTCTTGAGCATCCGAGAGCCTAAAGACTTACCACAAGCCTTGCACCTCTGCCTGAAATTACAAAATGTTGATTACAGGATTCACCATGCTAACTGTTCTCAGACTGGAAACCGAAGATCATTCCCAGACACTGCACCTCCCATTTCACCTCGAAGAAATATACACCATTCTCAACCTTCACCAATACCAGCTCCTAGACAACAATTCTATCCTCAACTTCTTCACAACCCCCAGGCTATACAACCCTTTAGGCAGAACCCGAATCAACAACCACGTTTCCCACGTAACTTTCAGAATGCCTGGCATTCTGAAAGTTACGTCATTTAAATGACTTAATTTAGTTAAGTCATTTAATGTAACTTTCAGAATGCCTGGCATTCTGAAAGTTACATTAAAAAGTAAACAAAGTTACATTCTACACACTAAACCACAACCTAGGCCAGAACTAATGGACGTCGATCCTTCAATGAGATCAAGAAATATCAATTATATGAATCGAACACGCAACCCTGTACATCTTCAAAAGCGATTACCTTCTCAACAGTTTCATCTTCCTAATAAAATACAGAGAATTTTCTGTACAGAAACAGCTGACGACAATGACAAGACGATAGAAGAATACACGGAGGACATAAATCACGAAGACCAAAACTATGAACAACCACTAGATGAGTACATAGAATCGAATGACAATCCTGAACCTGAGTATTTGGAACAATTGGAAGACATTTATTTTTTAGACTAAAACGCTCTTCGCTTTCTTATTTCGAGCATACATCCCGAAGCGGAGAGGTACTAAAATTTCTCATAGATAACGGCTCAAACAAAAACTATGTTCAACCTCGTCATATATGAAACCCTATTCCAAATCAGAAACATTTCTTTGCAAATTCTGTAGGAGGAAATATCCGTATAACGCATCATTCCTTCATACAACCTTTTGGAACACTTATGGATAATCTTAAATTTTACATACTTCCTAGTTTAATATCTTTTGATGGTATTATAGGAAACGATACTCTAAAAAAACTTAAAGCAATTATACATACCAATGATAAATATATGATGATTTTATCAAATATTCAAATTCCACTCAAGCAGCACATGTCCTGCATTGTTAACAATACTAACATACGAACCTCGCATTTGAACAAAGAACAGACTACAAAGAACAGAACTCGTAACTGTAATAAAAATGCACCCAAAACTTCTCTCTGAACCGGACGAGAAGTTAACATACACCACGAGGGTGAAAGGTGAAATTCGCACAACCACCAACGAACCAATCTATTCTAAATCATATCCCTATCCGATGGCCCCTAAGGGTGAAGTCCAAAAGCAGATAGTCAAGCTAATACAAGATGGAATTATAAGACCCTCTAAATCACCCTATGATTCACCAGTTTGGGTAGTCCTCAAGAAGGATGACGCTTCTGGTGAAAAGAAATATCGGCTAGTAATAGATTACCGAAAACTTAATACAGTCATAATTTCAGATACATATCCAATCCCTGAAATCAATAGTGTTCTTGCGAATCTAGGAGAAAATAAGATATTTTCTATCCTAGATTTAAAAAGCGTTTTCCATCAAATTCCTCTTAGGGAAATTGACATCGAGAAAACTGCGTTCGCCATAAATAATGGAAAATTTGAGTTCGTTCGCCTTCCATTTGGCCTTAAATATGGACCAGCTATTTTTCAACGAGCTTTAGACGACATTTTGCGCGAAGTTATTGGAGATTGTTGCTATATCTATATTGACGATATTATTATGTTGGGTAAAAATGAAGAAGAACCTCTGCAAAATCTCGACAAAGTGTTAAAAATCCTAGAAAATGCCAATCTAAGAATACAGCTAGATAAATGCGAGTTTATCAAAGAAGAAATTGAATTTTTAGGCTATGTCGTCACCAAAGATGGCATTAAAACAAACCCCAAAAAGGTAAAGGCTATTATCGATTTTCCTCAACCAAAGACACTCAATGATCTACGTTCCTTTTTAGGAATTTCAGGGTACTATCGCCGTTTCATAAGAGACTATGCGAAAATTGCAAAGCCCCTGACATCCCTTTTTAGAGAGGAAGATTGACATGTGTCCAAAATTTTTTCCAAAACTCTTAAAATTAAGTTAGATGAGGATGCAATGAAAGCATTCAACAATTTGAAAAGTTCCCTAATATCAAAGGAAGTCATACTATCTCACCCTGACTTCAAAAAGGAGTTCGAATTAACAACTAACGCTTCGAACTATGTCATAGGAGCTGTCCTGTCGTAGGACAATAAGCCAATAACGTTTCTGTCAAGAACACTCTCAAAAACAGAAGAAAGCTATGCCACCAACGAAAAAGAAATGTTGACTATTATATGGGCATTGCAATCTTTAAGAAATTATTTATATGGCTCACGGAAAGTAAAGATATTTACATTTGCCTTAAGCAACAAAAATACTAATATGAAGCTGAAAAGGTGGAAAGGCATTTTAGAAGAATACGATTATGAGTTAAGGTACAAACCTGGCAAGGCAAATGTAGTCGCAGACGCCTTGTCAAGACCTTCTTGTACTTCTCAGGTACATGCTATGACCAACACACAACACAGTGCTGATAGTTCATCCGAAAACCTCATTCCATCAGTTGAAATCCCAATCAATGTCTTCCGCAACCAACTTTTATTGAAAACCGGCTAAGAAACTAGTTATCAAATTGTCAACCCGTTCGAAAATTATAGAAGACTATAGAAGCAGATTATAGAAAACGACTATGGCACTGATACAGGAAATTTATCCACTCCATTTTTGAGCTACAGAATACGGTTCACTCAGAAAATCGTAGAAGATATAACTAACGAAATAGAGCAAGAAGAAAGGATAATAGCGACCCACAAAAGAGCTCACCGCAATGCGGAGGAGAATAGGCTACAACTTCTTGAACATTTTTACTTCCCTAAAATGGCCGCTAAGATCAAAAGTTTCGTGAATAAGTGTACTGTCTGCAGGGGAAATAAGTATGATCGCCATCCAAATAAATCGTTCTTAAAGCCAACACCAATTCCTAATTACCCTGGACACACTGTTCATTTAGATATATTTCTCACTGAAAAGAACCGTGTCTTAACGGCAATAGATAAATTCAGCAAATTCGCGAAAGCCAAAATACTTCCTTCTCGATCGATTGAAGATATGAGAGGACCTTTGACGGACATCCTCTTTGCCTTTTGCATTCCCGAAAATGTCGTCATAGACAACGAGGGTGCACTAAGATCTGCATCACTGGCATCCTTGATGGATGCCAGTGATGCAGATTGAACCAGGACAGGTAATAAATATCAAGCAAAACAAGCGCAAAGGTTCCAAACTAACAGCTACGTATAAACAAGAAGTCGTGAAAGAAAATAACACCTCCACTAAAGTTACTGAATAAGGCAATATTGTGGACAATGACAGAATTAAAAATTCACTTCCTTTCAGATGTATTGTTCACACCGCTGTCTCAAACATCCAAATTCTGGACTTCTCCAATTCGCAAGTGATAACATTTGACTTAGGACAAGGCAAATTACAGGACAGAAATTTCAAAATGATCCACGTAATTGACATGGACCAATATGACAGACTCGCACCAGATATCCACACGATCGCCAATCTCCCATCGTGCAACATCATACTCTTGCGCGTCACATTTCACATGAGCTCGAGCAAATACAAACCCTGATCAAAAACCTAAAACCACCCAAAGTAAAAAGATCCTTAAATTTTATCGGTACAGCGTGGAAGTGGGTAGCAGGAAACCCAGACCACGAGGATTGTGTCACAATCAAAGAAAAATTTACAGATGTTTTAAAAAATAACAATAAACAGGTTGTAATAAATCAGCTTCACAACGAAAGAATAAATAATATTACTCAGGTTACCAATGAGATTTAAAAATTGTTATAAGAAAATAGTGTAATAAATAATTATCCAAAACAGATGTAAGAACAGCCACAGATATTTTAGACAAAGAAAATTTACTTTATCCAAATATTGAAGAAGCTCTTGATTTTTCGGAAGTTAAAGTTATTGCAAATCATAAAACAATTCTATATAAAGTAAATATACCTATTATAACTGAAAAAACTTATCAGACTTTACTAATAAAACCTATAAAAAAACAAAAAATTATCACAGAAATTCCATTTGCTAAAATACTTAAACAAAAAGATGAAATTTATGGTATCTCCAAAGTATGTAAATTAGTAAATTATTTGTCAATCTGTAAAAAATCACAAGTGATAGATATCAGTAACACAGCCTGTATCCCGAACCTACTCAGAAGTCCCAGCGCAACGTGCAACCATATCAATAACCAACATGTGGATACGATCGATGAAGTTTCATCAGGCGTCGTTTTCCTGAACCAATTCAACGGCACACTTGAGACCCCGGAGTCTAACCATGTCCTAAATGGGACCTATCTAGTAAAGTTCCAGAATCTGACGATTAAAATTAATGGGCAATCATTCACATCAAAAGAAGCCACTTCTGTAGAAGTACCACCCGCAATTCGTCAACCAAACACTATGGGTCAGGAATATCATGAACTACTATCCTTGGAAATGATGAACGAGATGCTAAAACACAAAACCATCATGCAACTCTCCAGTGCGTATGGGCTCAGCATCATGACAATTGCTCTTTTGATAATTCTTGTGATTTGAAAATTCTGCAAAATTAAAAAGGAAAATAGCACAGTAATAGTAAATCCCACCACGTGTCCAATAGTTCCAACACCAACAATGGAACCACCACCTTTCATTCCTATGCAGCCACGTTTCAACGACCTTCCCTATTTTTAATAACGATTGCGGGCACGCGTCCTAAGAGGGGAAGAGTAAACAACAATTCCAATAATGTATAGCAAAAAATATTACACGCGCAAAGGCGTCAGCAAAATTAATCGATTGGAGCGGAAATTCGAAATATGCAATAATTACACGCGCAGCTTACCTGGCGGATAGCTACAACTGCATCAGCAAAAATAATTTATAAATTCCATGATCAATATTGTAATCGTTTCAGTTAAATTGTAGAAAGAATGTAACAAACTTTAATTTTTTTTAAAAACAAACTTTACCCAAGTTATTAATTTATACATTTCCCACAACATGAAAAATAACGCCTTATCCTAAACAAACATCTACATATATCTTTACTAAAATTCATTTTCTATACTAAACAAAATTAATTTTTGTTTTTAACTTTTAAAGTTAACTGGTGGCGAGTTTCTACCACTCAAAGTGTCTGGCTGCCTACAATGTTGTTTGTTATACTATACCGTACAAAATATTCAAAAATCAGCTTTTATACTATAACGTAATTAGTTTCTGTTATCTTTTGAAGACATCACAATTGAAAAGCAATTCTGAAAACTTGCTCTTAGCCTGAGTAGTAAGAACGCTTACCACTGTTCATCAACGTAGTATCAAATATAACATTAATCATATAACATTAATTTATTTCCTTCACAACGCATTCTTTTCAAAAACAATATGTGCAACTTTCAAGTTCAGTTTTCATCGATATTATACAAAATTGCACTTTAAATTAAACGAATTGAAATAGGTGTACGTATAATTTTTTGCCAATTTTAGATGTGGCTAAACCATGACAATCCCAATTTATATTGTTGGCAACACAATTGGTTCAAGTACATTAAATTGGAATGAAAATACTGCTAATTTGATGGAAATTTATTCTGAAGTACTCAGAGCATTTACTATTATTCTTCGTTTATTCTTCGACTGGCAGTCTCGGGAAGTGAATGTGTAATTTGATTTTTTATTATAAAATAGTAACTACTTAAAATCTTTTCTCAATATGGTTCGAACCCAACGAATTATCATACTTGGAGCTCACTTGTGCCTTGTGAAAATATATTTTGCAAAACTAATATCAGACACAGAAGAAAATAATTCCGCAGAAAGTACGATTCGAACACTAGTGGTGGATTTGCAGAACCCTGAAGAATTAAATTCAATTTACAGGAGATTTAATTTGAGCGCCGATTATTTTGAAACTGTAAGAAGGCGCTCAAATAGCCGAATTGAAGCATCGACTGGAGCTTTCCACAATAAAAACCTTACTGATGCCAAGATACTCCGGTAAGAATAAAAATACCTGATTGTTAACAGAAACTTTAAGTTGCAACAAATTCAACTACATGATTTTTTTTTAATTCATTAGAAAAACATAACTATCATTAAAACTATATATTTATGAGTTCACAACGTTTAGTTATAGTTTATATTGTTATATTGTATACTGTTTGCTCGGTTCCCACCGAAACTATTGATGAGATAGCAATATGCATATATGGAATGAAGATACCGATTTATATACGAGTACATACTCCATAAATTTGCATGTCAATAAGTTGCAACAAGATTATAGCTACAAAGTTTGTATGCTGCATTTTTTTAACATGCACATATAGGATAGAAAAAATGTATTGTTGTACATCAGAATTTTTAAGTAATTGCAATCTCCAAATTTAATGAAAACTTCTTTTCGTTCGTGTTTATTTTCGATATTTTTATAGGTTTTTAATGATCATTTCCCGAAAAATACAGGATTAAACCCACATTCTGCGGTTGCACGGAAGTCAGAAACGTTTTACCTTCAGACCCTCTAAAATTCTACATTTGTTATTAGGTCTACATATCTTAAGACATTTTCAGTGGCGGTAAACATCCAAGCCTGTAAACGATTTTGTGCATGTGGTAATAATATCCTATAAATGCTATTGTAAAGTAATACCGGTTTCAATACTACATTATTATATTTGGTTGATAGTCGATTTGACAAGCATGATAGGAATGCATATATCTTTTAATATAAATATGGTATACGGCTTAAATTCATATTGCTCTAGCGCCTCTCACCTGCAGCTCCGCTCCAACCTTTGTCTGGTAGGTGGTCTGAGCCTTCAAAATCGTCTCGCTACTTGAAAATATTGTTTTATAAGTTACCAAAAGCAGCATGGTTGAACCATGGAGAATGTCTGGTTTTCTGGCAAAAAAACTGAATATAATAATTTCCCAATGAACATATATAAATTTCTCCTTTTTGCAAATGACGTAAATCAAAACTTTTTCGAACTTTTGAAGATGTCTAGGGAGGGATTTCACCAACTCAGTCCCTGGCTCACTGAAAATTGGCTTGTGATACTATTTCATAGAAACTATCGAACAAATATATAAATAGCTTCTATATTATAACATAATCAATTTCTATCCCTGTTATCTCATAAAGCCGCAACTACTCAATATTGGTTGGTAGTGTGCACACATACTTTTGTTCTTGATTCACAACAATTCCGTAGAAAAGAGGGGGCCACTGACCCCCTAAGAAAGCAGTTATACTATGCTATGTTCGGGTGTCACTGGCTTTTGCTCTATCAATAATTGCTCGTAGTTATCCTATTGCACAGCATAATTGAAGCATCAAAGACTGATAAGGTTAGATAAAACTAAGCCTGACAAGCATGGAAACTTAGTAGCTGATAAAGTGTACTCGTATATGATTGCCTGAATCCTAATTGGTTTGCATGAGAGGAGAGACTAAAATTGCTTTCTTTCTGAGCTTGAATGTGTTGCAATAAACAATTGATTTCTTTGATAAATAAAATGTATGCCATTTCTTTATTTATTTTAATAGGTAAATTAAATATTTATTTATATTTATTTAATACAGTATGTTCCCATGCGTTCATCCGTATGATCTTTCCCTCTGATTCCTTCACAACTAACAATGCAAGCATTTTGATAGAAACGGTGAAATCGAAAGTTTGATCTAAGCAGATTGTGGTTAAAATCCAACAAGATGCAGATATAAAATCCAACACAGCATTTTCGCGCATGAGTTATACATAGTTTATTTGTATTCTAGGAGTTTTTGGTAGATCAATTTATCCATTTTCACTTACAACTTGTAAGTGATTTATACCCTTGCTAAGCTAACTCAGCGAAGTCTCATGGGTGCGGAAAATTTGATCAAATTTGTCGAATACCTCGAAAGTTAATTTATATTTAAAAAGAAAGGTGGAAAGAGCTCAAGCTGGTTTCGATCTTCCAGATTTCTTACAGAATTTCTGTATGTGGTATTGAAGCGGATATCGAGATATAGTAAATCGAGATCAGATGTTTTCTTGGAAGTCTTACCTCTGTGTAGATTCACAATGCAAAAATAACAGTCTGTGTGAAGATCCATGCAAACTTCACTGCTCTTTTCTCACCTAAGTACCAGGTGACAATAAAACGTAACGTATATAACATAGTTAATGTCATTATAAATAGTTAAAAAAATTGAAGAAAAAGAGAAAATAAACTCACCGTCCAGATTGTATCTGCAAGAGTTACATGACACATGTGGACCCCATTTTATGCCTTGGTTGTTAACGGGTAGATTTTACTTAAATCATACTTTTTCTCTTTGGATTTAATAAATTCGCCGCAAATATAATAAAACGAGTCGGCGTCTCGTTTACAACTTCTTATAGCTATTTTGTATAGGTCGATAGAGCAAAAAAAGATATGAAGCACGTTATTTCTCTGTAATATTGAAACGCATATTGTTGTGCACAACGAGCGACGCAAGCAACACTACTACACGCCCTCTTACCTCACTTTCTACACCGAAAGCGCACAAAGAGCTACATTCATTTGGCCCGAAAATCAAAAATGGTCATATCGCTTTCAGTTCTTAAAAAGCAAATATTTTCGATTTGTTACCAAATTTTTTCATATATGTGCTTATGTAATCTGAATATATTAAGTAAAAGCAATGCGCAAAAATTTTATTTTTGTTTTTGTTGACCGGTGTAATATATAGTTTAGTTTTATCAGACAAATAGTGTTGAAGTGAAACTAATTTGTTCATGACGTGAAATTTACTGTTGAATATGTTGAGAACGAAATTAAAGTTATGAACTTTACTTTTAAATAAGTGACTTTATCGACGAATCCACTGGTGTGAGAGCCAAGCAAAAGTGAAACAGTGCAATTATCTGGTGAAGACTGAATTAAAAACACACCAACTTGTTTCACAGGTGAGATTGGGATAGAGATAGATATATTGAGATAGAGATAGATAGAGATTGAGATATTCACAAAATAGTGAAGATAGAAAATTTGGCTGAGGAAGAAGTTTTTGCTAATTTTCTGCCAAGTACGGGACCGTATGAAGCACCTCAACAGTGGTTGCCTACAATATTTTCGGTAGATTCAATCAATGTTGTCTAGCATGGGGACTTCCACCATTCTGTTGAGCGATTTTTGAAACAAACAGCGTGCCATTGGCGGAAAGTGAAATCGGTGAATTAAAAAGGAGAAGTGAAGTATGTACAATCTAGTTTTGACGGCCGCGTTACAATTTCTGATGAATGAGTTGATGATCTAGTCCTCAAACTGGCGAAAGCGTTTAAAAGTTTGAATTGAATAGACACTGAAAGAAAATAGTCTCAGTCAATAAGAATTAAGATGATCGTTAATGACTTAACGATACTATAAAATATGTTTCGATGACAAATTTAAAATGACTTCACCGTAGAAAGTGGTGTGATGGACCTAGCAGACACCGACCGCAACGATTTCAAAACAGTTATTTACTCTGCAAAGTAAATATAGTATTGTCAACGATAGAGTGATAGAGGCAAGTCAACAATAAAGATAATGACTTGAAGAATATGCCGCTGTAGTTAGACGGCTCACTTATCTAATATACAATTTTAAGCAGAATAAGCCGAAAAGGTAAATAAACCCTTATCGGTAGTTAACGGAACGTTGGAATCCAACACGCGGCAATTATATAGAGAAGAACATTCATAAAAACCGTGTCCGTTGCATTTTCTTCCGAAACAGGAATATTTGTTTGGGGCTCAATTTTCAACACCAGAAAGATGAAAAGCGAAAGCGAGGACCTGATTCAGCAGTAAAAAAATTCATTCATTTAATTACCAAAACAAAAAGCAATCACGCGCAACGTTCAAATGCAAGGTTACAAAAGCGAAAAAGATGGTCATATGACAAAAGACTGCCAAGAAGCATGAAAACAAATCAAATCTTCAAAAAAACCGAGAACTGATGAAAATCGCCAAGAAGATATCAGTGGAATAAACCATTCTTCACGACTGAAACGGAAATCAAACTCAACTGCATTATTAAGTAAGAAGTCTAATTTCAATCCAATGCCGAAGTGTATGAATGTGTAGGTGTCTGTAGTGCTAAGAAGAAGAAGAAGAAGACATGGTAGGACTCTGAGTCTAGCAATAGTTCTCTTTGATTCAGATTTATATTTTCCGGATAATTTCATATTTGCTTAGGGTTTTGATGTCTTTTAAATAGACGGTGATAGCTGTCGGCGTCTTGTGCATTTGTGTAATATAAGAATATGTGTAATATCTCACAGATAGTTAGGTGGTTAGACAAATAACTACCGTGATAATTGTAGGTTCCTGAAATCTTTAGTAAGTGCTACATTGTTTTATCATATGTAAAACAATTTTCAATAAGATGTGTAATTTGGCTGAAGGATGTGAAACTAAATGCATAACAGTCAAATACAACCAAATGTTATATTTAGTCTGCTTTGGGGTTTATTATCCGTAAGGCCACAAAAGACTTACACGCGATAGTAGATTCGAGTAAATGAAGCTATTTTTTGCACCCAGGCATGCCATAAATCATAGGTAGTTAAAAGGTGCATGAAACTAATAAAAAAAATACCTACATAAATATGCAGGCTAGTGTAATGGATTTCATTCCCCAATCGTCACGGCGACGAATGCAGGACGAGTCGGCCTCGCACCGATATTTGGACGTGAAGTCCTAGAGACGTGGCAACGAGTTATACCCTGAGTGTCAACGGCTCGGCCACTCGGAAGTTCACTACGGTGGTGGCTGCTGGCGGACTAGCTCAGTGCGGCGAGGTTTGCGGACATGGTTCGGACCCGAGTGAACTTCGGCTCTGGTTCCATTGTTGAACCAGCTACCGATTATCCGAAGGGAACATTTCAAACATTACTTTACTCTACTTTTTACATTATTTTACAAAGCAACCCAACAAAATCGATCGCGCCGCCGCTCACCGAAATATCTAAATACCGCCGTGCCCGAAAACACACTACGTTAATTAACACTATCGCAAAAAAAGAAATTGAGTGGTTACGCGAATACCAAAAGAAATTTATGGACCGAACTACAAACGGCACTGCGGAACCCGAATCGGCGAAACACTTGCGTGGCCCTACATCCTCTTGCTCTTACCTTCGCGCCATCACTTTCCTCCTGAAAACAAGGTCCAATGGAATCACAAGATAACAATGTAATTCGCCCACAAAGGACACCGTACACGTGTCAAGGAGCGGAATTCAAAACGCAGATCCGCGCTTCGAACTCGAATATTCGTCCCAGAATCAGGATGTTGAAACCGTTAAGTAACCACGGAATTTACAGTTGGTGCGTGTGCGTGGTATGAGCGTGTCGCCGTGACGGCATTGTCTCACTTGCGAGGTGAATTTAGGGTCAACTGGTAACTCTCAAGTGTGTCACCTTGGCGGAATTGCCGCACTTGAGAGGCGAATTTTTACACTAGCATTCTGTAGTTTCAGTGACACTCGCGATCAGGAAAATGATTTGTACCCTCCAGTAGTTTGTCTACAGTGAAGTGAATAATTCGAAAACTTAATTGTGACAGTTTTTGTGCCGTTTCTCCTTTCAGAACGCAGTTTCCTTCCTATAGCTAATTAATTTGCTGAGCGAAGAAGCGATTGGTACACACTGGTATATCAAAGTGTGTATTGGAAAAAAAACATATTATTACACCTAAAGTTTTGCAGAATGCCCCGTGGACTGAATATCAGCGAAATTCAAGAATTGCTGCTGGAAAGTATACCTATACCTATAGTATATATATACTATATAGTATACCTAGTAATGAAAGTCAGTGTAATACAAAGTCAGTTCTTGGAATAAATGACGACCAATATAGTTCCATGCTATTAGACGTGACAGAGGAAGTCACACTAATAACTTGTGACAGTTTTGACTCGGAAGATGACTTGCCTTTGTCCAGCTTTCATTAACCACAACACTTTCCGATATGAGCGTTCCACGATGAAAGACAAATTACAGGATGGACTTACCAAGTGAGTTTTCAGAAGATTTGACTTTACCATTTCATATACTCACCGTGGGAAATATTACTCTTCTTGAACTTTATCGCATATTTTGGACAGAAGATATGCAAAACATTTTAACCTTTCAAAAAAATCCTTATGCTTCTCAATCTGGGAAATCTTTTCCTCACACTGGCCTCAAGGAAAATATATATTTATCGCACTAAATTTGATAATGGGTATAAAAAGTCGCAAAGCTATAATGATTGGTCACATATCTACTCTCATGGCTCTGAACAGATTAAGCTGGGCGTTATAACATCTACATTCAAATGAAAACAACCGCATGCCCACTAGTAACAGCCCAAGTTACGATAAATTATTAAAAATCAGACCACTTTTCGACATAATCCGAAGAATTTTCAGAGAAACTATTACAATCTGAGCAAATTGCTATTGACTAGATGGTTCCATTTAAAGTTAGAAATTTCGTAAACGAGTAGATGCCAAGAAAACTAACAAAGCGTGGCTTTAATGCTTGGATACCGTGTGCACAATCGGGATATTGTTTGGACTTTGCAATATACCGGTAAACAAGATTCTCAAAGGCAAAAATCATCTATTCTATTCTAGCTATCCGTTTTCTGTTTTCCAAAACTTATGAAAGACAAAGATTTACAGAAAGGACAACATGGCTATCGCGCAAGTTACAGGGTCATCACCCTAAAATACTAAAATACATACTTAATCCACCTGGGATCATCACCCTCATATGTTCAGGCCACACGTGCCGGAAATGCAACAAACGCACATATTCTTACCATCAATTGCTACAACTGCAATGTGCTGATAGATATATTTTTTCTTGCAGCTATTTCATGTACATGCCAGCTACGTAAACAATATTCCTAGAATATAAAATTGTAATTCGGAGAAAGCAATTCCAATTGTAAAATAGACTTAGAACGTTACGCTGCTAAAATAAATTTTCACTTTAATAAATTAAACTTGGTTTTTTTTTTGGTGAATAGATCTATAGGATCTATAACTGGCGCAGCCGAAACAAAGGAAATAAAGGTGGTAATCCGACGGCTTATCGGAAACAAATGTGGTGAGCCTACGGTTAATTGGTCAAGTGTAGTTGGAAGTATCGGCAATTGCATGTGCTGTTCGTAGTGCAATTTCAAGGCGTATTGAACAGGAATCATCCCCAGTATGTGGATAATAATTTTCGGATAAGTCAAGACTTTTTAACTCCTATGCTACCCACTCCAACAAAGAAGAAACCCGCCCCTAATCCGTATAATACTCTCACACGTAGGCCAAGGAATATTGTTGAAAATTTAGGAATTATCTCGGAGAGTGAAAGTGCGAACAGTGTTGGTAAAAAAATAAACAATATCGTTAGTGAAGATATATCAATTCGAGGTAATTTCAATATTGATAATAGTGAAAATAATTTAAATATTATCATTGATAATACCAAAATAAGTTAAAATAACGAAACACTTAATAAAAGGACTAACAAAAATGGTGAAATTGTTATGACCTTCTGAGAGCCATAAGGAACAATATCGTCGACGAAGCCAACGTAATGCTAAATATGTACTGCTGCTAAATATATACTTAAATATTGTATTAAATATTGCTAAATATGTACTTAAATACTTACTGCTTGATCTGATTCCACCTTGGTATGGAATCAGATCAAAGAAAATTTAATTTTACATAATTCCGATAAGAGAAATGAAACTTCTCTTATCAGAGACCCTCATGGTCCACGGCAAAACAATGATTCCGTTCATTAATTCTACAGTAGTATCGTAGAAGGACTTTCTAGCAGGAACAACCACGCAAACATACATGAAGTGGATCCTTACGTTATAGCCGCGAAAAATCTCTGTTTACAGAAATGTATCTGAACGCGTTCCTTTCGGGTTTAAAGGGACCAATAGGCTCAACTGTTGGAAGCATGAAAGGGGAAACTTTTTCAGAAGCGTAGGCATGCTGTATCAAAAAACCAAATATGTTTTACTCCAGATCTGACCATGATAGGCACTTGAACCATAACATATTCAATACTTCGAAATCGCGTCCACAAGCTACTGAACAAACGTCATTAAGGCCCAGACTACCAAAGTTCCATATGCCAACAGGAGCCTACCCTAGACGCCCACATAACCAGCCACATACTTTCCTCCCATTCAAACCCTTGATGCCTAACTATCAAACGCCAATTAATAACGCGGCTACCAGCGTCACAGTGCTCCAAATCAATTCGTCAATCGCAATCAATTTACGTTATGAAATGATAATTTTAGACTTAATTCTTAACATAGTGCATTAACCCCTCAAAATAAACCATTCTTTAGTGGACCGAATAATAACATTCAATCAAAGCCTGAACTAATGGAAACATTAGCTGCAATCAGGAGACCTGTACAACAACTCCCTAACAACTCCCTAACGAATAAGTTCTTTAATCCCCAAACCACACCAGAATTATGAGGGAATTATTTAATACCTCAGAACAAAACCATCCAAACTACTACATGCACAGCGACAATCAAATTAAATTCGAACCCTAACAGTTCATGCTGCCAGCAGATTTTTATCCTATAGATAAACCGGGACTTGCAGTTCAAAACTGCGAAAATCCTTATGAACAATTTACTCCGGATGCCGAGGACTCCCATTCTATCCACCTAACACCAATGCGTTTTTAAACCCATCGGGTTCCTAGACATGACCACACATGGTAATACGCTACCTTACATCCAGATATCTTCTGGTTATGGAATACCCCTGAAATTTCTTATAGTCACCGGCGCATCTTCGTCATTCATCAATCCTGAATACGCAAATCCTCATGAAGTGAAACAAACAAAACCAATTTCAATTACCACAATTCTAGCAAAATACGAAGTGAAGGCAGAAGTAACACTTCCTAATTTTATCGAATTTACCAAACCGGGAACTGTTAGGTTCCTGATTTTCAAATTTCATGGCTATTTTGATGGCCTTTTAGATTTCGACGCATTATCTCAGTTAGGCGCGAAAGTTGATTTAAGTAAGAACGTTCTCATAACCCATAACACAATAACTCCACTCCATGTTCTGCTTCCTTGGTCTTACTTGGAGTTGGTGTGATAAAACACCCTTACTCCCTTATGTCGGTGGGTGCAGATCTCCCACCTGCTGATTTTATCGTTAAAAAGAGCTATATTTTAATTTTGTGCAATTTTGTTATGTTATTGGTTGATCGATCTGAGGCTCGGGTACACCTGCCGTCCTCCCGATTCCCTACGTCTTAGGATTTCCATGGTAGTGTTGTCGTGTTCGTCGAGTTTGTCGAATAGTTTCAATGCTCGGTCACATGTTGTTTGTCATATGTTTTTGTGAATTGTGTCTGTTTTAATATCTTTTTGTATGGCTATGTTTCTTACATACCATGGAATTCCGAAAATTTTCCTTATTGCCATGTTCTCGAAGGCTTGGAGGGATTTTTTGTTTGTCCGGGTAGTTTGGCATAGTGCAGTGCTACCGTACAGTAGTGTCGGTCTTATGACTTGGTTGTAGATCAGATGTTTGTTTCTGTTGTTAAGGTGGCCTTTGTTTAGGACGGGGTCTAGGGATTTGATAATGTTCAGACATTGCCCTCGTTTTTTCCGTATATGTTGCGTCCAGTTCAGTTTTTCGTCGAATAGGAGTCCCAGATATGTGGCTGTTGGTTTCCATGGTATGTCCTCGTTGTTGATGGTTAGTGAGTTCGGTTGTTGGTTTCTTTTCCTAGTTATAAAGATGGCTTGCGTTTTGTCTGTGTTAATGTTTATTTTCCATTTGTTAAAGTATCCCATAATAATATTAATAGAATTTTGCAGTTTTAAAGAGATGACTTCTGCTTTTCTAGCTGAGTAATAGATGCATGTGTCATCAGCGTATAAAGCTGTTTGTACATTATTTGGCAGGCGAGGCATATCCGCTATGTAGAGGCTATAGAGAATTGGGGAGAGGGGTGATCCTTGTGGAACTCCAGCTTGAATTGGTCGCAGTTCGGAAAGATGGTTGTCTATTTTGACGCGAAATGTTCTGCCGTGTAAGAATGAGTGTATGATTTTTATAATATTTAGTGGAATTTTTTATTCATGCATTTTATAAATGAGTCCTGCATGCCAGACTTTGTCAAGGGCTTTAGCTATGTCATACATTACTAATCCTGTCGACTTTTTGCAATTCATCCCATTTCGAAAATGTTGGACCACCCTTGTAAGCTGGAGTTCCGAAGAATGTGCTGGTCGAAAACCATATTGTGTATCAGGAATGAGGTGCTTTTCTTCAATTATTTCGTTCAGCCGATTGAGCAACTCTCTTTCCGCTAATTTTGATACAGCTGAGAGGAGACTGATGGGCCTCCAATTCTGCGGAAAAGTTAGATTTTTGACTGGTTTTGGGATGACTATAATGACTGCTGTTTTCCACTTTTCTGGGAATTGACGTAGACGGAAAATAGCATTAATGATGTCCGTGATGTTCTGTATCAGGTTTTTAGGAAGCCATTGTAATATTGTATTAGTGAGTGTGTCGTATCCTGGTGCTTTGTTTTTGTTTAGTCCTTGTATCATGTCTTTGGTCTCTGTCAGGTCTAGTGGCCGTATCACATCTTCTTCCTCTTCCAGTCTTGAGCGCAATATTCGTCTCACATCGTTTTCTACGTGGTCGTCGTGGTGGAAGCTCTCCTCTTCGGTATAGTTTTCACGAAATTGCATCTCCCGGGTGTCTGCAAAGGCTTCTGATTTACCTTCGTTGTCAAATTGCAGTCCGTTTGGATCGTGAATTAGTGGCTTTGTTTTTCACTCTGAAGTATTTGGCCATTCTCCAGAACGGCTTTTCACCGGGTTCTAGACTTTGTAGGAAACTCTCCCATTGACGGTTATTTAATTTAGATATACGGTCTCGGAGTTGATTTGTTAGCTGTTTTGCTTTCGTTTGTAACCTAGGATCACCCGTGCTCCTAGCTCTTCTTCGGACATGGTTCTTCCTCCTTATCAGAAGCTTGATATCCTGAGGGAGTTCATAGGGGTTATAAACCCTTGCCGGAGTTGTGACTGTTGTGTCCTCTTTTGCCTGCTTCATTCTGTTAGTTATTTCCTCGATCATTGAATTTATGTCTCTGGCTGTATTTAAGCCTTGGGTGAAACTTTCATTAGCCAGAGCGTTGTGGAAAGCTTGCCAGTTACTTTTCTTCCTTAATTTTAGAGGTTCGTCCATATAGATGTCCTCTATTAGGAAGTGGACCGGTTTATAATCTGATGAGAGCTCTTCGAGGACATTTATCCGCATGTTGTGGTGAAAGTCGTATAGCAAAGTCTAGTATGTTGCCGTGTCTTGGTCCAAAATGTGTCGGTTCTTCAGGCCGGTGCAGGCTTATTTGTTCGTTCGTGATGAATCGATTTAGCTCAGTCCCAGCTTGATTGCTTCTCACGGCACCCCAGCCTCTGTAATATGCGTTGAAGTCCCCGATTATCAAGAAGGGTCCCTCTAGCGTGAGCAACTGTTCAAGATCTTGTTTGAACTGATTGTTTTTTACGGGATTGTACAAAGAAATCACTGTACATTCGAAGACACTTGTACTCACTTTAACTGCCGTGGCTTCCATGCGATGCAATTGTGGCGTGTTTATTTGGTGTTTCATGTTTCTCCTCACCAGGATGACCGTACCACCTCCCCTACCAGCCAATCTGTCGTTTCTGAACACATAATAGTTGGGTACGTTGTATCGTGTTCCTGGTTACAAAAACGTTTCCTGGATCAGGACTACATGGAATTTATTATCTAGAATAAATTGCCTGAGTTCTCCAGTGCAAATTGATTTTGCATTTGGGTCATGAGTAGGTCCATGTTTGGTGCCGGGCTTTTTGGTGTTTTGTGTGGGATTTTGTCTATTGGTTGGTGGTATTGGTTTAGTTGCGTTTGATGGTGTTTGGTTCTGGGCTGCAATTTGTGCAAATGTCTTACTTTATTCTTGGGCTTCTTTGCACAACCTCCGTAACTTGCGGGATGTTCTCCTCCGCAATTGACGCATTTCGGCTTTTGTCCTGGTGACTTTTTACACTCAGAGAAGTGGTGGAGCCCGTCGCACTTGAGGCACCTTGCTTGTGCGTGGCAGTTACCTGAGGAGTGTCCAAACTGCTGGCAGTTGTGGCACATGATTTGACAATTTCGTGGTTTTGGCGCTTCGACCTTGCAGACGAGATGGCATATTGCGGATATGTTATAAATGTGGGTTTCTTCCTTTGGGAGGAGGACTTTCACCAATCTTGAGGGCGCTGCTTGCACTTTGAGGAAATGAACCTGTATTGGGTGGAAACCTTGTTCTTCCAGGTCGAACTTGATGCCTTCGGCCTCTAGGCCATATAGTCCCCTTATAATAACATTCAGGTTCCTTTCCTCGGGAAGGTAATAAGTGTGGTACAGCCACTTTAGTTCAGTGAACAGTTTCGTTAATTTTCTGTGGTCCGTTGTCGTTTTAGGTATAATTTATATACCTAGGTATACTCGTTTGGCTGTTTCCATGTTTATATTGTTCGTTTTCGTGAGTCGGTTAAGTTTTGTCCACTTGTCTGGTTCTCTTAGTATGATGAGTACTGTCCGTGGTTTAGTTTCTTCTTTTGAGGGGCCTGCTGTAAGGGTTGGTTGAGGGATTGTCTTTTTTGTGGGTTTGTTGAGGACGGACAATTCAGGAAGTGCTTGGGTTTTTTTGGGGGGAGGTAGGGATGGGAATTCCTCATCGTCCTCGGCTTCATTTTCTGCCTCTTCTTCCATGTCATTTTCGGATTGCGTCTCCGTGATCATATCCGGATCGACTTCAACTTCGATCGTTTCTTCATCAGAAGAAGTATTTTTAGCCGAAGGCGGTGGTGACTCTATTTTGCGCTTTTTATGTTTTATGCGCTTTTTCGTTTTAGGTTTGTCTAACAGCCTCATCGTGAGTTCGTCATTTTTGCGACGCTCTTTGGCCAGCTCAGCATGGCATTGGTCAAGTTTAGCTCTTGTACCCTTAAGCTCTTCCCGCGTTAGCTGCAATTCTCTAACAACTTCTTGCAGTTGTTTTTCCATTCTTTTTGCCATGCTGAGCTGCTCGATCAGCATCGCAATCTGTCTGTCCTTGTCTTCCATCCTTCAGCCCAAGGCTTCAGGAGCGTAAGGATAATTGGGACGCAACCTACCCCAATCGAATATTTCAGGTATATATATATATTTTTTTTTATAAATATATCAAGTTTTGTTAAAATATAATTAATATTTTTAAACAAAGCTGCTTTAAAATCAGATAAATCAGAATGAAAAATCGCACTCATCCAAAGTAAGCAGTTTGTTAGCATTGACGAGTCAAAGCAACTTCTGTGGCCGAGCCGTTCTTTCGGCTTCTCATTGCCGCATACACTGTTGGTCGTACCATACGTTCAAGTTCTCACTGCCACTTACACCAATGTCCGCGGCGTTCTTTCCGGTTCTCACGATAACATACACTTTTGCTAACTTATCCGCCTTTGCTAACATATACTCACGAGCAAACAACTTTTTAACACTCCGTCGGGCACACTCGCGAATATGATGCGCACTCTTCGGTGGTCATTGTCGAACTCACTCCGTGTTAAACCAAAATATGTTTAAAAATATATCATACCACCTCATTCAAAATTTATCGCTAAATTGCCGGTATATGCAAAGAATGGAGATTTTCTTATAAAAACCAACCCAACCACCCCAAATTTATTTATCTCTGAAGGCATTTACACAGCCATTGATTGGTACATAGAAGTAACTTACGTGTCTGGAAATGACAAAATTATGCTTTTTGAACAACCTTTAATGGTAGAACAAATTTCAGGAAACTATGAAGAAATTAATAACGTTGAAATTAAATGCGAACAAAGCTCTCCGTTCACAGACTGAAATGATCTCACTGACCATTTACGAGTTTCCCATTTGAATCATGAAGAAAAGAAACTGTTGTTCAAAATTTGCAGCCAATACAATAATATTTCCTTTAAGGCTGATCAGGATTTGAGGTTCGCCAATCAGGCAAAGCACATAATTAATACCATCGACGATTTACCAATTTATACAAAATCGTACAGGTATCCATTTGTGCACAAGCAAGAAGTTCATAGACAAATTGAGGAATTGCTTAAACAACGCAAAATCCGTCCAAGCTTTTCAACTTGGAGCCCACCCGTCTGGGTAGTCCCTAACAAACTGAACGCCAGCAGAAAACAAAAATGGAGACTGGTAATCTATTATCGGAAGTTAAATGAGAAAACGATAAGTAAATGATATCCTCTTCCAAATATTAACGAAATATTAGAAAAGTTGGGCACATCTAAGATTTCTCAGCATTAGATTTTGCGAGATCGATGTAACATCCATTCCATAGATCCATTCCTAGACAAGAATTTTTTTATAAAAAACAATTAGTTTGCTGTTATTAGATCAATATATTAATTTTTTCTATCGCTGGACGCGTTTCACTGAACTAGTCAGCATTATCAAGTGCATACCAGCATATCAAGCACTTCAGCATGTCAGCATATCAAGTGCATGAATGCACTAAGTTATTTGCACACTTTACTTAGATATTTATACGATAAAAAAAACGGTACATCCTAACCGATATTGAAAATTTCTCAAAATTTGCAGCAGTTTCCCAACTGCGCGCAAAGAATAGTTTATTCATTATTAAAGCACTACAGGAGCATTCCAAGAAAACCGGTAACAATTTTATTAATTTTTTTAGCTTCTTATTACTATTTTGGAAATGCTTATATATAACGTAGGTGTTAGTTTTTCATTATCTATAATTAATTTAACTAATACTTTTAAACTCGTTAAAAAATCAGACCGAATTTATAGAACAACTTTATGGTTGCATAAAACATAAAAAATTAACCCAATTTTAGGTTTATTAATGTCTTTTCTATGGAACTTACTCATCGCTGACTGTTTTAAAAACATAGTACACACTGTCTCTTAGACATGCACTCACATATTTTGTTTTCTTAGGGTCTTTATAAAAATTTATTTGCAAAAAATACACCGCGTGTCGATCGCGTCGATTACGTGACAGCAAACCATATAATTTGTCTTCAAGACAATACTTGGGGATAGTTGTGTTTTAAATGCTGATTTATAGTTTTGTGGCAGCCTTAGTGTGAAATAGATGTATGACCACTTTCGCATATCTGTTTAAAATTATTGGGCTTCTTATGTGTTTCGTTTACCTGACGCATTTAGCAGATAGAATACAAAAAAAAATTTTGTGCGATTAATTAATAAAATAACATCCGAACTACCCATGGATCCACCACAACAAACAACGAGTGCTTCAAGAATACGAAAATTTCTTTAAAAAAAGAATGATGATCCTGATTACAAAAGAAGGAGAATGAGAGGATAAAGGAGCTAAGATAAAGAAGAAAAGGGAAAGAATGACCAAGAAAAAGTTGGAAGACCTACGGGAACGAAAGCGGAATGATAAAAGACTGCAACGGGAAAAAAAAAAGCTTCAACAAATAGACTTACACAGATCAAATCTTTTGGCAGCATCGACTTCAAATAATTCTTCTTCGAGTATGTACCCATACCAATGTGTTCAAACATATAGCAAAGCAGTTTTGAAATATATGAAAAGCCTTCTTTGTTTAATCGGGCATGAAGATTAAACAAAAATCCGTTATCACAGGTGTCTGCACTCGCTTGGGTATAAAACTCGTAAAGGAAATAGAAAAAGATTTGAGTGATAATCGAGAATTTGAATGTGAGCAGAAGGTAAGAGACTACTATTATAGACCTGATACTGTATACACCTGTCCAGGCATGAATGACAGTATAGCTGTTTGGAAAAACGGGGAAAAACGAAACATTACAGAAACATTATCTCACTGTGTCTCCTGCCGAAAAAACCCCGAATTCAAAATATGTAAATCGAAATTTTGCAGTTTGCGGCCAGCTAATGTGTTACTGCTGAAAGATACACCTGCAGAACAGTGCAAGTGTAAACTTCACGAAAATTTTATAATGAAATTGTGAGGATTAAAGTTAGCCTATTCAAACAAATTTTAGAAAGATGTATTTTGCGATGATAAGCTAACATAAGAATGTTGGTACAACAAATGTGATGACTGCGGCAATCTGAAAAAACTGGAGAAAGCTTATAATTTAACCAAAAATATTTACTGGAAAGAGTGGGTGAAGTTAGATAATCATAAAATTAAAACAGAAGTGAACGAAACAAGTGCAGGAGAACTGTATGATAAAATTATATTATGTTCAGAGTTTTTACGACATATCCACCTTAACCGAATTCAAAGTGAGGAGTTCAATTCTGATAAAAAAAAACTCGAAACACCAGGATTTCGAAAGACGATTTTGCAATGACTTATTCCTGTAAGTACCAAAATGAAATACATAGCGCGCTCTGGGCCGGGGCAAGTGTGACTTTATTTACAGCGGCTGTATTTTCCAACAATGGTTGCCAGACCTTTGTGATTTGTTCTGATTGCCCAAATAAAAACAAAGATACAGTCTTCGTCTTTATGAATCAGCTCTAGAATATAATTATAGATTAAAATAACGATACAAATATAAAAGATGTCATTTGGAGTGATGGCCCATTTTCAGAGTTTAAGAATAAGCTTATAGTACAAGTTAACATCTTCCCACGATGCAAAAACTGCTGACGCCAGGTCTGCATCGCAACATGCAATCGGATCTCCACAAGTTTCCACAATTCTGTGAGAACGACAAAAATGCCTTCACTGCAGTTTTGGATAATTAAATTAAGCTAAATATTGTAATTTGTAGTTCAGTTCATTTTCAACTCGCTTAAAATAAAGACGGGCTCAGCCCTAAAAAATATGTTTTTATTTAAATCCGCGTTTGATATATTAACTGGCGCCCAACGTGGGGCCACTTGCATACGCGTTATAAGGAAAAGTAAAAAAAAACAAATTACAAAGGATTGATAGAATAATTTCCTAAAGAAATTATTAAGTCTTTCGTCATACATCGTGCTGAGACTGGCCGATGGTCCTCGCTGCAATTCGTTTCGCGAGTTTTTTTTGCAAAGTTTACGGTATTTAAAGTAACGAGTCGCGATAACCAAGCACTTGGTTACGATACCTGAACGCAATTCCAATTCGCAGTTAATAAAATCGGAAATAAACCACGTTCCGTAACGCGCGTGTGTGTCGCTGATTTCATCCCCCAGTAGCCTCTTTAACCACAGGACGGCAAAAAGGACGTCAACAGAAACCGTGGAACAGCGCTCAAGTGGCCCAACCAAGAAGGATAACCAGAAACTTCAAATATGTTAAAATTTCAACGCCGGGACAACATCAGGACATCCTCAGGAGTGTTGCTTTTGTAAGTAAATTACATAAATTATTGTAAAAATACGCCAAATATGTAAGAATATAAAAGAAAATACTCCAGATTCAATCAAAAATTACTCAAGAAATAATAGTGAATCGAAAATAAATCTTGAATGAAAAAAAGAATCGAATTAAATAAGTTGTTAATGCAATAATGTTAAATGAAAATAAATGTTAATGAAAAAAAGAAGTGAAATAAAGAAGCAATAAGATATTTAATTATTTATGTGTTGTGAAATTGTATTGTGATTAGAACAAAACTGATTGATTGATTTAATTGATTAAATTTAATTAAAATCAACTCGCTTTAAGTATTTTCCTAAATGTGTACCAATTTCTTTCGAGTTGCTAATATTTAAAATATTATATTTTTTCCCGAATATTGATTATATTCTGTGTATTTTGTCTTCATCATCTACTAGATTCCTCAGTGTTTGCCCTTGTACATTCTGTTGATTTAACCAGTGAATTGTGTTGAATATTTTTGAAATCAATAAATTTTAGTTCGTGTTCCCTCTCACTGTCAGCGAAAAAAAAAAGTTCGCGAAGTAAGACCGAAAAGGAAATACATAGAGGTCGAGCGTTATTTTGATCTAGAGAAATGTCCAACCCCAGCAATCTCATTCAACCTCCGAGGCTAAATCTCGATTCCCTTAATGACGCGCTATCGAACCTCGATATCCCGGGTCCTAGTAACCCACCTAATAACGTTACGAATACCCCAGACAATGGTAAATTAATTCAAATGATCTCGCGAGTGGTCGTTGATACTCTTCGAACGCAAGGAAAAGAAATTTTCGATTCTTTCATGAATCCAACTTCCGACATCTATAACGATGCCGATGTGCCCATTAACGTCGGTGATAAAAGTAACTTGTCCGACATGGACAAGATTCCCGACGTCGTCAAGAGTTTGAGAACATTCTCTGGGGAACCAGGAGAATTCAATTCTTGGTGGGAAAGCGTCGATAGAATTTTGAAAATCTATGACCACCTGAAAGGCACGCCCAAATATTATGGCATCTTATCGGTCATCAGGAATAAGATTGTGGGTCATGCTGATATAGCGTTAGAGTCCTACAATACCCCTCTGAATTGGTGTAAAATTTCTAAGTGCCTGGCTCTGCATTATGCAGATAAGCGGGACCTCGGTACCTTGGAATACCAAATGACGACCCTGGTGCAAGGTGCAAATACAATACCTCAATTTTATCAAGAAGTGTATAACCATTTGTCGTTGATCCTGAACAAACTAGGATCTATAGATATGAGCCAAGATGCCATGGACATCATGACACAATCATATCGCAACAAAGCTGCAGACACGTTTATCAGGGGATTGAAGGGCGATCTGCCGAGATTACTCAGCATTCGAGAGCCCGGGGACTTACCGCAAGCCCTACACTTATGTTTCAAACTGCAAAACATGGATTATCGTGCACAGTACGCAAATAACTCTTACGTATGCGCGCAAAAAAATTACAATAATCCACCCCCGGTTCCACAACAGAAAACAATGCCTAGCGTTCCAAGGCCTGCTCCGATTCCGGCGCCTAGACGTGATTTCTATCCCGAACTCGTGCACAACCCACAGGTATCAAAGCCACCACAATTTCAGCAGCAAAATTTTCAACAGCCCCAACGTGTATTCACATTTAACAAAACCGCCTCCTCGACCACCACGTGGCCCCATCCCTATGGACGTTGACCAGTCCCTAAAGACTCACGCGGTAAACTATGCTAACAGACCACAGAGACAATATTTCGCCCAAAAACGCCCTCAACAACCTACTCAGAGACAGCATCAACCTTACAAAACCCAAAGGGTATTCTATACAGAACCCGATGGTGTAGACGATATTACGGCAGAGGAATACGATAAAGAAGCCGAAAAGCAGGACGAAAACTTTGACCAGACCTTGACTGAATACACTGACTTACAAGACGAACCAAATATTGATCAGGACGAACAGTTAGAAGACATTTATTTTTTAGGTTGAGGCGCTCTTCACTTCCATACTTCGTGCATACCTTGAGAAGTGGAGAGAAATTGAGATTTTTAGTGGACACCGGCTCAAATAAAAACTACATACAACCGAGACACATTCGACACCCTTTACCCAACCAAAAAGCCTTCTACGCAAATTCAGTAGGAGGAAGTGTAAAAATTACACACCATGTATTCATTAATTTATTCGGTCCTCTAACAGGTCAAATACAGTTCTTCATCCTTCGAAGTCTGATAGCCTTCGACGGAATCATCGGTAACGATACCCTTAAAGACCTCAAAGCTGTCATCCACATAAACAAAAATTATATGAAAACCCATCCCAATCTGATTGTACCCCTAAAACAACACATCTCAGAAACGGTCATTAAAAAAAAGACATCAGGACTACCCATCTTAATAATCAACAAACACTCAAACTAAAAAACATCTTAAGAACTTTTTCTAAACTATTAACAGAGCCTGACGAGAGCTTGACATACGTCAGCACAGTCAAAGGATAAATAAGGACGAAATCTGACGATCCTGTATACTCCAGGGCATATCCATACCCTATGGCCTTAAAAAAGGTAGTCGAAAAGGAAATCAAACAAACTCCTCAGAGATGGAATAATCAGACCATCTAAGTCTCCCTATAACTCGCCAGTTTGGATAGTCCCAGTTTGGTGATCGACTACCGCAAGCTGAATTCAGTTACCATCGCGGACAGATACCCGATACCAGAAATAGGCGAGATTCTGGCCAATTTAGGGTAAAATAAGTACTTCTCGGTTGTCGACCTTAAAAGTGGTTTCCATCAAATACCGCTTAAAGAGCGTGACATCCCTAAAACTGCCTTCTCCGTTAATAACGGCAAGTTCGAATTCACTCGCCTCCCATTCGGGCTGAAAAATGCCCCATCCATATTTCAAAGAACTCTCGATGACATACTTCGTGAACACATAGGAGTTCGTTGTTACGTGTACATCGATGATATCATCATCTTTGGAAGGAATGAGGAAGAGCACTTCGAAAATCTGGAGAAAGCGCTTACAACCTTGGAAGGATCCAACATGAAGATCCAATTGGACAAGTGTGAGTTTCTTAAGAAAGAAATCGAGTTTTTGGGGTTCGTAGTAAGCATTGATGGAATTAAAACCAACCCTCAGAAGGTTCAGGCTATTGTGAATTTTCCCGTTCCGAAAAATTTAAAAGTCTTACGATCATTTTTGGAAATGTCGGGGTATTACCGCCGCTTTATCCGAAATTATTCTCTTTTAAGGGGGGAAGATAGACGAGTGTCCAAAAACCAGTCAAAGAACAAAATAGTCCATCTCGATCCAAAGACTCTTAATGCATTTAATACCGTAAAAAATTGTCTGATATCCCAAGAAGTGATTTTAACTCATCCGAACATTGAGAAGGAATTCCAATTAACAACGGATGCTTCCGACTATGCTATTGGTGCAGTTCTCTCACAAGATAATAAACCCATTGTATTCTTGTCGAGAACTCTAACGAAAACCGAAGAGAATTATGCCACCAATGAGAAAGAGATGCTTGCTATCATCTGGGTCCTCAACTCATTGCGAGGCTATCTCTATGGCTCGCGGAAGGTCAAAATATATACTGACCATCAACCCTTAACTTACGCGCTGAGCAACAAGAACACCAACAGCAAGATGAAGAGATGGAAAGCCATCCTGGAGGAGTATAATCACGAATTGGTGTATAAGCCGGGAAGAGCAAACGTAGTCGCAGATTCTCTTTCACGGCCTCCAAAAGAAACTTTAGTCAACTCCTTGACGACCACAGAACATAGTGATCAAAGTTCATCTCAAAACCTCATTCCCACCGCTGAATCACCCATCAACGCCTTCCGAAACCAAATCATTCTGGAAATTGGCGAAGAAGACAGTTATCAACTGCAAAACCTCTTTCCAAACTATGCAAGACATACTCTTATCAAACCACAATATTCAAATAATGATATAATAAGTATATTGAAACGCTACCTTAACCCCAACACAATAAACGGCCTTCTTACATCTGAAGAAATCATGGGCCGCATACAAGAAATTTATTCTGCACATTTTAGGAGCTATCGCATCCGATACACGCAAAAATGCGTTGAAGACATCCCAGGTGAAGTCGAGCAAGAAGAAAAAATCCTGCAGACTCACAAACGAGCACATCGAAACGCCGAAAAAAACCGCCTGCAGCTCCTTGAAAACTTCTACTTCCCAAAAATGGCGGCGAAGGTAAAAAATTTGGTAAAGCGATGCAGCGTGTGCAAGGAAAATAAGTACGATCGGCCCCCAAACAAACCCATATTAAATCCTATGCCAATCCCAACATACCCAGGCCATACCATTCATATTGATCTGTTCAGCACCGAAGGTCACAAAGTTCTAACCGCTGTCGACAAGTTTTCGAAACTTGGTCAAGCAAAGATAATAGCTTCCAAGTCCATCGAAGATATCAAACAGCCCCTTACAGACTTGCTCTTCTACTTTTGCGTACTGCAAATTGTTGTTATCGACAACAAAAGCTCACTTAGATCAGCCTCAATAACATCATTAATGGAGGATGATCTGAAAATTAAGGTGTACAAAACACCACCGTACAAGAGCGAAGTCAACGGGCAGGTCGAACGGTGGCATAGCACGGTTACTGAGATCATGAGATGCGTAAAGAAGGAAGGACCTCCTAAATCATTTGAAAACCTCCTGCAGCGAGCCGTTCACGAGTACAACTGTACCATTCATTCCACCACGGGAAAAAAAACCTGTTGAGCTACATTTCGGTCGAATCCCGAGTATAGATCCAGAGGAACTAGAGAGGATTCGTTTATCGAATATCGAGAGGCTCAAGTGAAACAACAGAAAGACATGACAAACCACAACAAGACTAGACAACCGACTAAAAACTATCAAATAGGCGAGGCAATTTACGTTAGAATTAATAAAAGAAAGGGATCGAAATTGACAGCGAGGCACAAGCAGAAAATAGTTAAGGAAAATCACAACTCAACCGTTTTGACTGAATCTGGCAGAACTGTGCATAAAAGCCACATACGTAATTAAAATTCTCTTTCAGTCTAACACTCCTCTACACCGTCGATGCAAAAGTTGAAATTCTGGATTTCTCAAGCTCCCAAATCGTTTTGATCCACACAGGAAGAGCCAAAATTCAAGACGGGAATTTCAAGTTGATCCACAACATCGACGTAAGCCAATACGAACGTTTTATATCTGAAATCGAACCTGTCCTTAACCTCTCAGAAGATAGGCACTACCCTTCTTCATCACACTTATCCCACGAGCTTCAACAAATCCGAGAACTGATTCAAAATTCATCAAATCAACAGAACGTACAATGACAGGATAAACAATATCACTATGATTGCTAACAAAATTCAAAAATTATTTAAAGAAAATAGTCAAACAAATTCTGAAATTATTTTAGATATCCAATTCAGACTCTCACTATTAAAAGAGGAATAAAAAATATAAATTTAGCGTTCCACTGGGCAAAGTTACGAGTCATAAATTCAATTATTTTGTCCAAATCTGAAATTAAAATTGCCGCAGATATATTAGACAAAGAACTCCTTCCATACTCAACCATTGAAGAAGCTCTAGACTTTGCAGAGGTGAAGATTATAACATATGCCTCATCAATTTTGTACATAATTAATATATCGCTAACTACTAGCTTCACGTATGAAAGATTTTTAGTTAAAGCTGTAAAAAGGAATAATGTAATAGACTTAAAATTCGATAAAATATTAAAACACAATAACGAAATATTTGGCGTAATAAAAAAATGTAAAGAAATAAACACTTTGTCAATTTGTAAACCTGATAAAATATCAAACATAAGCAACACTTCCTGCATCCCGAATCTACTAAGAAGCGTCACACCCATTTGCAACCGAACCAGCAGCGAGCATTTACCAACGGTAGAAGAAATCGCCCCAGTCACCATATTGTTGAATCAATTCACGGGAACTATCGAGGCTGAAGATTCAGTATACGAATTGAATGGGACATATCTGCTTAAAATACAAAACAGCAGCATAACAGTGAACAGAAGGAAGTTCATCAACCACGAAACAACCTTTCTAAATGCTTTACCCTCCATACTCCAACCCTCGCCGGAAATGAAACAATACCAGGAAGTACTTTCATTTTTTTTTTTGTATTGTTTTGGAGGTGAAGGCTATTTACGCCCTGAGTGTCGGACTCCCCCGCTACCGGACTACCGACTAAACACCTCCCCTGTCACACCGAGAACCTAGCCTGGAACTGTTTGTCACATTACTTCGGACTAGGCCTCATTAATCATCGCTTAGCGATGTCTTCAGGCTAAGGGAAATCTCTCTTCACGGATGGATAGGAAGGAATTGCGATTAGTAACTATAATATTGCGTTACAGAGATGTTCCCTCCCTCGCCAAGCGATCCATTATGTCCTTCTTTATAATGAGTACTGTCCGTACGTAATGCGACACACAGTTCCAATTGTCCTTTGATTTCATCATTTTTCCCGTTAAATTTTCTGGGGAAATTACGCCAATTTTCTCCGAGAGATGCGAACGGAGTCTTGTAAATTTATTACACGTAAAGAACGTGTGGCATGCGTCATCCGTCATCCCCGGGCAGAACACGCAAGTTGGGGATGATGTCTTTCCCATCTTATACAGGTAAGACTGAAAATACCCGTGACCACTGAGTAGTAGACCACCTTCGTAGGCGTTAGCCTTACCCTAAAGCTCTCTGCCGTAGGAAGAATTGACCTAATTGAATCTTCTACTTCTTTGGCCTCCGCAATGCAGTCAATGTCTCTTATTTCCAATGAAATGAAACAATACCAGGAAGTACTTTCATTAGAACTTATGAAGAAATTACATTTGAACAACACCAGCGAAATACAGTTAATTCGAACCGAGACCAGTACCCATCAATTGGCAACCTACAGTTTACTTACAATCATCGGACTGTATCTCCTAATTATCATATTTTCGAAATTAGTCACTAAATTAAAAACCAAACCTACCGTAACGAAAATCGAGATCAAACAATTTGCAGAACCATCACCATCCGTTCCAGGATCTTCTCCATCATCAGAAACCGTCCCGAAAACATCAAAAAATATTAGGTTCAACGACATTAAATTCTTTTAACGATCGAGGACGACCGCATTTAAAGGAGGGCGAGTTAACATCTTCCCACGATGCAAAAACTGCTGACGCCAGGTCTGCATCGCAACATGCAATCGGATCTCCACAAGTTTCCACAATTCTGTGAGAACGACAAAAATGCCTTCACTGCAGTTTTGGATAATTAGATTAAGCTAAATATTGTAATTTGTAGTTCAGTTCATTTTCAACTCGCTTAAGATAAAGACGGGCTTAGCCCTAAAAAATATGTTTTTATTTAAATCCGCGTTTGATATATTAACTTACATATCATCCATTACTTATCAAAAAAACATAATAAAAAATTTTTGTGGAAGTACTTCGCTACTTTACACGACAAAGGAGTCATTGATGGAGTAGGTGGAAACGTGAAACGTTTGGTGCTGCAAAAACAATGTCACAACGGAGAGACAGTATTGTTGTACAAACAGCTGAGGAATCTGCGACTCTTGCTTCAAGTTTAGTCCCAAATACAAAAATGTTATGCATATCTCAAGCAGAAATAGCATAAAAGCGTCAATGAGAAAAGGTGAATGCCATTGCTGGAATGTCCCGGTTTCATGTTTTAAAATGTGATGGAGAAGTTATTCGAGGCCAAAAACATGGACTGGATACACAGGAAGCAATTTTTCGACAAAAAAATACGAATTTTATATTTTGAAATCGTATGTGTCGCTTACGTGAAAAACAATGTCTGTTACCTGACGCAGCATTTTTCTTAATTTTTTTTTCTGGAGTAGATACATGCTGTATGTTTTTTTTTTGTTTAAAAAAAAAATTGATCCGTATTGTTATCTTTTGCTTTAATATCCTATTAACATCATTATTGTTTTCGCTAAAATTTGGAAAATTAACACGTATGTTTTAAAGGTGGTTGATTGAATGTCGATTACGTGACGCTTTTTATATTGCTTAATACTCCGTACAAAGTGAAATATAATAAGTGAACTTCATATGCCTTTACTGAGCATCCCTTTAGGTATAACTAGGTACTAGTGATTATTGCCTGCAGGTTACTGTCCGAGTGTTTCAGAGCCTCAAACTCTTAAAAATAAGCACAAATGTCGGTTACATGACCATGGAATGCACCTATATCAGCCTACACGGCACCCCTCAAAACTTAATAACTATTAAAAACAAAAATTTTTTTTAAAAAAGAAAGAAAAAATAATGACTTAGCATTCAAAGTATCAATTTTTTATTAATAGAATTGCACGACGCGTTTCGCTGAACTGGTCAGCATTATCAAGTGCAGTGACAGTGTGGAGCTTAAGCATACCTTATATACTATCAATGGACAAAAAATTTTTCCTTAATTAATTATGTTAATGCCTCAAATAAGGTCGACCTGAAAATATTTGTTTGGTCATTAAGGACAGTAATGACCAAACAAATATTTTCAGGTCGACCTTATTTGAGGCATTAACATAATTAATTAAGGAAAAATTTTTTGTCCATTGATAGTATATAAGGTATGCTTAAGCTCCACACTGTCACTGCACTTGATAATGCTGACCAGTTCAGCGAAACGCGTCGTGCAATTCTATTAATAAAAAATTGATACTTTGAATGCTAAGTCATTATTTTTTCTTTATTTTTTAAAAAAAAATTTTTGTTCTAGAATGTATCAAGAAGTAAACACTCACTACATCGATTTTCTTAATAACTATTGTAACAGATCAGGGATCGCAATTTACTTCCACCCTATTATAAGATGTCTGCAGACAATTTGGTATAAACCATTCCACGACGTCATATCAACAAACTAGTATCAAAGAATATAAAGAATACATCTATATTCTTTGATATAACGTAATAAATAAAATTATTACGAATTATTTAGAGTATATAAACGAAAACTTCAGAAAGCAGGTTATAAGAGAACATAATAATTTGAAATATATACAATATCTGAACCAAGTTAATTAAAATATGGAAATATATTGACTGCTAAACGATCATACCACTAGCATTTCGGTATTACTAGAATTTTCCGAGATAAGTTCCATTTTCGAAAACCAACATTTAAACATAAAATCTAACGAGCAAATTTATGAGTTCTTGACTTTACAAGCCTACTCCAACGATTTCAACTTAATTTTTAATACGCGGATCCCCATTACATCAAAAGAAAATTACTCTCTCTTTCTATCACATAACCTCTCTTCCGATAAACAAAACCAAAACCATCCTAACCAAACCTTTTCTCCTTTTGAGTCCTAACAACTCACAAAATCTTGACGAAAAATGCCCGAACATCTAAAATACATGCTACTGCTCAAAAACAACTACAACGAAAGAAAGAATTGAGACAAACTGCACTGCAAGCACCACAGACAACATACCTGCTAATTGTGAACTACATGACCGCGTCTTCGACGTGGAAACATTCGAGCCGGAGTCCAACCACCTACTAACTGTGAATGGTTCTGTCACCACCATAACAACCATATGTGGACAAGACGAATTGAAGATCGAATTCATCCGCTACAACAATTGCGAAATATGCACATGCCTGCTGCGTAAACAACATTCCTAAAATATAAAATTGTAATTCGCAGAAAGCAATTGTAAAATAGACTTAGAACGTTACACTGCTAAAATAAATCTTCACTTTAATAAATTAAACTTAGTTTTATTTTTTTGAATACATTTATAGGATCTATAAATCGTGCGCTAAACTAATGCAAGCATTGTGAAATAGAAAGAAAATAGAACAGTTTACATGCTGCTAAGATCCTAAGAAAGTCTGAAATCCTAAGTAATCTGCCGGAGAAAGTGTGGACATTTTGTGACCAGAAATGGGCGAAGGATTACGACGCGTAAATGAATTTTGTTGACCGATTCGACCAAATGAATCGCCGGCTAGTAACCGCATTAATGATCAAAAACACAAGCCGTTAGTTTCTAAAAAATATATGCTTAGAAAGTCGCCGCCATCAGCCAACACGAGCACTGCAAAACGTACACCGGTTCAAATAGTTTGTCATGTAACACTTGTCAATGTAACACTTGGAAAGTCCCACTTTGCTTGCGCAAAGAAAATAAATGTTTTCATGATTTTCACAAGTAATGATTTTCACTAGTAGAGCCTGCACCTTCAGATTCGAAAAATTCGCTTAGTGTATTAGTACTCTTCAGCCATGTTTGTTACCATAGCTAGGCACTTTGTTTCTTGAAACTCTTAGACTTAATATTATTTATAATCATATTTTTAAGTTATTCTTCTTGGAGTAGTTGGTTCCTTGGAGCCAGTGCGATTTAGCACTCTTGCTCCAATCTTGTCTGTGAGCGATTTTGCACTCACCGTAACCTAAGTTGTTTTACTAGTTTATGTCAATAATTGATCTGATTGTGGGATAAGTTATTTTTCGTCGTTTTTCAGGGATCTTTAGGAATTCCATAGTTTTATTAGGGTGTTTGTCTATTTGGTCGAAAAGTTTTAGTGCTCTGTCGCGTATGTATTTTTCAATCGAGTCAAGTCTGAAGTCCTTGTATATGTCCACGTAAGGCGATTGTCAATTATTACTCCTAAGTATTTTGCTGTCTTATTCCATGCTATCTGTTCGTTGTCGACTTGTAGCAAACGAGGGTGCTACAGTTTATTTCTGGTGACGAACAGTGCTTGGATTTTGTTCCTATTAAGTTTTATTTTCCATTTGCGGAAGTATTCGAGGAGGATATCGATGGAGCTTTGCAGTTTGGACGTGATGACTTCTGCTTGTCGATCTGTGTAGAATATACCCGTATCATCCGCGTATAGGGATAAACGTACGTTTTTTGGCAGACTAGGCAGATCTGCAGTGTATAGACTGTAGAGAATTGGTGAGATGGGTGATCCTTGCGGAACTCCAACTTCGATCGATCGCATATTTGAGAGATTTTGGTCAATTCTGACACGAAAGGTTCTGCCTTTGAGAAAAGAGTGAATAATTTGTATCAGTTGGAGTGGTATATGAAGTTCATGCATTTTGAAGATTAGTCCTGCATGCCAGACTTATCGAAGGCCTTTACTATGTCAAACATTACAAGGCCCGTCGATTTGGTGCGATTCATTCCGTTTCGGATATGTTGGACCACCTTGATGAGCTGGAGTTCAGTGGAATGTTCGGCATGGAAACCAAATTGTTCGTTGGGGATGATGTTTTTATCTTTGACGGTTTCTTGTAGTCTATACAGAATAGCTCTTTCAGCTATTTTAGAAATGGAAGAAAGGAGGCTAACCGGTCTCCAATTTTGCGGAAATCTGTGGTCTTTCCCTGGTTTGGAGATGACTCTTACGGTAGCTTGTTTCCATGCTTGTGGGTATTTTCGCAGTTGGAAAACTTTGTTTATAAAGTTTTTTATTGTCGTTAGTATGTTGTCGGGAAGCCATTTAAGCATTGTGTTGATTATCATATCCGGCCCTGGCGTCTTTCGTTTGTTGAGTCCTTGTATAATATTTTTTGTCTCGTAGAGGTCCATTGGTCGTATTTCATACTCCTCATGGTGCCGCGAAGATATTATTGTCCGAGCTTTTGAGAGAATTGCTTCCTCCTCTTCAAGATCCTCCTCCGAAAAGGAGTTCTCGTGAAACTGCTGTTCTAAGGTATCCGCGAACGCCTCCGCCTTCCCTAAAGTGTCGTATTGGAGTCTGTTTTGATCGTGGATGGGTGGCATAACTGTCTTGTTTTTCGTTCGGAAATATTTGGATATCCTCCAAAAGGCGTTCTCGCTAGGCTCCAAGCTTTGTAACAATCCTTCCCATTGGTCATTTTGGAACTCGAGTATTTCTTTTCGGACTTTGTTGGTCAACCGGCAGGCTTTTGTTTTCGGTCTAGGATCACCCGTGCTCCTAGCTCTTCTCCGGGCTTGATTCTTCCTACTTATCAGATTTTTTAAGTTCTGAGGGAGTTCGTAGGGACTATATTCCCTGACCGGAGTTGTGGCTGTATGGCTCTCCTTTACCTGTTTGATTTTCTCTGTAACTTCTAGAATTCTGTTGTCGAGATCTCTAGCTGTTATTAACTCTTGTGTGAAACTTTCATTTGCTAGCGTGCCTCGGAAAGCCTTCCAATCAGTTGTTCTCTTTACTTTTAGCGGTACATCTATGAAGATGTCCTCTAAAAGAAAATGGACCGGTTGATGATCAGAGGAGAGCTCGTTTAGGACTCTGATTCTTTGGTTGTGGTGGAATTCTCTGCAGATGCCGAAATCTATGGTGGTCGCTGAGTTTCGTATGTGGTGTGTTGGTTCGTCTGGAATTCGTAAGCTGCCTTGTATGCAACTTTAATAGCTGTGGCTTCTATTTTTGGTAACTGGGGTGTTATGATCTGGTGGTGGCACACATTTCGCCTCACGAGAATTCCTGTTCCACCTCCTCTACCTGACAGTCTGTCATTTCTGTACAGAGTGTAGTTAGGGAAGCGGAGACGGATTCCTGGTTTCAGAAAGGCTTCCTGGAGGAGAATAATGTCAAATTTATAATCTAGTATGAATTGTTTAAACTCTCCAGTCCTCTGATACAAGGAATTTGCATTCAACGTGAGTATGGAAATGCGGTTAACCAGATCCATTAGTGTTTGTTTGTGGCTGCGAACATCCCCTGTAGTATCTTCGTCATCATATCTTGCGTCATCAGTTGAAACTGATTCTGCATAGATGTGAAGAATTGTCCTATGTCTGGTGTTGTGGGTGTAGGGGTGGGTTGCGGTTGTGGTTTGCTCACGGGTTTGGTGTTGAGTGGAGAGATTGTTTGTGAATTTGTGTTGTTTTGTGCAGTTATTTGTGCAAAGGTCTTCTTGACGTTCTTCGGATTCTTAGGACAACCCCCGTAATTAGCCGGATGTTCGCCCTTGCAATTGACACATTTTGGGGCTTCCTCTTTTGGCTTCTTACAGTCTTTGTGGTGGTGGAGCCCATCGCACTTTACACATCTCGGTTGCGCATGGCAATTGCGCCAGATGAGTGTCCGAATTGTTGGCAGTTATGGCACATCGGTAAGCCATTCCGGGGTTTCAGCGCCTCAACTTGGCATATAAGGTAGCAGACATCTTTGATGTTAAATATTGATGTTTCGTCTTTTGGGAGAAGGACCTTGATAAGCTTGGAGGGTCCTGATTGAAGTTTGATGAGGAAAACTTCTATGGGGTGGAAGCCCTGAGCTTCCAAGTCTTCCTTGATTTCCTCACAGCTAACTCCGTAAAGTCCTCGCAGAACTACATTTAACTTCTTATCTTCGGGGAGGTAATAAGTGTGGTATTGTATTTTTTATTCGTCATTAGTTTAGTCATTTGCCTGTGGTCCTTTATGGTTTCTGGGATGATTTGTATGCCAAGGTAGACCCTCTTGGCTGAGACAAAGTTAATCCTGTTTTTCTTCAGTTCCTTTGCCAGTGCGGTCCATTTTTCCGGTTCTCGAAGAATGATCGGTACAGTGCGTTGTTTGCTGGATTCTTCTTGTTCCATTGCATCTTTAGTTTTATTTGTATTTGAGGTCATGGGCTTTGGCGGGGTTAGAGGTTTTGGCTGTATTTTCATCTCTGAAAAACATACAGCTGGTTTAAAGGGTTGGAGAGATGGGTACTCCCCCTCATCGTGGGCCTCTTTGGTCCCTTCTTCCTGTGTTTCCTCTTCCTCACAGGCTTCTTCCTCCTCTTCACAGGCTTCTTCCTCCTCATCTTCATGCATTTCTTCGTCCGAGCTTGTAATTGCTTCCTTCTCGTTGCTCGAGGAGGAGTTGGACTCCGCTGATAGTGAGGGAGACTTGACTAACCTACGCTTTTTGTTAGTTTTTTCTGGCTTTTTCATTTGCGTGAAAAACGGATTTTTAATTCGGGAAGTGCTGAGGATAGATCTCCAGAATTAAGAATCAAAATGTTCTTTCGTCAGTCATAAGTCAATTTACTGTGTGTGGATTTAGGTAGGGTTTGAATATGTTAACGATGTCTTGTGCAGTATATTCTTGTTGGATCAAAATGTGCCTATTATAGTTATCAAAAGGATTAATTATTTGATAGCTTGCTTCGTCACCTTTCTTGAGGATTAATTGATTCCGGAAGATGTTAATAGGAATTTCGTCTAGAGGGATTAAATTCACAGTCGATCTTTCATCGCTGTACTGTGTAGGTGATAGTGAGTTGAATTCAGTAGTGTTCGGTGGCCTCAACAGAGAGTCAGCAACAACGTTTGCTTTGCCCGGTTTGCAAAGGAGTTGATAATTGTACTCCTCTAGGATTGACTTCCAGCGTTTTATTTTACTGTTAGTGTTTTTATTACTTATGGCGTATGTCCGAGGTTGGTGATCCGTGTAAATCTTTACCTGTCCAGATCCTTAGAGAAAGTTCCTCAATTTTTCAATGCTCATACAATAGTCAGCATTTCCTCCTCGTTGGCCGCGTAGTTTTCCTCGGCTTTACCGAGTGTGCGTGATAAGAAGGGTATTGGGCTGTCTTCTTGGGAAATTACGGCGCCAATAGCGTGGTTGGAGGCGTCCGTAGTTAGTTCGAACTCCTTTTCAAAGTTAGGGTACGACAGTACAACGTCCTTGGAAATCAGTGTTTTCTTGAGCTTTAAAAACGCGTCCATGGCCGATTTGTCCAAACTTATTTGTGTATTTTTTGAAACGTGTTTGGACACTCGTCCATCGTCTCCTTTCAGAAGGGATGTCAGGGGCTTAGCAAGCTTAGCGTACTTACAGATGAAGCGACGGTAATAACCTGACATTTCGAGGAATGATCGAAGATCTTGTAGATTTTTTGGTGGCGGGAAGGAGGCGATCGGCTCGACTTTCTTTGGGTTTGTTTCAATGCCGTCAGTGCTTACTAAAAAGCCCAGAAATTAAACATCTCATTTCAAGAATTCGCATTTGTCGGGTTGCACTTTCATGTTTGCTTTCTCGTGGGTTTTAAGAACGACTTCTAACTTTTTAAAATGTTCTGCTCCGTCCTTATAAATGATCATATCGTCTATATACACGTAGCACCGCAACCCAATATGTTCACGTAGCATATCATCTATTGCACGCTGAAAAATAGAAGGTGCATTTTTGAGTCCGAATGGTAATCGAAGGAACTCGAATTTACCATTTTTAAACGAGAACGCGGGTTTTTCAACGTCTTGGGGTCTCAAGGAGATTTGGTAAAACCCACTCTTTAGGTCAATGATGGAAAAGAGCTTATTTTATCCAAGGTTAGCCAATACCTCATTTATCTCAGGTATGGGGATCGTAACAGAATTCATTTTCCGATAGTCTATCACCATTCGCAACTTCTTTTCTCCTGAAGAGTCTAATTTTTTTGGGACGATCCACACCGGTGAATTGTATGGTGATCTTGAAGGTCTGATAATACCGTTTTCCAACAACTGTTTGACCTCTTTTTCAATTTGGCCTTTCAAGGCTACCGGATAAGGATAAGATTTACTGTATTTTGGGTCGTTAGTGGTTGTACGAATTTTTCCTCGTACTGTTGTTGTTCGGAAAGGGTCGTTATATTTATTCAAAATTTCCCTAAGTGCTTTCTTTTGATTCGTAGGTAAATAGTTTGTTTTGATGTCCAGTTTGTGGATGGATTGCGATGCGAGTTGCTTTAATGGGAGTGTGATTCCGGGATTGATGGAAACTTCATTTAGTATGGATGATCGCATCCATCGCTTTTAGGGAGTCATTTCCGATAATTCCAGTGAATGTTTTAAGACTGGGTAAGAGGAAGAACTTTAGTTTTCTTAAGTTCGTTTGAAACAGGTCAACAAAAGCGTGAGGTGTTATTTTGACCGCTCCTCCAACGGAGTTAACGCTGAAAGGTTCCTCGTTTTTAAGAGGGTTTTTGATGAGTCGAGGCTGGATGTAATTTTTATTGGATCATGTGTCTATTAAAAATTTTAGTTTTTCTCCACTCTTCGCTGTTCTTTCGAAGTATGGAAGCGAAGAGCTGTCTAATCTTAAAAAATGAATGTCGTCTTCATTTTCGTTAGTTTCGTCTGTCGCGGTGTCAGCGTCTTGAAAGTCTATTGCAAAAGGCTCGGTATCTCCTCCGGCTAGAAAGTCAGCCAATCCTTGTCTTTCCAATTCGTCCTGTAGGAGGTCAATCGTAGCGTTCAGCATTTCCGGTTGGATGTTGTTACTTTCTGTATAGTAGAGGCGTTGTTGTTTCTATCCCTGGAAATACTCATTACTCATTAGCTAATTAATGGCATGCGCTCTAATAGATGATTCGATGTCCATGGGTTTTATTCCTCGTGGCTATGGTGGCAATGGCGGTCGGTTTGGGTATTGCTGCTGCAATCTCTGTTGGTGGAATCTTGAGGGCTGTGCAACATTAACGGTTGTTAACTAGTTCGGGGTAGAAATTACGTCTTATGTTGGGAGTCACGGGTGGACCTCTTTGGTTTAGGAAGTTTTTCTTTGGCGGTAACGGAGGAGGCCTGGTATTGAGGTTTTTATATGAGTTACTGTGGGAGTTGTTGGCATGTTGTGCACGGTAATTCATATTTTCTAATTTGAGACAAAGATATAGGGCTTGTGGTAGGTCAGCTGGTTCCCTAATGCTAAGGAATCTTGGGAGATCTCCTGATAAGCACCTTATAAAGGTACCGAGAGCCTTATCTCTATAACACTGGGTCGTGTTAGTTAGCGATTCCTATCCCATACCGATTGAAGATAGTTTATTTAGAATGAGGGACAAATGATGATAGACAGCCTTATAAAATTCATGTATGCTGTGGTTACCTTGTACAAGGGTGGTCATCTGGTACTCAAGCGTACCGATGTCCCTCTTATCCGCGTTATGCATTTCCAGATCTTATCACAGTTGAGGGGTGTATTATAAGATTCTAATGCTATGTCGGCTTGACCGAATACTTTGTTTCTAATAGCGGATAAGATGCCGTAATAGTTTGGAGTTCCTTTGAGATGTTCGTAGGTTGTGAGTATCCTTTCGGCACTCTTTTTCCATGATCTAAATTCACCCGGATTGTCTGGAAATTCTCTCAGGCTTTTCGCTACGTGCTGAATTCTATCCATGTCGGATAGGTCCCTATCGTGGCCCGCATTTATCCCTACATAAGCGTCAGTATTACGGGTTCATTAAATTGTAAAAGATTTCGGCAGGCGTTCCGTTACTATACGAGTAATGTGTGCGATCAGATCAGCATTATTATCTCCTGCACCTGCAGAGGGTTTTTTTTGTTGATCTTCGGCGTTACTGTTATAAGGTTGTGCTATCAAGCGTGGAGGTCGAATAAGTTTGTCGGGGTTCGACAAGATAAATGGGAAATTGAAAAAAACGAAGTTTTTAAGTTGAATCTTGAAGCACTCGACTTGTTTTTTTATCTAAAGTAGGTTTTATCAAGATAACTTGTAACCTCAATAAACACCAAGGATAAGTTTTGCCAAGACTTCAATAAAGAATGGAGTGAAATAGCCGAAAAATATTATTCCGATAAATTGTCAAATGTTAAGTAAAGTCGAACGAAAATCGACCTCACCAATGCACATCTGAGTAAAACACTAAATTTCCGAACACCACAAACGCGGTTTACATATTTAATTTAACACTTGAGAATTCACTTTTTCCTCCGTTGTTACTCTTAAATATTACATATATCACTTGCTTAAATGCAATTCTTATTGGTGGTATATAAAAAATATTTAACTGGAAGTCGAATTTCAACACAAAATTTTTTGTTCAGTGTTCGTGGATTTTAACTTCTTTCAGTAAGTGTGAAAATCAATGTAACAATGATAATTATTCATAATAATAATAATATAATAAGATAATTATAATAATCTTTCTAAAAACTGACTTACGTACATAATAGAAGCTTTTCCATGGTCGTCTGATTCCTTGAATTAATTGTCCTATTGATTTTCCTTCCTGGTTGTGGGTTCGCAGTGGCTGTTGATGCTTGGCCTTTGGCGTAATCGTTTTTGTCTGCGTTGGTGTCACGCGTTACTACTTGGGTGCCAAATGAAACTTGCGTATACTTCCGGACTTGGTTCTCGTCGCGGGTAGAATTCCACAGACTTGGTTTTTGTCTCGCTAGTGAAGTCTATTTCAGCGAATTTTATTTCAGCGATGCGTACGGATCTTAAGGATTATTCGCTTGAAGGAATTGATCCATCCACTTTTACACTTTACACTTATTTGTAACTATACGCGCAAGTTAAGGTTACGAGGGTAACTTTTTCTAAAAATAACAAAATTTCGGTTTTTCAGAATTTATTTGGGCAGAGTTTCTGCCTTCAATCACGAATTACAACTATCCAACTTAGTGCGCTAGTTTTCTTTATATTATAATTTTTTGCTGATCTAGATATGCACATCAACACAGTTCTTTGGAAAATGCAATGCTGACAAACACAAAGGAATTAAGTTGCAATACAGTTCTTTGGAAAATGCAATGCTGATAAACACCAAGGAATTAAGTTGCAATAATAGCATTAACGTCTGAATTTATATTTAGGGTGAATGATCGTTATGGGGACATAACTTCTCCCCCTTAGTTTCTAGCGATGGCCAAAGGAATCGCGTCCTTGCGTTTGCGTTAACAGGAGCTACGGACGGTAATGGTTCCCGCCGGTGGATGAGCTTTGCTTTGAATCTTCGAAGTATTGAAAAGTAGAATATTGTGTTTGGAGGTCTTTCTGGAGGTCCTTGAATTTAATTTCGGGTCCCTGGAGGGAGCTTACATTTATTTTACTGAAGGCTGTAGGGTATATATTGATTTCATTCCAGTGATATGATTTCTTGGAGCTGTAGACGACATCATTGATTGTAATTTAGCAATTCTCGAACTGTATTAGCAACGTTCCATTTATCACGACGCTATCGGGCCCACAGGTGGTGTTGATCGATGTTTCGGGGATATTGATCAGAATTATGTGGTTTGGTTCTGGTTCGAAGACTTCCATCTCGTTTTCTCAGTTGTGAAATTCGCAATGCGGTGGTTTATTGTTTACTAAATTCCCAATACATTTTGATTTGGTAGAAGGTTTGAAATCGGTTGTTTGGTGGAAGTAATAAACGTTCTCGCTAGTTTCGCATCTGCTGCCGAAGTTTTGGATATGTTTGGGGCTCATTAGGAGGTAGGGTTTGGCGGGAATAATTTTGTTATTTTGTATGGGTAAAGGGATAATGCGGAAGATTGTATAGGATTCATTGTGCAGGACTGGGATCTGGATGTTAAAGATTATATTCGTACCGTTAGAATAAGCTTGGAGTTTTAGTAACTCGTACATGTGCTCATTCGATGTTATACTTAAAGCTTGGTTTTCTAACATTAGGTGTATTCCGGATAGCTCATCGGGATTTAACATCATTTTTGAAATTACATTTAGTTTGGCTAAGATGATGGCTTCCGATGTTCCGGTCAAATGATCGTTAAGCAGGTCAATATTGTAGTTAATTTGATTTAAGAATTGACTGTATTTCCAGTTGGAATTATCTTGTTTAATTTTGTTTTGTGCCGTTTCTTGAATCTATTTAAGGTAACTAGTAATAACCTAGTAACTATAAATAATAATAACTAGTAATAAAAGTAAGTTTGTTGATAGTTAATATGATTTGTGATATTTTCAAACCGTTTGATCATTTGGCTGTTAAGTTTCGTTTGCTGATTTATTTGTTTATTTATTATATTTTCTTTGTTAAGTATATTTCTTTGTTAATAATTTCATTATTAATTCTAATGGCATCGTTTGCATCTAAATTTCTAGTTATTGTTTTTATTATGGTACCTAATCCATTTATAAGTCCTCTTCTATTTCTGGTTTTAGGCATTAAAGATATTAGTTTATTATTTGTTTCTTTTAATTTTGCTTTTGTTATTTAAAGCGAACTGTTAAATTTCTTCGATCTCTCCAAGTGTGTCAATTGTGTTTCGTATTTTCTGAATATTGTCAGCGTATTTGTCAAGTTGCACGATGTGTACCAATTCGTTGTAAGATGTTATAAGTTTAGCGTCTCCAAGTCTTATGGGTAATAATCCGTTTCTATTCGTTAGATCCTGGACGGTCATCTTCTGCCCGAACGTTATTATTACTTGCCTGGAATTTACGTTTCTTTTTTAATTTAGATTTGTGTACCTTTTGATTTTTGTCTGTAATTATTGTAACAAGATTATTATGTTTTACTTTATGTTTACTAAATCTACGGTTTAACTTATTTCTTCTACACTCTCTCCTATATACTGTCGAGTTTTCATTATATGTTTCCGGGTTTTACCTATTTTTGTTGAGTTTCTTTATTTGTTTATTTAAATTCTTTTCAAGTAGTGCTTTAATTTCTGGAGATAACTTGGATTGGAATTCTCTTTTTTCTCTTTTTTTCTAAATATTCATGTTTATTTGAACGCTCTATAGTATTATTAAACTTATATGTTCTGCTATAAAAGAGTTCAAAGGGTGTATATTTGGTTGCCGAATGTATTGCATTATTATATGTGTTAGGGATAGCGAAGTGCGTGAGCACAATGAACAAGCGCTGTAAATGTATGCGTGTAGCTCACGATGAGCATCTATTCTGTTCACTCTTATAATAATAAGTTAGTTACAATTTGACCACTGAGGAAATCAGATATTGTATTAATAAATTGTGTTGGTCTTAAAATATCGACTCATGCTTATTATTTCACTGCCTTCAAACCTGTGTGCAAGTGCTTTCGGGCGGAAAGACCGTGGAAAGGCAAGAGTAAACGCGCGGGAAAACAGATAATGACTGCTGCCGTGAAAATCGAGCCGCTTACGGCTGAAAATTACGACACGTGGAAAATTCATATGCGCGCTTTTCTGAAAAAGAATAAAGTGTGGAGTGTCGTGTCAGGTGCTGAGCCAAAGCCACCGAGGACTGAAGTGGAAAAAGTGCAAGCATGGCTAGAAAAAGACGAAGCCGCAGAGTCGGACATTTTGTTGGCGATAAGTCCAAGTGAAGTAAAGCAGTTCGAGGGACTAAGCTCTGCCAAGGCAGTGTGGAATAAGCTGGAAGAAACTTATGAATCTCGCGGCACCACGCGAATGACTTCTCTACTAGAGAAATGTGTCCAAATGCACATGCAGGAAGGTGATGATCTACGTAAACACGTCGTGGAATTCTGCGATACCGCCAAAAAGTTGAGTGTCGTAGGAGTGGATATCCCAGACGAAATGTTAGTCATGTTGCTACTATGCAGCCTTCCAGAATCATTCGAAGTCTTCAAGGAATCGATAAAAGCGCTGGACAAACTACCGAAATTGGAAGCTGTGAAAATAAGACTATTTGACCGCTATGAAGGAACCACGCGGGAAAGTACAAACGCTCAGGGAGCGTTGTACGCCAACAAAGGAAACGCGCGATCATCGAAAGGTGAAAACAAAGACAGTCAAGCCAAAGCGACGCTCAGTTGTTATCGATGTGGTCGAAAGGGACATTTTGCGCGGGAGTGCAAAGAGAAAGCCGAGCGTAAACAAAAACAGAGCACGCGGCAAAATAAGAATAGGCCTGGTGACGGTGAACGTAAACACCGAGGTGACTCTTCGCTGATGTTAACTACCGCTGAAGAAGTAATGGTAGGTCAAACGAAGAAAAACGTATGGTGCATCGATAGCGGCTGCACAGCGCACATGTGCAATGAGAGGGCAAAGTTCAAGGAATTTACCACAGCTGAAAGCGAATTGAACTTAGCGAACGATGAGAGGACAACGATCACTGGAACAGGAAAAGTCCAAATCGCAGTTGACACAGGGCGTGAAGAGCGCAACGTACACATAAGGAAAGTACTCTATGTGTCAGACCTACGTACAAACCTGCTGTCAGTAGCCAAAATGACAGACCTTGGGTACGAGGTGAGATTCCGCAAGGATGACGCGATAGTGTTAGACAAAAATCGCAAGGTTCATGTACGGGCAGATCGAGTAGGTGATTTATATCACGTGAGATTGTGCAAAGACAGTGCGAACAATGTAGAAACGAAAAGCGCTATTGATGAATGGCATCAAAGACTCAGGCATCTAAACGAGCGCGACTTGAAGGCCATGGCGAGTAAAGGACTAGTTCACGGATTAAAGGTGAAATCAAGTGACAAACTATCGCAGTGTGAGAGTTGTGTAAGTGAAAAACAAACGTGCATACCTTTCCCTAAAAGTAAAGGAGAGCGCACTAAAGAGCTGCTTGAAATAGTACATACAGATGTATGTGGTCCGATGAGACACCCGGCATTATCGGGAAAGCGCTGCTTCGTAACATTCATCGATGATAAGTCTCGTTGGTGCGAAGTGTATTTTGTGAAAAACAAAAGTGACATTCTAAGTATCTTCAAAAACTATAAAGCAGAAGTAGAAAACTTCACAGGAAGAAGAATTAAAGCGCTACAGTCAGATAATGGGCGCGAATATGTGAATAGTGAATTTGACAAGTTCCTACGGGAAAGTGGAATCAAACGCCGATTGACAGTGCCGCACACACCTCAGCAGAATGGGATCGCTGAAAGGAAGAATCGGACACTAGTGGAAATGGCACGGTGCATGATGAGGCAAGCGGGAAGCCACCCGGCATTCTGGGCCGAAGCGGTAAACACCGCAAGCTACCTAAGAAATCGGTGTCCCACCACAGCGCTAAACGGAAAGATTCCCTACACAGTGTGGACGGGGAAGACCCCCACTGTGGATTACACAAGAATATTTGGATCTAAGGTGTATGTCAAAGACAAGGAAACGCGAAACGTGAATCGCGATCAAACGAAGGAACATTTGTCGGGTACGATAAGTACTCTAAAGCATATCGAATATACCTACCAAGAAGTAAGAGGGTAATAGTGAGTCGAGAAGTAAAGTTCCTACAACAGTCAGCACTTAAACACGAATACGAAGAGATATTCGATGATATGCGTGCGAGTGAGTATGAAAATGACGTCGTACTCGACGGGCACGGAGACAAGAATGATAGTGAAAAAGAAAGTCATAAGAGACAAGAAACGCGCAGAAAACTCCGAGCGAATAGGAGAGAAAAACTAAGAGCGACAACTGGTGATAGGACTGTCGAGGACGAAGACAGAAGCGCTACAAGAATAGTGAGAAAACGTGGTGCAACAGTTTCGTGGGAAACGTTAGTAGCCCCACCGAAACGCGGAAGAGGCCGTCCGAAAATTGTGCGAAGTGGAAGAGTGGGGAGACCACGCTTACAATACCAACCGGCCGAAGGAAGCGAGGAAAACGCTGAGGAAAGGAGCGAAGAAGGGATGGATATACCAGTCGAGTCAAACGACGATGACGTATTCATAGACGCTGCTAATATGGCTTCGATAGGCCCCATATCATGGGAAGAAGCGAGAAAAACTGATGAGGCGATAGCCTGGAAAGTGGCGATGGAGGACGAAATTCTAGCGCAAATCAAGAATAATACTTGGGAGATGACGCCGAGACTCAATAATAGACGAGTAATTGGGAATCGCTATGTATTCACAACCAAAAATCCTGGTCGACAAGAACGCAAGAAAGTTAGGCTTGTTGCGAAACGATACGCGCAACGGCCAGGGGAGGATTTTCATGAGACGTACTCTCCCGTTGTGAGATCAAGCTCAATAAGGTTGATAGCAACCCTTGCAGCTGAATTAAAATTGGAGATCTATCAGCTGGATATTGTGGCAGCGTATCTACACGGCGAGCTAGAAGAGGACGTCTACATGGAAGTGCCGGAACTGTTAAATGAAGTGCTTAATAAAGTGGTGAAGGCTGAAAAAGTCGGGTCAAATGCAAGTGTAGTACAAAACAAGAAAGTGATTGACACTGCGAAGCGCTGGAATCGAGCATTGGGCGAAAAGACAGATTGTGTGTGTTTGTTGAAAAAATCTCTGTATGGGTTAAAGCAATCAGGTTTGCAATGGCATAAGAAATTAGTGCAAAAGTTAGGCGAGCTCCAGCTCAAAGCGTTACCACAGGATTCGTGTATGTTTGTTGCACGGAAAAATGAGCACATAATGTTACTCACAATTTACGTTGACGACATTATAATCGCGTCGAATGATAATGAGTGGGTATGTGAGGTGAAGAGAGAGCTGTCAAAAGCATTCGAAACCAAAGACTTAGGAAGAATCAAACAGTGCGTTGGTTTAGAATTCGTGCGAGATAAAGACAGCAGAGTGTTTATTGATCAGAAAAACTATACTGAAAAAGTATTAGAGCGTTTTGGAATGAGTGAGTGTAAGACGGCAATAACGCCAATGGATGTAAACATCAAGCTGAAGAAGCCTGAGATTGTAAACAAAAGCGCGATGAGTATGTATCCGTATCAGAGTTTGATCGGTGCATTAATGTATTTAGCTGTGTCTACACGACCGGATATCGCGTATGCTGTGAGTTATTTAAGTCAATTCAATACAAATTATGGCGAAGAGCATTGGAAAGCAGCGAAACGCGTATTAAGATATCTCAAAGGCACGAAAGAGTACGGGTTACTATACGAACAGTTTGGTCTACCGTTGTTTGGTGTGGTTGATGCAGACTGGAGCGGAGACACGGTTGACAGAAAATCGTACTCGGGATTTGCGTTTATTTTTGGAGGCGCACCCATCAGCTGGGAAGCACGAAAACAAAGATCGATTGCGTTATCAAGCACAGAGGCAGAATATATGGCGTTATCAGAAGCGTGTAAAGAAGCCATATATCTGCGGGAAATCCTGAACGGAATTGGCATAAAATGTGAATGCGTCAAGCTGTTTAATGACAACCAAGGCGCTATAAAGTTAGCGCAGAGCCGCTGTTACCATCCGCGAACCAAGCACATAGATGTGCGCCATCATTTCGTTCGCGACGTGTATGAAAAGGGTAAAATTGAATTGGAATATTTGTGTACTGAAAAAATGCCCGCAGATGTATTGACAAAAGGGCTAAGCGGTGGAAAACATCGCGAATGTATTGTAAATCTCAGAATGAGTATTTAAATACTGTAAACACGCTCCCGACTTCAAGGGGAGGTGTTAGGGATAGCGAAGTGCGTGAGCACAATGAACAAGCGCTGTAAATGTATGCGTGTAGCTCACGATGAGCATCTATTCTGTTCCCTCTTATAATAATAAGTTAGTTAAAATTTGACCACTGAGGAAATCAGATATTGTATTAATAAATTGTGTTGGTCTTAAAATATCGACTCATGCTTATTATTTCACTGCCTTCAAACCTCATATTTTAACAATATGTGATTATAATTTTGTTCAGAATGTCTTCAGGGTCCTTTTCTTTGTTTTTATCGTATATTATTCGATATGTTTCTGTAATGGTGGAGTTGAGTCTTTCTACGGGAGCATTGCTCCTCGTTTGCTGGTATGAAGTTAAATGGTGATGGATATCGTACTGTTTACAAAAGTCTCTAAATAGGGTAGATGTGAATTCAGTCCCTTGATCTGTGACTACTGTGACTATATTCCTGGGGGTGCCGTGAAGGCTAATAAAATGTTTAAGTGACTTTATTATTGACAACTTATTTCGAGCCATGAGACAGTAAACTGCAGCAAACTTGGAGAATTATTCGATGATTGAAAGTATATATCGTTTATTTATTGTATATATATGTAAGACCTCAAGGGTTTATTTGGAATTTCAGGGGCTTGGAATTTTGGTTTTTGGGGGTTTCTATCATACTTTAATGTTTGGCATACTTCACAATTATTAATAATTTGGGTGATTTTAGTTTTCAGGAAAGGGAAATAAAAGTCTCTTTTAAGGTGTGCTACGGTTTTATTGTTTATGTGGTATTTGTTGATCAGAGAATGTTGTTCATCTGGCTCCTTGATTTCTTTTAAAAACTCTACGCACCTGATTAATTTTAAAATGCCAGATTGAGAGAAGTGTTTGGCATACACTTCTTGTATAATTTTGAATATATCGTCTTCAGTAAAAATAGCCGTTAGACGATTAGGTGGGACAAATCTTTTGAATATCTCGATCAAATTTGCTCCTGAATAACTTTGCATTCTAATAATTCTTCTCCGTTTATTCTTAAATAGAATTTCAAGGGATGTCTGGGGTTGGTTTATTGATCTTTCGAAGATAATTTGAAGTAAAAATTCGTTCAAGGGTCGTTCGGAAATGGGTATACCTACGTTCATGTCTTCTTCGGCTGAACAAGTCTGGAATTGGGATCCTTTAAGCTAAGCATCCAAGTTAGGGGTTTGTGATCTGTGACGATTTTGAATCGTCTCTCGAACAAGTAGGGGCGAAAGTATTTTGTGGCCCATACGATGGCCAAAAGCTCCTTCTCTATTGTGGAGTAAATAATCTCGGAGTCAGAGAGGGTTCTACTTGCGTAGCAAATAGATAAATCCCTGCCTATAGATCCTTGTGATAAAATCGCTCCAATTGCGTAATTACTTGCATCCGTTGTCAACACAAATAGTTTTTCGAAATCCGGATGTTGGAGGATTGGTTCGTTCATTAGTATGTCTTTGCATGTATTGAAGGATTTAATGTAGCAATCATTAAGTTCAATAGTTTAAGTTTAAGCCCTTTATAAATTTTCGGTAGTAACCGAGGAGGCCAAGGACAGATTTTATTTCTTTAACGGTTTTTGGTAGAGGAAATTCTTTAATTGCCTAGACCTTATCTGGGTTAAGTTTTATTCCTTCGGTTGTTATTATGTGACCTAAGAAGGCAATTTCTTTTTTCAGAAATTCCGATTTGTCCGGCTGCACTTTTAGATTTGCATCACGTAGCCTCTGATATACTTTCCTTAAATTTTCTATATGTTCTTGTAGGGAAGTGGAATAGATGATTATATCATCTACATAGACTAGGCAGATTGTTCCTTGTAGGTCTTTAAGCACGTTATCCATTACTCTTTGGAAGGTCGATGGAGCGTTCTTAAGTCCAAAAAGCATTCGCAATTACTCATAGTGACCACCTTCTACGGTAAATGCCGTTTTCTGTATGTCTCGCGGATCCATTTCAATTCGGTGAAATCCACTGGCCAAATCTAAGGTCGAGAAGTACATTGATTTACCCAGTTTGTCTAGGATATCGCTTATTTTGGGTAGCGGGTACCTATCAGTGATTGTCATTTCTTTAAGCTTTCTGTAGTCAATGACTAGCCTCCATTTTTGCTTTCCGCTGGCATCTATCTTCTTTGGAACAACCCAGACGGGAGCACTCCAAGGGGAATAACTAGGATGTATTACTCCTTGTTTTAACATGTCGGCTATCTGTCTGCGGACTTCTACTTTATGTACAAAGGGATACCTATAGGATTTAGTATATATAGGTATATTATCAGTGATCTTGATCTGATGTTTTATTTGATTCGTAAAGCTTAAACCATAACCTTCTTTGAAGAAGATTTTTAATAATTCTCTTCTTTCCTCGTCGTTAAGGTGGGAAGTTCGAAGAGTTTGGGTCTCGTCACATAAAGACTGTGCGCTATGAGGTTGAGGCTCCTCATAACTTATGTTAAAATTATTAACTTCAAGATAATTATTAGAAATATTCTCTGCCTTGAGTGGGTGTTCTACGAAAAGGGTTTGCTCCTCTTTAGTGGAATTTGTTACTTCTACCAATGCATACCAATTATGGGCGGTATAAGTTCCTTCTGAAATGGTGAGCCCTGGAGTAACTTTAGCGGCTCTAACATATATGTCTCCTTTTTTTATATCAACAGGTAATTCAACGACTGTTTTTGATTCAGGGGATATTTTATATTTCTTAGACATGTAACACGGTTTAAAATAAAGTGGAAGGATTGTATTTTGAGTTATAAGTGTTTGATTGGCGATATCAACTTTAGCACAAAGGTCACTAAGAGCGTCTATTCCCAATAATCCATCGAAATACCCGTGGAATCTAAATATAAGAAATTGTGTGAAACCCTCTTGGTTAAATTCAGTAAAATTAGGAAGTATTATTTCTTTGTTCAGCTCATGTTCTGTAAGAACAGTAACTATTGAGATTGGAGGTATTTTTTGGACATCCTCGGGGAGAACAAATACTGGGTTAATAAAAGATGAGGATGAGCCGTTGTCAATTAAGAACTTTAAGGGGCGTCCAAATGGTGAAGAAATTTGAATATATGGCAAGAGATGGCCGTGTTTTTTTACGTTTAAGTATCCGATCGATTTCTCGAGGCATTGAACTGAAAATTTCTACCGTCAATGGCTTCTTCAGTAAGTTTATTATTATTTTGATAATATTCGTTATTGGGAGCAGAGTTATACCAGTCAACACTATAATAGTCACTAAGTTCAGAGGAGTGGTTTAAAAGGTTGCCATTGTTTGTATTTTCTTCGTCGTTTAAGTCTGTTAGTTGATTTTCAGAAATGTTAAACAATTCTTTAAATGTAAATTTTGGGGTCCATTAGTTCGGAAATAATTATTGTGCGGCTGTATATTTTGTGGAGGAAGTCTTTGCACGTTACCAGAAGTAGTATCCATTGCTTCTGGTCTAAGAGTCGGATTATAGAACTGTCTCTTAAAATTCAATGGTCCTTGTTGAGAATTTGTGTTTGGTTAAGTCTTGCAAAAGTGGAATTATTATGATTCCCGTGAACGACTGATGTTGAACTCTTGACTGTAAAGGATTTGTTTGAGAAAATTTCGATGTCTGCATAGTTCTATAAGGTTGATTTTGTACAAATATTGAATTCCTATTGAAAGGTAATGGTTGAGAAAATTTAAAGTTATTTTGGCTACTCGGTAGTTGCTGCGAGTACTTCGGAGGTTGAATTGATTTAAATTGTAATTTTTCAGCGCCCGATTTAGAATAAAAGATATTCTGTTCTTTTACGCAACAGGCATATGCTGCAGCTAGGGATTCCGGTTTCATTGCACGAACCGTAGAACCAAGTGGTTCTTTCAATCTTGAAAGAAAAGTGTTAAGACACATCCCCGCATAAAACGATTTCTTTGCGTAGCACACGTTACTGTCACTTTCATGTATGTTAATGTGGTTGGTCATACTAGAAAGTAACTCCACAATTTCTCCGTAAAACTTTTCAACCGTTTTATTATTTTGTCGGGTCTCGTGTAGATCCCTTATGAGAGATGTCTCCTTCCTTTTGTCCGCATAATGCAGAATAAGATTTTGTTTAATTGAGTCCCATATTAATGGAGTGCCATACATATTAAGTATTTCGTTGGCAGGTCCTACGATTTTATTGCGAATTGCTCTTAAATGCAATTGACCGTATGGGGTACCGCTTGTGACTTGTATAAGCGATAGGATTTCATGGACATTGTCGAGGAAATCGAATAGTAGACGCGGATTTCCATCAAACTTTGGAAGATCCTTTATTGCGTCTGGGACTCTGAGGGTGTTGAAGATATCTACTGTTGTAATCGCGGAACTTTCTTGTGTCATATTATTATTAAAGTTATTACGCGGAATAAAATTTCCGAAATTAGTTGGTTTTGAATTCGTTTTACTGGAAATATCACAAATTACATTATTGTTTTCGGCACTTGCTCTAGCATTTCCCGCTCTATAACAATCACTTGATCGATTTGTTTCGTTTCTTTGTTTATTTCTTATATTGGCTATGAATGTACGAGGGGTCGTTATGTACGGTTTACGGCTTGGGATTTAGGAGGCGGTATAAATGTATATAGGAAATATCCAAAACTATCGGACTTACATTAGAATACAAAGTTTTGTCTGCATTTCCTCCTTGAATATTATTACGTTCCTCTGGACGGATGCTGCACTTCACAACGTTATTCCTACGTTGCTGCAAGATTCTGCACATACCAACACCAAATAGGTTGAAATTGAAATTTGCGATATACACTCGCGAGTTCCGATAAACCGTCGAAAATCTAATTTTCGACATCAACTAACTGTCTCAAACGAAAGAATTTCTATTACTCCGCCCGCCGCTTAGTTTGACTGTGCCAGTTAAGGTTACGAGGGTAACCTTTTCTAAAAATAACAAAATTTCGGTTTTACAGAATTTATTTGGGCAGAGTTTCTGCCTTCAATCACGAATTACAACTATCCAACTTAGTGCGCTAGTTTTCTTTATATTATAATTTGATTGCTGATCTAGAAATGCACATCAATATAGTTCTTTGGAAAATGCAATGCTGATAAACACAAAGCAATTAAATTGCAATAATAGCATTAACGTGTGAATTTATATTTAGGGTGAATGATCGTTATGGGGATATAACTCGCACGATCGTAGCCCCACGTTGGGCGCCAGTTAATATTTTTTGATTAATTAGCGTTAATAAAATTTACTCAATACAGTGAATGGGCATAGGGTTCACAGATTATGAGAACTTTGTCGTTCCCATGAGGTGCATATGCAGATATTTGCACCGTCAACACTTAAGCGTGGGATCGCTCGTTAATTTGTGCAGACATTTTCAACGTCAAAACTTAACGTGGGATCGCTCGTTAACTTATATGGTCCTTTTCAAATAATGAAAAATAAAAAAATTTAAAATCATTAACAAATAATACACACCACATGTAGTTCGAATTGTGGCAACCTATAAAAGGTCCAAGAAAATATTAACCGAGGCAAGGATTTTAACATATAGGGTGGGACATACAACGTTTGCATTTTGAATCGGCTAAAAAAAAACTAATGGTTATTCTTCCAAACTTTTTTATTCATTGGAAAGCTTGAACTTTGTTATCTATGAATGAAAAACGATATCGTTCATATGACTGCCACGACTGGCTTTACAGTACGCCATTCGGTCAACCCAATTATCAAGCACTTTTTCGATTGTTTCGGCTCGAATTTCATTAATGACAACTTCGATTTCGTGTTTCAAGGCATCAGTCGTCTCTGGATGATTAGCGTAACACTTGTTCTTGACAGCTCCCCACAAAAAATATTCCAACGGGGTTAAATCGCAGCTCCGAGGCGGCCAATTGACTTCAGAATTTCGGCTGATTATTCGATTTTCGAAAACGGAATTTTTGTACAAACAAACGTAGTATCGTAAACAAAGAACGCACGCCACATGTAGCATTATCGGAACCTATAAAAGGTCCAAGCCGTATTAACGGATGCAATTATTGTATCGTCTTCCCTGTAGTCCAAACGTGTTAATAAAGATTTTGAAAACTACATGTTTTGCATTGATTTTCTCTCGAGCTCGGAGTAATTGCAATTCTGGCGCAGTCGGTAGAATCCAATTAATATATTGAATTCCTAAATAGTGAAACGGACCTAAAAAGTGACTAAAGGGAAGTGGATAAATCGAAGACAACTAGGCGAGCAAATCTTTACGCTCAACTTAATCTATGAAGAGATAGTCATAGAGCCTAATCGAGATTTATTGAAAGTGAAATTATAAACTATAGTGTAGATCTAGTAAAGTGATCAGTGACCATTATACATAGACACTTCATCCCTACATGCAATAATCCAAAGTTACTACAAATCATTAACTAATATTTAGGAGATTTTACTACAACTATGTTAAATTGGTAATTTATAACCCCACATCCCCAAAATGTCTTTTGATTTTTCAACAGCCGTAAACCAAGCTGAAAGAGCTCAGGTTTTCACTGTTACAGGAGATTATGCATTACCTGATTTCATAGCCAACACTGAACGATTAATGAGCATGACACCTGAAGTCCACCGACCGGTAATCCATACAATCCTATTAGCCAAAATCCAAGGATTGGCCGGTGATCCTAAATTATCGACAACATCAACCGAATGGCATAATGTAAAGGAGGCACTCGTTCTTAGATGTGGCATAAGGGAATCGGTTGCGCAACTAAGGAACGAGGCAGAACGCACGCAGGCAAAGAACATGCCTAATCTATATGAATAATTGCAGAAGACATTAAGTAAAATGAATATAAAGGCAAGGCTAGAGGGAGGTCTAGTCCCTATATTAAACATCTTCTTAGAAAAAATCAATCCATACGATTCATCATGGCTTCGTACAGAAAAAGTAACGACATTAGCAGGAGCATACGCTAAGTTAGTTTCTATCAATCAACTATCTTCAACTACATCAACCATCAACGAGAACTCCACTACCAACAACATTTAAGCAGCCTATATTTAATAATTTTAATAATAATAATTTAAGTTTTCAAACAAATAAAAATAATTTCTTTAGACAACAACCTTAGAATTTTCAGCAAACATACCGACCTCCAAATAATTTCGGAACGGAATCACAACAATTCGGCAATAATTTCTTTAACGATATTCCTAGAAATTCTCGTCCCCTTAATTCAACCCAATCACAACAATTTCGTAATAACTTTTTCAATAATATAAATCGAAATACTAACCCCATTTCAAGAACCATGGAAGTTGATAACATTGACCGACACAATGGACAAAACCTACAAATAAAACAAGACGAGACAAATTTCTAAATGATGGCCTCATCTACAATAAACTCTCCTTAATTAATATAACAATCGATAAACAATCCATCGTTGCCCTAATTGATACAGACTCAAATCTCTCACATTCAAATCAAAAATTTATAAATCCCCAATAAAAACGAAATATAAATTTGGACGTAAATACTATAGCAGGAATTTAAACTATTAAACAAGAAACAATAACTAACACTCCACCAGAGCTAGAAGATAATTAGAGATAAAGATAAAGAATCAAATGATCGGTAACCCTCGCAGATACGAAGAAATTAACATTATGGAACCCGTTGAACAAATAAATACCAAACATTTAAACAATGAAGAAGAAATCAAACTGAGGAATTTAATAAAAAAATGTAAAGATCTTTTTTTTTATACAGAAGGAAATACTTTAATTGCAACTAGCACTATCGTACATGAAATCAACACGAACACAGAAGAACCCATTTATAGTTAAATGTATAGGAACTCACAAATTCATGACTAAGAAATCGAAACAAATAGAACAAATACTGAGAGATAACATAATTCAAAAAAGTAATTCCCCATACAACTCTCCCGTTGTTATGGTAGCCAAGAAAATCGATAATTCTAAACAGCAAAAATGGCGAATGGCCATAGATTATAGGTGACTAAATGCCGTGACAATAGACGACAAATTCCCTTTACCCAATATCGATGGCATATTGGATAAACTAGGAAGGAGTAATCCTTCAGGTAATTTCGGACTATCCGCATCAGATATTCGGGTACTTGGAAAGAGTGTTCCAGGGCTTCCAGAATACCCTTCCATCTAGCGGAGTTGAAAGCATTCCTTATGTCCAGCGTCACTAGCAGGACTACCCGACGGTTGGATCGACTGCGTTCCTCCGCCTGTTGGACCACACTTACCACTTCCGCGACTGCATTTATAGTGGAACGTCCCGTTCTGCAACCATACTGCCTTGGAGAAAGATCTCCAGTGGCGTAGATAACGTTAGCGAGTCTTCTCTTTATCAGTTTCTTGAGCACTTTCCCGGCCGTGTCTAGCATGTAAAACGGTCTGCATGCTGACGGCGACTCGGAATTTCACATTCCCTTGCTGTTCAGCACGAGTCTTGCCGTCTTCCAACGCTCAGGGAAAACGCCTTCCCGCAAGCAGGCATTAAACGTTCTGAGCAGCAAGTCAGAGCAAGAGTGATAGGCCAGTTGCAGTACCTCGGCTGGAATACCGTCTGGGCCTGGAGCCTTCTTCGTCTTCATGGAGAGAACTGCTCTTTCCAGTTCGTTTCTCGTGAAGAGTGGACAGTCTGATGTTGTTTCCCTGTGAGCGGCATCAACACGGACGGGATGTTGGGATCAAAGGGCCCGTACTATCTCGTACTTCATGTCCACTTCAAGTACGCAGGGGCCTGTAGAGCACCGAGCTTCCGCATAACTAGTTTATAGCCCAAGCCCCACGGGTCCCTATTCACGTTTTCGACGAGGTTCTGTCAGCAACGGGCCTTACTCCTGTTGATCAGTTTGCGAAGGCATTTCCTGGCCGACCGATATACTGCCATTCTGGTGCATGCCTCGTCCTGGCTTCGCGCTCGTTGAGGTTGACCACGAAGGCGGAGCGCTGAGTGTCTAGGAGTCTAGGAACGTTGTCGTGGATCTCTATGAACCGATGATCACCGGCCGGATAGTCCTCTAGAACTCTCCAATTGTGTGTCATAGAGGAGAGGGACTCCGAGGCGAATGTCACGTCCAGAACGGTACCCGCGCAGCCCAAGCGGCGCAAAGTCGGAGTGTTACCAGTGTTCACCATGGCTAGCCCTACTCTGGCTGCCTTCTACATCATTCGATTCCCCCTGTGATCTGACTTATGCATGCCCCATTCAATAGCCTTGGCGTCAAAGTCTCCCCCGATAAGAACATGACGCTCTGTGCTGAAGATGGTGTCCTCCAAAGAGTTGAGCTTCGTCTGAAAAGATGTTATTGGTTCGTTCGGTGTCAAGTACACACTAAAGAATGTTATTCCTAGGCAACGGACCCACACGAAACCATCTTTTCACCCATGGCCCCGAACTCTCAGTTGGGTGCTGTTTCGAACCTATATGGCACAAGGACCAGTTTCATCAGGGTACCATGCTGATGAATTTTTATATCGGTGCTGTTCGCTAAGTATCAATAGATCGGCTTTCATATCCCTCACGAATTGGTCAAGGCGTAGTCAGGTCTTAGGCGTTTGAGCTCCGATGTAAGTTTATTTGCAGGACACGGGTCATTGCAGAGCTGCTTTGGCTTTGGTTAGGGCTTCTTTGAATACCCGGCACTTCCCTGTCTCTGGAATATGTCTCAGGTCATCAGGTCTGTGCATCACATAGGACACAGTGAATTACGTGGTCGAGGGTCGAGCGGACGAAAAAATAAAAATTTCCACTGGGAATAAGAACAACTGTATTAAATTTAGCTTTCTTTATTTTAACACCGATTACTAGTATTGTACCTTAGGGCTACGCGACAACTGAGAGAGAGGTTACTCCTCATAGCAAATTTATAGTTTCGTAATTGCTGACACCTGCGTCTGGCTTCTTAGCATTTCCTAGAAACGATTCTGCAAGTGCATGGAAATGTTTTTTATATGTAACTTCTCCCCCCTTTGACTTTTGATTCTCCTGAATTCTATTTTCAATTTTAACAATTTGATTTTTCTGTTTCATGTAATACAATATTAGCAATGCCATCGATATGAGTAATATAATACTTAAGCTTGCATTAATGCCAAAATTAGTGATTTTACTAAATTGCAGTTCTTCGATTTTTTCTGACTTTTGAATATTTTGAATAACAATGTCATCTAAAGTCAATTTATCTGGGAAATTTACATTCTTTATATTAGGATAGGAGAATCTTTCATTGATTTTGTATATCGTGTTTGAAAAATAGTAATTAAAAGCTGCAATTGAACAATTATTGAAATGTATGAGAAAGTTTCCTGTTACATTTAATTTCTAGCATCGCATGTTTGATTTCAAATAATATTTGTAGCGTTTTTGATTACAATTGTTTCTCTGTCAATTTCAAATACTTCTGTATTTTGGTTTCTAACTAATTTACAATTATTTCTGTAGGCGCAATGTTTCGTTATTTTTAGTTCGTTAAAGTGTTCATCACTTTCATATGTGTAAAGTGTATTTTCTATTCTAAAAACTATTTCATTTGGGGAATCTATTTCTTTCTTTCTGTGTTCAATGAAATGTTCATTTCTTGAACATTTTGATTTCTTCGTTGGAGAGAATGTTGGATTTTGAATATTTGATAAAAATATAAATTATTTTCATAACTGTTGCTCAATCTTTTGTTTAATTGATTTGTGATTGTAAGTCGGTCTCTAGTTGCAATATCTCCAAGTGTTTTAATAGTGTTACTTAAATTTTTGTTAATTTCAATTTGCTGGTTTGCGTTTTTGATTAGGTTATGATTATTCATGTCGATTGTCGTAAGATGTTCGTCAATGTTCTTCCTGTCTTGGTCGTCCATAGTTCCAAAAAGAAAATTTTGTGCATTACCTACTAGATTAATCAGTTCTCTTTTAGGTCTTTTGTCTGAGGGTTGGAAATATGACATAGGCAATATATCAGATTAGTAATTTTCCTTGAATGATGTCCAGTATCATCTTATTCCGGATGTAAGGGATATTTTCTTGTGTAAATGTTATTTGCCGATTTCTAGAAATGCTTTCTGCAATGCTACAACAGAAAACGCCACAATCACTACCGATATCTTGTTGCGGAGTGTTTTCTCAATCATCTAGGGTAAATACTGTTAGGTCAGTATGTATTCCTCGTTTATTGATACGTTAGGATCCGAAATTTTTCTACTATTGTCCCATGAAACCTTTCCAAGTCTGCGATTCCTGTACTATTGTGCGGTTTTGTTAAGTGTAATTCCACGTTTTCCGTATCTAAAAATTCTTTCATTAATACTCCATTAAATTCGTTCCCTGCAACGATTTTTTATGGTTTGCCTACTCGTGCGAAATGTTCCTCTAGAATCTCTATTAATATCACATGATTTCTATCGTTCAACCAGTATGCGGACCTAAATTTCGAAAATTTATCGATAATTGTAAGAAAAGATTGTTTCATTATAGTAAAAAGGTCTATTTGGATTATTTGGTTAATATCGTCTGCTTAATATTGAATTTAGTTTTGATGGGTTTGCGATCGTATTTCACTGCTTGACATATTTTGCATTGGTTAATCACAATGTGAATGAGTTCGAATAATCTCGGATAATATATTTTGAATTTGACTTTGTTAAATGTTTCTAAAATTCCGGAGTGTAAGCTTTCTTGAACGTGGTAAAGCGAAATTTGTTTAACGGCTTCTACCTCCGTTTCAACGTCTTGAGCCCTAAATGAACATCGTATGAATTTAACTTGTTTATCATTCGAGAATAATTCCCAAAGTTTTTCTTGAACGATATTGTATTTATGATCTGATAGTTCAGAATATATGCCATTGGTCCCTTTTCGGATGTAACTTGGAAGAATATCTCCGAGATTTTCAAAATCGTATTCGGCGATATAAATAATACGCTTCTTGTGCATAAATTCTATTTCTGATACTTTATTGTTCGTAAGAATAATTTGTGTATTGTATTTGTTGACAATTTCTTCTTTGATTGGGATATGGTCTAGGAGTTCCTCCTCCGCTGAGTGTATTGTTGCCATGGTGGCATCATCGCCGTCGTTTTCGATGTTTAAAAGCATTCCCAGGTCAGAAAATGTATTGGTGTTTGTTTTATGGGAATCAGATTTAACGGATTTGGATTCTTCCAATGATTCCATTCTACTCAGAAAATCGGCTACACGATTTTCCTTTCCTTTGATATATTCGATGTGAAACTGATATTCGCCTAATTTCAATAACCACCTTTGGTGTCTTGGAGATAGGTCCTTGCCTTTATACTTCGCTTGCAAATATTTGATTGGTTGGTGATCCGTAAGGATTTTAAATTTATTACCATATAGGTATGGTCTGAAATATCCCACTGACCATATTATAGCTAGAAATTCTTTATCTGTCGCGGAATAGTTACGCTCGTGACAGTTTAGTGTTCTAGATGCAAAGCAAACAGGGTGACCCTCTTGTGAAAGAACGGCGCCTATTGCATAATTTAAGGCATCTGTGGTGAGCTGAAAAGGCTTGCTGAAATTTGGAAAACGCAAAATTGGGTGCGAGCTTATTAATGTCTTAAGTTTTTCGAATGCTTCGATATAATTCGGATCTTTTGTGTTTATTTTGCCATCTTTTCTTAGAAATTTCGTCATAGGCTGTGCCACTTTGGCATAATCTCGTATGAATTCACGATAATAGCCTGTTAATCCTAGAAAGCTTTTGAGCTGTTTCTCGTTTCGAGCTAGTTTTAATTCTTCAATAATTTTAATCTTTCCGAGGTTGGGTTTTATACGTTCTTTAGCAATAACATGTCCTAAAAAACTGGTTTCTCTTTGCATAAAATTGCATTTGTCGATTTGAACTTTAAGTCGATTTTCTTTAAAAACTTTAAAAATGTCTGTACTGGCATTAATGTGCTCCTGTAATGAGGTACTGAATATGAGAACGTCATCTAGATAGACGACGCAGGTTTTATTAATGAATTCTCGGAGCACCTCATTCATGAGTCTCTGGAATGTCGCTGGCGCATTTTTCAGACCAAACGGCATTCTCACAAACTCGTAAAGACCGTGGGGAGTTACAAAGGCCGTTTTATGCCTGTCCTCCTCCTTCACCAAAATTTGATGATAGCCTTTGGCAAGGTCTATCGTCGAAAAATATTGAGCTCTACCAAGTTTGTCTAACAGAGAATCAATATTTGGCAGAGGATATTTATCATCCACAATAACATCATTAAGTTTTCGGTAGTCAATTACTAACCGAAACTTTTTATTTCCTGAGTTGTCACTCTTTTTAGGAATTACAATCAATGGACTTGAGTATTTTGGACAGCTTTTTCGAATTATTCCTTGCGATTCCATCTCTTTTATCTGTCTGCGTACCTCTTCATGCTTAGGGGGTACCGGTAAAGTCTTGCGTTTATTTGAGCATCTGTGATTGTTTTAATTTCGTGCTCAATGGATGGAGTACTTGTTAATATGTCTCCTTCTTTATAAAAAATACCTTCGAACTTTTTTATCACCTTTGTAATTTCCGTATATTCCTCTTCATTCAACTGATCTAGTTTTAGTCTTTCTAAAATATTATTTTGGGCACTTTCTAATGAACAAATTTAATTGAGAGTGTATGGGGTATTTATGAATTTAATTATTTGTCCATTTAAAGAAATTGTTTTTGCTTCGACGTCAATTAAAGTTTCTAGTGTATTGAGAAGGTCCATACCAATTATGAACTGGTATTTTCTTCTCCATAAGGATTTAATTTTCCATCTAATTCTGGCTGCAGATGGTAGTTTAAATTCCCTAGGAGCAACTGTATGTACTTCATACTTTATTATGTCTTTGCTTGTAATTGTACTGAATACAATGGGTTCAATTGGCACTTTCTTCAAGTAATTAATTGCTTCATCAATTATTGAAAATGACGAACCGGTATCGATAAGAGTGGTAAACTGGTTTTCATTTATCGTTATTTTTATCATGGGAAGAATGTCCGAGGCTAGCTTTGAAAACACAGGGACTCGTTATTATTAACTTCTAGAAAATTTTGATCTCCTTCGCATAGGATGGGGTTCGTATTTTCATTAACAACATCCTGAGAGAAATTTCGCGATGAATTTCTCGACTGAACTCTTTCTAGGTTATCAATTTCCATAGGCTTTGGCCTATTTGAAAAGAACTTTTCATTTCTGGCGAACCTGTTTTGGCCCGATTGCCGACGTTGGCCAGAATTTCTGTTAAAAGTTTGGTTATTCGGTTCTGGAAAACGATTATTACTTCGTTGTCCAGAATTTGTATTGAAACGGATTTGTCCGTCGAAATTGTTTGTTAGATTGCTCTGATTCCGATATTGACCCGAGTAGTTGTTGAATTGGTTATTAGTTAAGTTTGTGTTTGGGTTCTGTCTATTCTCGTTAGTCCTTTTAGATTGTCCCGGTCTACTAGATTGTTCAATATCAGAATTTCGATTATTTTTATTACTGTTAGAATTTTTATCGCGATCACTCCCGAACATTCTCTTTTCACAATCACTTTTCAATTTTCTGTACTCATATCTTATATTAGAATTTTCGAAACGCCTACTTGTCATAATATTGATTATATTATTAATATCATGTATTTCTATTATTTTATCTAGAAGGATTCCCTGCGTCATTTCTTTAGCAGTGTTGACGAGAATTGCGTCAACATTACCAAGATCCACGTACGGGGAATCCTTGAAGTAAGTACATAACTCATCATTTTTGTATTTAATTTTTTGTAAATTTAATGCTAGATCACTTACTGTGTTAATTCTAAGATCGCTGATCATCCGATAAATTTCGTATGGCTCTGTATCGGGTTTGTAGCGTAGTTGTAGTGCTTTTTTGATGGCGTTCCAATTGTTTGGCTCCCTGATATTGATAACAACGTCCTTCGCTGCTCCTTGGATCTTCTCGAAAAAGATGTGCCGTGTTGCTACTCGTTTTAATTCCGGATCTTCGATACCGTTGAGAAAGAATTCGGTGCTGCTGATGAAGGAGTTGATTGAGACATCCTCTGTCCCAGTAAATGTCGTCATGTGCCGTATCTCTTTCATGATTTTGTGAGATGGGTCCAATCCATGACTTTGAGAGATCGTCATTTGATTAATGGCTTCGGTCAAACGGCTAATTTGGTCGTCTCTACTGCTGTTGTTAATAAGTAGTTGTGCTGCTGCTGCAAGTTGTCCGTATTCTGTCTCTTTTGCCAGAAGCTTCTGTTTCAACTCGTAAATGTTTGCTTCCATCGTTGATTGTGTTCTTATTTCAGTGAAAATAACGTACCGCTTCTCCCTTCTGTTTTGCATGCACTATCACACTTTTAATTAATTCGTTTAAGTTTATTCACTTTTTGTTAATAGCAAGAGATTCGGCAGCCTCACCGGAGATTTTAGATAGCTTTAAGGCCTTGATTTCGCTCTCCTTGCTTGAAATTATTAATTTTTTTTTCACCGACTGCGCCAATTACATGGTCGAGGGTCGAGCGGACGAAAAAATAAAAATTTCCACCGGGAATAAGAACAACTGTATTAAATTTAGCTTTCTTTATTTTAACACCGATTACTAGTATTGTACCTTAGGGCTACGCGACAACTGAGAGAGAGGTTACTTCTCTTAGCAAATTTATAGTTTCGTAATTGCTGACACCTGCGTCTGGCTTCTTAGCATTTCCTAGAAACGATTCTGCAAGTGCATGGAAATGTTTTTTATATGTAACTAGTGCGCCTCTCCCGTACATTCTGTTCTTTTATGTCCTGCGTTGCCGCACTTATAGCACAACGAGCTCCTATCAGGCCCCTTGCAGCCTTGTGTTGTATGACCGTCGCTTAGACATTTGAAACAGCGGAGATGAACTTTTCTTCGCCGTATTCTGCAGACCATCCAACCTATTTTTATTCTGCCCATGCAGAGGAGTTTTTCAGCTTGTTTCTCGCTTATGTCGACTATGGCCATGCACTGCCCTGTTTTTTTTCAGGGGTTAGTCGTAATTTGAGCCCAGTTAATTCGGGTGAAACCCTTTTGAGGGACTCTTCCACCTCCGTTCCGTCCGTAACGCAGTCAATGTCCCTGATATCGAGGGTGGCAATTGGTTCAAGTGAAGCTACAGTTGCCTTTTCCCCAAGAGCCTTTTTGACTGCGTCCCGGAATGAGTCAGTATTTGTTGTCTCGGGGCCAAATTCTACAAGGAGGCCAACAGCTCTGGTTGGCCGGACGGTTCTGATGGCAGTTTGAGTGTCATCGGGTCTTACAGCTCCTTTAAATTCCCGCAAAACGTCTGCGTAAGTTCTCCCATCTGTCGGTTTGACCAGCAGTGCATGCCTTAGGCTTTTGCGGCGTGGCTTGCTTCGTGGTTCTTGTTTCGTATTTGGGGTTTCTTTGCCTTTGTCCCCAGGAAGGAGCGTATCATTGGTGACTTTTTCAAGGAGGAACCTTCAGGACGCTTTTTTGGTGGCCTTGGTTGCCACCACCTGGAATCCATCATTTGACGTAACGTGTCTGTTCGCTGCTTCGTCCTTCCTCCTTTTGTCTCGGTCCCCTTGGGTTGGGCTACTGGCAACTCTTTTCGTAGCGCTATGCGTGGGAATCACTTGCATTTCGACCGAGGTACTGGTATTTTGCTCTTCCTTCGCTTTAAGCCATTTGTGTGTGTAGTGCCCGATTCGGTCTAAGAGCTCTTCCAGCTCTAAAATACCGTTCTTCATGTCCTTGCTTATGTTTTTCTGGGTATTGCAGGAAGCTTTGATCTTTTTGACTATGTTCCTGCCTTACGCAAGAGGCGCTCTTCTTCGTGCCGATCCAATACAATGAGATTGTCCTGCGCCCCGTTTTGAGGTGGGCTTTTTTTTGTTTGCGATAGGATATAGAGCTCTGATGGCATCAAAAGCAGTGTGCTCTGATGGCATCAAAAGCGTCGGATCATGATCTAAATATCATCGGTGGTTCCTCCCTCCGTGTGTTTCCCAGGCATTTGTTGTTCATGCTTTTCCCTTGTCTCACGGGACGTTCCGGTGTGCGTATTGCTTTTTGGCGCGTCCGAATGCCGCCAGTATTTCTGGTTGGTAGAGGCTCTCTGCCTTTTTGTATTCGTTCGTCCGTTTGTCGCCTGGGTTTGGTAGTTTTCTCGATGTTTTTGATTTTAATTCAGTTGGTATTACCAACTGAAACAAATATCAGTACCATAAATAAAACATAAATAAGATAAAGCTCGACGACCTTCAGTATATAGAAGCCCATAGAAAATTAAAAGAAATTTTAACCATGGATCCCGTATTACCGCATCCTAACTTTAACACAACCTTTGAAATAACAACAGTGCAAGTGAGTATGCAATAGGAGCGGTATTGAGCCAAAAGAACACCATACATAGCATACATGTCCAGAACCCTCTGAACGAAAATACGCTACAATTGAAAAATAATTATTAGCTATGATCTGGGCAGTAAATTATCTATGACCACATATCTATGGACAAGAATTTCAGTTATACACCGATCACAGACCCATCGAATGGTTACATAAACAGTATGAAGGGAAAGATACTAACCAAAGAGTTCAAAGATGGATACTTAAATTAGGAGAATACAAAATAATTGTTAAATACATAAAAGGAAAACATAACATCCCAGCAGATTACCTATCACGAATTATAAACGACGAATGTAACATTTTAACAATCCTAGAAATTCAATCCGCAAGCTCTAGCGAGAAAGTTAATCTCGACGACACCAATTTTTTTGAACCAATTCTACCCGTAAAGAGTTCCAAAGTAATATACATCATTGCAAAATAATTTCAGAACAAGAAATTTATGACAATCGAATAGCAAAACTGAGACAAAGACTAAAACAAATTAAAACAGCAATATATTGTTAATTACCCGACCACCACTACGAAACGTTTCAACTCACTTTAATACACAATTTCAACCTTAAACAGATACCTTGTATAAAAGTAACACACATGAAACTAGAACCAAAAGATGAATTAATGGAAATCAAAATTAAAACTACGAAGGCATGAAAAGAAAACACTATTACCCAAATCTTCGGAAACATATCAATAGATTTATAAATACTTCCGAACAATGTATTCTAACTTGAACAAAGTCGATAGAAACCCGATAAATCCAAAACTAGAAATATCTGAAACCCCAACGGATCTTAGTCAAATAGTACACCTTGACATTTTACACGCAAAAAATATACTCGTATTAAGAGCTATTTGCGAATTTTCTAAATATGCACTAGGAACTATAATTACGTTTGCTTTTTTTTAGGTCCTTTATTTAACAATTATAATTACAAACTGAGCCTTAACCCGATTTTACATACTATTTATACATAAAAGGTTTAGCCAGATAAGTATGACGAGTCGGCCCCCAAAAAGGAATCTATATCGAAACCTATGTTTTAATATCTACTTGATGTACAAACGTAATTTATGTACATTTTTATGTATATTATGTACGGCTTTGACCTTGAGATATAGGAAAAAATAACCGTACGCATAACAATTTTTCAAAAAAATATATCTCAAAAACTAGTTAAGCTAGAGAAGTGAAACCAACGCGATTATATAATTTTTTTTAGATTTTTAAGAATAATTTTTCATAAAAATAAAGTAAAAAAGCAAATAAATAATCATTTTTTTTATGTTCTCTATAAGTTACAATCACGAAAATAATATACATTATGCTCCTTTTTGTGCACTATCACGCATAAAAATTGCGTGAGTAAAAAATTGGTGCAACACTTCGAAAAAAAAAGAAAATGTGATTCGCGCCTTGTCATGTACAGGTAATCACGTGATTACTTTTATTTATACGTGGATGTTCCGTATCGTAACATGCATTCATAGAACGAGATAGTATCCTTCACGGATCTATTTATTTATTTTGTAACTTTACTACTTCGTTGATGTTCGTATGTTTTGAATTTTGAATTCGATCAACATAATCAAATGATAAATCATAAGAACTGAGTTAATTACAACTGGAACACTTTGAGTCTCAAATAACTTAATTAGGACCTCAGCAGCACACAAGATTCTGGATAAATACCGTCCATACGACAAATAATAAATAATAGCTGCTACATGCAAACATCCGAACAAATTGTTACCGTCGGAAATATAATGAATGTGTATGCGATGGAATTTACTTTTTATATGTCTTGATTTTACTTCTGCTTAAATGATACTAGGTGCTGATTTCACATATTGTACTTAAAGATTATTTTGATCATCCATAATTTCGACGAAGTAAGATATAGCTTGTGAAAATCGGTACGAGTCTGTGAGTAAAATCTTGAGCTGATCTTCAATCAAACGCGTAAAATCAACTAGTTCAGATGATATTAAACGTTTAAGGTTTTCTTTCTGTTCCAACACTAGTTTTGTGCTTCTTGGCTCAAAGTATTTTCTTCGTCTATTCTAGTATCTCTATTCTAGTCTATTCTAGTAATCTAGAATAGTTTGTACCACCCGCCAGATTTTCGTTATCTATCCAGAAACATTGTCTTCTTCTGTAGTCGGTCGAGGCTTATTACCTTTAAAAGCTGGCATAAGAACGATAAAACCCTTGTGATTCAAAAGCTCTACGATATCACTTAGTCCGCGATCTACAATGAAGACGTCAACAGGTAACAGAAGTTTTTTCAGGCCTAATCGATCATCTAAAATAAGTTTCATACCTGAAGCATCATTTAGGGTCCCGCGAAAAGGCTCAGCAAAATCAACGACAAAGCCATACATTTGTTGTACGTATTGTGAAAGGTTTACATAGATGAGTCCTTTATTGACCTGGGTACGATCTCATTTGATAATAATTATTTTTCCTTTTTTGGTGTCGTATATACGCTACCTCTACGATCAATACAAGCTGATGTTCATCAACATTTAATAATTTTCTTGTAGTATTACAGGTATTCGCTATAAGTTGTTGTCGAGAAATATCGTTGAATCCCAAACAGCTCGGTAAAATGTCTTTTTTTAATTAAAGCTTTTAAATATTTTTGTGAAATATTCGAATACTTGTTGACCGTAAGGTAAACCTTAAATAACAAGCTTTTGTTTGGTGTGAGTTTCCGGTCTTCAGCTTAAACAAAAATATCATTATAGCCAAACACTTTTCCAAGATAATCCAGCTAAAGCTTTTACTTCATCTTCTGACATACCAAGTTCGTTCATTCTATCGAGTATTGCTGACTGGGATTTATTTGACAGAGTTTTAAAAAAGAGTGTCAATTCTGTTTTTTCTTTTGTAACGGTATTAGAAACTATTAGTAGATGAGATAAATCATCTTCATAAAAATATTTTCCTATTAAATGCGTTGAGCAGCACCGATCACCTTTTGGTATGAATATTTTTTTATGAATATTTGGATTCGTGTTTCAGTTTCATTCAATTGTTTTTTACATATAATGCAATACCTGTAAGTAGATGCAACACGTTGCAATGGAATTTCAATAAAGTCTTTGCTCAGATGATATTAATAAGTAATATCGCTGTCACTGTATCTGAATCCTTGGAGTTAACACAAGTTTCTTCTGGCACTCCGGTTGTTGCTGATTCTCCCGTGCTTAACGGCACCTCGTGAGACGATGTACATTTCGAACAAGAAGCTTTTCTGTTAATATATAGGATGAGTTTAGCATCTTTTCAGTTCTTATAACTTTTTTATGACCACTTATTTCATGAAGGAACTTGTTACACTTTTTACACTTGTCAAACATTACTAATAACAATTTTGCTTAGCTGTTACGAATTTTAGAATCTTGAAACAAAATACCAAAGAATCCAACTCACAAAGCTACCTGGCTACCTACACAAAGCTTCGAACAATAGATATTTGATATAATAAACAGCGTGAAACTAAGCTCGAACGTATTTGCTTACAACCTTGCACACTGTCGCGTCTAAACACATATGGAATAAAACGGGTTTCTAAGGAAGTTTCACTTTATTATTTCATTATAGTTTTACTCTCTATTAAATGATTCATTTATTTTGTGTTATTGGAATGTCGGCCTAGTTTTTAATGAAATTAATTACAACGAAGTAGTAAAGTTACAAAATAAATAAATAGATGCGCGAAGGGTACTATCTCGTTCTATGAATGCATGCTACAAGACGGAATATCCACGTATAGATAGAAGTAGTCACGTGCATATCTGTACATGACAAGGCGCGAATCACATTTTATTTTTTTTTCGAAGTGCTGCACCAATTTTTTCTCACGCAATTTTTATGCGTGATAGTGCACATAAAGGAGCATAACATATATTATTTTCGTGATTGTAATTTACAAAGAACATAAAAAAATGATTATTTATTTGCTTTTTTACCTTATTTATTTGAAAAATTATTCTTAAAAATCCAAAAAAATATATAATATTCACTGTCAAGTTACCTAAAACCTCGCGTTGGTTTCACCTCTCTAGCTTAATTAGTTTTTGAGATATATTTAATATCTTATCTTCTACAAAATTTACATAGGTTCAATATATTATTTGAAACATTTTATGGTGCAATATTTTATTTGAAACATTTTATGATTTCTTATGACTTAGAAATGTTCAATGATTATTTGAAACATTTTATGGTTTACAAGGATAAAATGTTTCCTCTGCGTGTACACATTTGTTTTATTGCTTAATGAGGGTTTGTCGGTCGCTTATGGTGATTATGTAGTGACGTAACTCCTCCCACCTTAAGATGGAAACTGTCCTTAGTTTTCAAAGGTGTGATTTTGAAAATTCGACGGAGTTTCCTTGTTGGCTTCTGATAGTTACCAAATAAGAATACTACCACTGATATGATACATAAAGTAATTGCTGTTGTAGGAAGGGTTATTTTAAAGAGGGTACCTGAATCTTTTAATTCATTTAATTCCTGTATATTTTAATTCAATTGTTTTGTTTTCTGTTTATTCGAGATTCGCTATGATTGAATTTCTTCTAAGGTAAGTTCAAATGGTTTTCTTTTAGTTAGGCACTGTGTTATAGTAAGCATAACGTTACTGTTTTCTAATATGATATTTTATAAATAGTATTTTTCTATTTACATTTGCTTGTAAACATTCATACGTATTACATTTTATATAAATATTATATTGATAAATATAAATGTTTCTAAAAAATTTTTTTTTGTTTTTCGGATAACGATTCTCGATATGTAAAGAAATGCCGTTGTGTACTAGGAATTCGTAAGTTTGAAAATATATTTGTAATTGCTTTGAATTTGGTAGTGGTATCAACTTGATTCTATCAATGGGTTTTATTTTAAGAGGTATTTCAATAAAAATGGTAATTTTATCTTGTTCAATTAGCACGTTTGACCTAATGTTTGTCAATGTCAGAGTATTGATGTTATACTTTGAGATTTCTTTGTCGATTAAAATGTTTCTATGTAAGGAAGTTGATTTGAGTGGTCTAACGTTTTGCTGCGTTAGAGGCTGAATTTGTATTTTCTGAGCCATTGCAGTTGTTACGAGAAGTGTGAGGAACACAATTCCTGAAACAGGAGGTTTGCCTTAGTTTTTTTTTATTCTGAGGAAGAATCTTTGAATTCTTCTTAGTTTTTTTGAAGCGAGGGTCTAATTATGTAGGGTTTGGATTCTTTACCCATTTATTATCGAGCAAAGAGTATTTTCTATTGACATTGGCTTTTTATAATAGTTTTTGCTCATATGTCAATAATTTGTCATATATATGTGAAGTATCTATTTCATTAAAGAATATGTCTACAGGTTCTTCACCATCAGCAGAATGTACCGTATTGTTATAATATGGAACGCACTCTTGTACTGGATTAAGAGACAGTAAGTTCTTTTCCTCGTTTTGTCGGATGAGGAATGTTCGCATATTTTCGTTTAATGTGCGATGCGATATTTTGACATCTGAATTCCCAGTTTTATGATTAGGATGAGTAAAATGGAAGGTAATATTTTCTTTGAGAAACCAATCTTTCGCTTTTTCTGACCTAATTGCGCTTTCATTATCATTTACCAGTAGCTTTGGTTTACCGATTTTGTTAATCATTGCGCGAAGTGTGTTAACTATGGTGTCCCATTGTCTGTTTTTAAGTGGAGCAACAGTAAGGAATTTTGAGAACTTATCAATGCAAGTTATAAAAGGGTTGTTCTTATTTTTGAACCAGATGTCTAAGTGGTAGATTCCACGAATAGATTTAGGTGTGACTGTTTCCTTGAATGGCTCTTTTGGCGGATTCCTATCATATTTAGATTGCTGACAGATCTCACAGGAGTTAATATAGTCTTGAACGAGTTCTTTTAATCGAGGATAATAGTATTTAGTGTGTATTTCCCCGTAAATTTTATTGATGCCTATATGATTGGACTGTTTATGAGTTTTGGCTATGAGTTCCTCCTTCTCGCTTAGGGTGCAATCATGAAGTAAAATTTCGGCATTGACAAGTGTCGATTTCTTATAAGCCAGTTTCCATTCAACGTGTTCTTTTTGTAATATTAAAAGTTTTTGTTTGTCGGATAGTTTGATTCCTACGGTGGCTGTGTGTGGCATATGATTATTGAGAATATATTTGTCTTCTTTTTCTGAGAAGTTTTGAAATATAAATGTTAAACGTTTCTTTCTTTTGAACTTTTCTCTTTCAACCGACTGTGTTTTTCCTGTTTTAACTATTATTTGCACATTATAACAATTCAGTGGTTTTTCAGAGATAGGAATATAATGAGAATTATCTTCTGTAGCTGTATGCTGCGTTGCTAGTGAATTGCAATCTGCTTCTTCATGAACGTGAAGCTCAATACGAGAGAGTGCATCTGCAACAAAATTTTCTTTTCCTTTAACATGTTTTATGGTAAAGTCATACTCTAATAGCTTCAGCTTCCACCTCTGCAACCTTGGGTTGTCAACTTTTAAGTTTTGAAGGTAAGTTAAAGGTTTGTGGTCAGTTACTAACTCAAATTTGTGACCGAATATATACGGTCTATAATACTTTAATGCAAATATGATCGCTAAGAGCTCTTTCTCTATGGTTGAATATCGTGTGTCGGTTTCATTTAGGGTTCTGGATGCAAAACTTATCGGTTTATGGTTCTGAGATAGCACTGCTCCAATTGCGAATTTGAAGCGTCTGTTGTGACTGTGAATATTTGGTTGAAATCAGGAAATTGTAATATTGGATGATTGGATATGTATAATTTTAGTTTTTTAAAGGCTTCAATGTATTCTTCATCTGATGTTTACATTTTAATATCTTTCTTCAGATATTTTGTCATGGGGCGAGCTATTTTGGAAAAATCTTTGATAAACTTTCTATAAAATCCAGCTAAGCCTAAGAAAGATTTTATTTAATTCTGAGTAGTAGGCAATGGAAATTTCTCAATTGCGTCTAACTTCTTAGGATTGGGTTTGATACCAGCTTTTGTTATTATATGTCCTAAAAACTCAGTGTATTTTTTAAGGAAGTGTGTTTTTGCTATTTCCATTTTTAAATTTGCCTTACGCAAAGTGGAAAATATTTTGCGAAGTGCTACTTCATGCTCTTCGAGGGTGGTACTATATACAAGAATGTCGTCCATGTATACAATACAGAATTTCTTAATGTATTTCGCGAACACTGAATTCATCAATCTCTGAAAGGTTGCCGGGGCATTTTTCAGCCCAAATGGCTTCGAGTAAACTCAAAATGACCTTCGTCGGTAGAGAATGCTGTCTTATGACGATCTTCTGGTTTCACTTCAATTTGGAGAAATCCTTTAGCCAGATCAATGCTTGTGAAATCGAGTATTTGTCCCCAATCCTTATGTTATTCATCTTCCGGTAGTCAATCACTAACCGATATTTTCCCTTCTTTTTTGGAACTACCCAAATCGGAGAGTTGCAAGGAGATTTGGATGGCTGTATAATGCCTTGTGCCAAATCTTCTTGGATTTGTTGTTTAACAAATGCTTTTAAAGAGTATGGGTATCTATAGTTTGGTTGGTATATTGGGTTATCGGTTCCCAGTTTCAATTCGTGTTTGCTTTCATGTGTAAATGTTAATTTCTCATATTCATACTATTGAATATCGGCAAATTCATTTTTAATACGATCAATAAGATCTTGCTCTTCTTGAGAGTATTTTTCTTCTTGAAGTTGTTTGTCAATTGGTATTTTTTCAGAAATTTCCTTTTTCTGAGTATGTTGTGCTGTTTCTAGTATGTTTTCACATTGCGCAGCTAATACATTATAAAGTTCGCCATGCTCGGCATTGAAGGGGAATGAAATATTATTGATCGTTAGAGTTTTAGAGTTAAAGTCAATACTCGCTTTCGTACCTAGGAGGACGTTTAGCCCAATGATACAATCAAACGGGTTGCATGCGAGATCCATCAATTTCCATGCGATCCGATGGTTTGTATGAAATTCTGAAGGAAAGGGGGTGTCAAGACCAAAATTGATTTCATTGGTTCCAGAAACAGAATTGATAATGAATGGTGTGATAATTTATACTGTCTTTTCGGGCCTACATACGTAGCATTCATGATGCAATGCGTACTTCCTGTGTCTATGAGACAGTGAAGTATCTTTCCTTCGATAGTTGATCGAAGAATAGGTAGTCCGAGGCTGGTAACGGAAAATTTCCATTCCCAGCAAACAAGGATGACCCCGAGGTTGTAGCGGTATTCATGGATACATCAGAAGGTATCAGAAGATGAAGATCATTCCTTTGATAATCGTGAGTTCTGGGTCTAGAATTTAGTCTTTGAATGACAGAGTTAAATTGAGGCACCAATCGAACTGGTAAATGGTTGGTTTGATTTTGGTTCACTCGATAGTTATCTCTATGCGGTTTTTGAATAGAACCGTGTTGATACCGCGTGTTTTCTTTATACCGTTTAGCACCAAAGTATAGATAACCGGAATTCACTAGTACCGAGTAGGCATCTTCAAATGTAGCGGGTTGCCTAGCGTTTAGAACACCTCGAATGGGCTCCGGAAAATTGTCCATAAAACAATTTTTCACTATTTCTCTTTTCTGTTCAATTTCACAAGTTTTTTGCACATCATTATATCTATTATTATTTTTTTATTTTATTACATATAAGATTGAGGTACTTACTCATGTATGAATAAAATTGTGCGGGAGTTGTAAATTTAGCTCCTAGAATTCGTTCCATGAGTCGAGTTTCCATCTCAGGCTCGTCAAAATGTGTTACCAGTGTTAATTTGACTGTTTCCCAGCTTGTATTAGGAAGAACGGCTTTCTTTCGGCTTTCCTACCAGTTTCCCGATGATTTGATACGCCACCAAGTGTTTTTGCGCTCCTGATTGCTCCTGTATCCCTGGATGTATTGCATCGATGGCATTGATGAACGGATGAAGGTCTGATTGATCACCTGAGAATTATGGGATGGAGTTCAAGTAGATGCTGACCGTTTTGTAGTCCATTATGCTCCTTTGTTGTGATTCTTCTGGTCCTTTCCGACGTGGTTCTTTTATTTGTTCTTTTCCTCGTTCGTGTTTTTCGATGCTAGATAGGGCCTCTTAAAGGTCCTGTACCCACGCCACCTTTATAACTTTTACGAGAAAAGTTTACACTTATCCAAGTCTATGGTTCGAACGTCGACTGCGCCAATTACGTTTGCCTTGTGTTTAGGTCCTTTATTTAACAATTATAATTACAAACTGAGGCTTAGCCAGATTTTACATACTATTTATACATAAATTTACAAATATTTCTAGTGTTATTGCTTAATGCTAATTTGAATATCTTATCTTCTACAAAGGTTTACATAGGTTCAATATATTATTTGAAACATTTTATGGTGCAATATTTTATTTGAAACATTTTATGATTTCTTATGACTTAGAAATGTTCAATGTATTATTTGAAACATTTTATGGTTTACAAAGATAAAATGTTTCACCTACGTGTACACATTTGTTTTATTGCTTAATGAGGGTTTGTCGGTCGCTTATGGTGATTATATAGTGACGTAACTCTATATTACAATCTCATAACAATATTAGATAAGATTTAAGATTAATTTTTTCCATTTTCGGACGAGCAGATAAAATAATGGTGGACAACGAGTGCAATAAAGTTATACTCAAAGAATATTTTCAATACAAAGAAATTTCTTTTTATTTTACAAATCCAAACACCCACACAGGCAACTTTTATGTTGAAGGATTACACAAAAAACTACTACCAAAAATAAGGACGATAGATAAAAATCTTAAAATGAGCATCATAGAAATATTATACGAATCCTTAGAATTTTATAACAGGCAAATACATTCGACAACGAAAAAACTGTTCGGCATAGAAAGAGGAGAAGTTGACAAAGAGAAAGTTTATCAACTGATGAAAAACAAGAAGGAGAAGTATATAAAAAAATGAAACGAAAGACGATAAGAATATGACGAGAACAGAAAAGAAATTTTCTACAAGAATTACAAAGCAGTTCGACACAAACTACAACCAAGATTTAACAAATTACAATATAATAATAATGACCTGAAAAGAAAATATTCTCTACACACAATGGACATGCTTCACTTTGTATTGATGTTCCTCCGGACAATAACAACATCATTCATGCATCTTGCACTGAATGAAATATACAATGTCTCAAACCCATATTCTTTTACTTCTTAAAAAACGAAAATCCTCCATAATGAAATCCAAAAATATCCATGCCCAATTCTTAACCATGATTCCAAGGACCCACAAATTAAATAAAAGAGGTTTGATAAATCCTATCAGCTTAGTTTATAAAGTTCTATTTGCAATAATGGATGACAACGATAGGGACAACAAAACTCTGGTGAAACGCACCACTGAGTCACAAAACTCTAACCTGAAGCATTTCTCATTTCTGATTCGGATTACGCAGGGATTACGCAGAATCTATTGATTCACGCAGATTACGGCGGATTACGCAGAATCTATTGATTCACTTACTAATTATTGATGATCGAATTTTGGGTTCATCCGGATTTTCCAAGGCGTTAACTTGCTTGACAGACACTTCCCAGTTTAAATTTGAAATAATATTGCCGAGAAGTAAAAGAATTATAGAGTAAAATGAAACACGGATTTAAAGGGAGCTCTTTGCAATCATATGGCCCATTAAAAACTTACCTGAATAATTGACTCTTTACTCTTGTGACGGGCCATTAACCTTCACAGTATTTGTACTACAAAAATAATAATAACATCAATAAGACAGGTGCATGTGAGTATGCCTTTGAAATTTCGTATATTAAAAGAGAAAAGAATCATAAAGCATAATGTTCAAATGCTTACCTAATAAATCTTTGTATGTTATACAACCTACTGTTAGAGAGGGCAATCTCAACTATGTAATACACATATAAATTTTTGAGGGACCAATTAATTTCTGCAAGACCCGAATAGTTTAAAATCAGGAAAAACAATCTTAAGTGATGAATTATTATGACAAGCGAATACTACATCTTAGTTTTCAAGATTTCACAAAATCAATAAGGAAGTAGATACAAGATAATCTTAAAGTTAAAACTGGAAAAATAGCAATCAACTTTCCTTGTAATGAATCTCTACGTGCATATGATACAGAGTATTCAAAACTTTCTACTTCGTATAAAGAATCATCAGTAATTCAAGCAACAAAGAATCTCTATACAATGAAGTAAAATTTACTGATCAAAGTAAATCATCATCTGGATTCGAACAAACAACGGGTAAACAAAAATGTATCTAGATCGAAATGATATGTACTTCTTACCGAATCTAAGTTTTTTCATTGAAAATTATACAAGTTCTTGCAGAATATGTAATCAATTATATCCTGTGATAAATTGGAAATTGAAAATAGACTCTTTCCAAATACCAAACGAAAAATACTTCGCTTTGCAATCCGGTACTTAAATTTTAAAAAATATATGCAAACGCACATAAACAAAAACCCGCGAATCAACAGATTAAATCCATAGTGCTTATCATGCATATCTATAATATTTTCTCTGTGTGATCCCGTAATCAAAAATCTGCAATAGTACAAATTAAGCATATCGCTCAAAGGTGTTACATTCAGATAAGGACAATCATCAAAAGATTAAAATAGAGAAGTAGTTGATTTGACATAAAAGCGATTCGTACGAATTTCAAATTAGAAATCTTAGAGTTGAAAATCATAATTCATTATTTTTAATGTAATGAAAAAACTTCAGAGGAAAATTTAAGATTTTTAATAAAAGCTTAGATACTTGTGGTTTTCATTTAACTACAATCTACGGGCGCTGCCGCATGGATCGCATCAAAAATGGGAACAAATTTAAGGCAAAAAGTTTAATTAGAGTTTGATTCCGTACGTCAGTAAGTGAGTTGATACGTGTGTGGATACACAACCGGAAAGTTTGCTGCGTCGAGTTCGTTTCAATTGTCGAAACCAAACGATAAGTAACGCAAACACCGAAATTCGTTTAAACGATCCAAGTTGCTCTCCATATTTGAGTTTCGCACGAGTATTTTGATTCTCTTTCTCTTCCTGACGATGTCCGCAAGTCGAGTCTTCATTTTTACGTGTTTATATTCGCGAATGTAAATTTATAGAGCATTTATATAAGCCCTGGAAGGCAATTCGATTAAAGGTCTTTGGGCGAATATGTATACACACCGTGCAATAAACTAAAACCATGGCAACCGCCGCTGACAATGAACTATTACGCCCAATAAACCATTAGTCCAGGCTAAGCATACCTCTGAAGGCCATTGAACATGCTCTGAACACCCCTATGTTGGGCCGGTGGCCGGGACCAACTAAAGAGTTTTGCAGTCATGGTAGACATCCTGTCTCGTATTAAAATCAAAACTTTCAAAATTTTCAGAATTACCAGAATCAAGAACATTATTATCATCGTACTGGTAGAAATTTCGTTCAACAGGGTTCTCTTCAGAGTCGAATGAGAAGATATGGACCGTCTCAACTCATGAAACTGGAAAATGAGAAATTTTTCTATGCGACAATCCCTGAAAATTTTCCGCTAGAAGCCTCGGGAAAACCTATTTTTGCAAAGTTCCCTATATAAGAATAGACTGGTATTCCCGTCAGTTTTCTCCTCTCCTTTGTTGGTCTTACTTCGAGTTGGTGTAATAAAACACCCTTACTCCCTTATGTCTGTGGGTGCAGATCTCCCACCTGCTGATTATATCGTTAAAAAGAGCTATTTTTTAATTTAATGCAATTTCGTTATGTTAAATGAATGATCGATCTGAGGCTCGGGTACACCTGCCGTCCTCCCGATTCCCTACGTCTTAGGAATTCTATGATAGTGTTATCGTGTTGGTCGAGTTTGTCAAATAGTTTCAGTGCTCGGTCACGTATGTATTTGTGAATTGTGTCTGTTTTAATATCTTTTTGTATGTCTATATTTCTTACATACCATGGAATTCCGAAGATTTTCCGTATTGCCATGTTCTGGAAGGCTTGGAGGGATTTTTTGTTTGTCCAGGTAGTTTGGTATCAATGCCCGCTAAGGTGATTGCCCGGTGTTTGGTATAGTGCAGTGGTAGTTTGGTATAGTGCAGTGCTACCGTACAATAGTGTCGGTCTTATGACTTGGTTGTAGATCAGATGTTTGTTTTTGTAGTTAAGGTGGCCTTTGTTTAGGAGAGGGTCTAGGGATTTGATGATGTTCAGACATTGCCCTCGTTTTTTCCGTATATGTTGCGTCCAGTTCAGTTTTTCGTCGAATAGGAGTCCCAGATATGTGGCTGTTGGTTTCCATGGTATGTCCTCGTTGTTGATGGTCAGTGAGTTCGGTTGTTGGTTTCTTTTCCTAGTTATAAAGATGGCTTGCGTTTTGTCTGTGTTAATGTTTATTTTCCATTTGTTAAAGTATTCCGTAATAATATTAATAAAATTTTGCAGTTTTAAAGAGATGACTTCTGCTTGTCTGGCTGAGTAATAGATGCATGTGTCATCAGCGTATATAGCTGTTTGTACATTATTTGGCAGGCGAGGCATATCCGCTATGTAGAGGCTATAGAGAATTGGGGAGAGGGGTGATCCTGTTACGGGTCGACTCCTCTCCTCAGTCAACTCGCTAGCCGACACGCCGCGACCATATTATTTCTTGCGTTTTTGGCGAAAGAATAAATTTAGCGATGGGTTATTGCTCGTCCCGTGAGCTGTTCTCCACGAAAAAAATAAAAAGTAAAGTATAAAGTATAGTATATACAAAATGTAAAGTATAGTAAAGTATAGTAAAGTATAGTATATATAAAATGACTATGATACCGAGTGATAATGATAGTATAGTTTTAATGAGCTAATTGAATAAATAGTATAAATATATAATTATATAGTATATATAAAATGACTATGATACCGAGTGATAATGATAGTATAGTTTTAATGAGCTAATTGATTTGAAGACATCGGCGAAAAGGAGATATTTGTTTGTGAAGAAACACAAAGTGCTCAAAAGCACTGACGACGAAATGAGTTCTGCTAGAAAATATCATTAAACACATCACCACAATTTGATTTACTGGATTGGAAGACGAGGTGGAGTCAGGGAACGAGCAGCGATTATTCGCCGCCCAATCGTGCACTGGGGGAAAATTTTGCTCCGCCGCAGCAACCAAGTCGCCGCAAAAGCTCGGAAAAGGGGTTTGCGGCTATACTAATTGCGGGGTTCGAAACCCGGGAATTTCCTCCTTGCGGGCGATCACCTCACCGGGCAATCACCTTAGCGGGCATTGATCTTAGCGGGCGACCGTTGGGCAAAAGGGATAAAAGCCCGACGAGCCGGAGCTGAGCTCCCTTTTTCTTCTGCTGGATGCCGTGAGGTTAGATTGTGTGCGAATCATTGATATAGCACCGCGAAAAGCAAATTGCCCGGAGGTGGAAAAGTTGCAGTTTCTTCTGCTGGATGCCGTGAGGTTAGATTGTGTGCGAGTCATTGATATAGCACCGCGAAAAGCAAATTGCCCGGAGGTGGAAAAGGAGGATTTAAATTTGCGAAGTTCTGGGTAGCAAAAACGTCAACGTTGTCAATGACGGCCGAACGACGAGGGATCGAATATCGTAGTGCAAAGCCGAAGTAGCGCGTGGAGTGACAACGGATGGCCAGTCATCCAGGTTCAGATTTTTGCCTAAGGCAAGTAAGTGCAGCAAAAGTGGGAAGCGACAACGGAAGGCCAGTCGTCCAGGCTAGGATTTTCGCCTCAGGCAAGTAAGTGCAGCAAAAGTGGGAAGCAACAACGGAAGGCCAGTCGTCCAGGCTAGAATTTTCGCAGCCATCGCAGCCGAACACAAGTCGTCTGGGGGCCCCCGCCGTAATTAGTGTAAGTAGGAGTAATAATTAGTGTAAGTATGATAATAATAGTTTAAGTCCGATACATTAATAAGTAATAAACTTATGAATTAGTTAAGTTATTAGCCAATAAATTGAAGTTTACATCAATCCTAGAATTGGTAAAATTTTTAACGAAATTCATTTAGGTCTAGGTGAGAACAGCTCGCGACATTGGGCTCGCGGCATAATCCTCGCGAAAGAAACGTATAAAACGTTTGCAGCAAGTTGGTGGCAAAACATCCACTAGAGGTTGTAAGTGTCCGGCTTCCGAGGACAGCCCATCTCCTCTAAGGGCTGGGGGTCTCTTATTGGGGTAGAGGAGTGGCGCCCACGCCCGTCTCCGACGGAGCTTCCGGGACCCAAATAACCCCACCTCGGAGGTGGATTCCTTAAGCCCTCTTGTCGGGCATTGGAACAGATTACCAAAGGGGTAATAATTGGCGCCCAACGGATCTGGGGAATTAATATTCCGTGAAGTTTTTTCGTTGTTAAAGTGGTTTGAGTGAGTGTTCGAGTGGATAGTGCGTTTACCGTGGAGTGTGAATTTGCGGGGGTGTGAGGTATTATTTAGTGCGGACTGTATGTGGAGAAGTGAAATTGAAAGTTTAGTGTAAATAAAGGTGTGTCAGTGAGTGGTGAAACATTTTCTTTAATGGAAATTCCTAATTATTGATCAATAAAGAGTTTTATCTACGGTTACTTCTTAGTTTCATTTTAGTCATAAACTTAAATAAAATCGGGCTTTTATGTTAAAGACACTAGTAATTTTGTAAATATTTTAATATATCTACATTAAGTTGCCAAGAAATATAGAAGACGATATGGCAAAGACGACCAAAATCCTAGTAGATCGGCTCTCCAAGGATGAATTAACATATGAGCTATGCATACGGGATCGGGTGACGGGATCTGTGGAGGAGATGCGGAAAGCACTGCGAGTGGCGTTAAGGGCAGAGTCGGCGTTGGACTCGAGCATGGTTACGACTGCAGCTTATCCATACACGGCCCAGGAGGATTTAGATGCTGTGACAGGGAAAGCTTTGGAGGTGCGATCATTGATTGAGAAATTTGTAGGGGACGACCAAAGCGGAGAATTCCTGAAGATAAGGTCCAAAATTGAATTTGGTCTGCGCAGGCTGGCGAATATCCAGACGGAAACGGAGGACCAGGAGAAAGTGGTGGCGAAAATGCGCGGCGATTTGATGATGTTGCTGGGGGAGTTGATCGTGAAAGCGGAAGGTGAAGAGGAGGAGGATGAAGAGACAATAGACGAACAATCATCGATGGCAGGAGAAACTCGAGCAGCTCAGCTCCCCGTGGCGGTGGCCGAGAATTCCGTGATGGTGAGCGCAGAGGAGACAAACATCAAGGAAAAATGTAGTGCACAGCCTGGAGCCTTGCTCGAACCCCAAAAAGCGGTACGAAGCCCCGAATGCTCTACACCTCACCTTGGGCAGCAGTGGAGGAAGCCGCCGGATGTATCCAAATGGGGAGTGAGGTTATGTAATGAATTCCCAGGCTCAGTTAGCGCTTTCTTGGAGAGGGTGGAGGAGCTGCGGGTGGCTAAAGCGGTTTCAAAGCCGGACTTGTTCAGGATGGCGGCAGAACTTTTCGAGGGGAGGGCACTTATTTGGTTCCGGTCAGTAAGGAAGCGGGTGACCAGTTGGGAGGAGCTCTGCCAAGAACTAAAAGAGGAATTCCAACCACCGAATTATAGCGCTACACTATGGAAAGAGATCCAACAGCGAACGCAGGGGGAAGGCGAGTCAATCGGGGTTTACGTGGCAATAATGGATGGACTATTTCGGCGCCTAGCAACTCCGTGCACTGAAGCAAAGAAGCTCGAGGTACTAAGACAGAACATTCTTCCGGTGTACCAGGAAAAATTTGCTCTGCGGACGATCTCGTCAATCAGGGAACTAGTCGCCCTGGGACGTCAACTTGAGGCTACTCGCGCCTCCATGGATGCTTTCTTACCCCCTCCCAGTAGAAGATCCGCTAAACTGCTGGAACCGGATCTAGCGTATGCGGAGAGTCCTCAGGTGTACGCCGCGACTTCTGCAAGGGTGGAAAAGAGGAGTGCATGCTGGACATGTGGAAGCACATGGCACATGGCCCGAAACTGTCCTCAGCCTAGGCGTTGTTTTGGTTGTGGGCGGCAAGGAACGATCCGCCCTACATGTCCAATCTGCTCCCCGCGGGCGACACAGGGACCTCGTCAACCGGACCGATCATCATTCACAAAGGCGTCGGGAAACGCGGCCGGTGCCCAGTAGGCGGCGAGCGGGGCACCTTTGCAGCGGAGAAGGCCGCAGATCAGACGTTGGAATTTGTTTTGGGAAAAGAGAAACACGACAGACGACCCCATTTAACGGTGGAAATTTTGGGGAGGTTCTTCAAGGGTTTGGTTGACTCTGGCGCATCAAATACGATTGTGGGTCACGATGGTTGGCAACAGCTTCAGAAGTTAGGAGTGGAATTAACTTCTACGGAATGCCAAGCGGTAAGGCTAGCGGATGACGGGCAATGTCAGGTTTTGGGTAAGCTCTTGTTACCGATACGAGTCAGAGAGCGTTTAAGGTGGATGGAAGTCCTAGTGGTGCCGACATTGTCGCAGCGAATTATTTTAGGGGTGGATTTCCTACGGTTGTTTGGCATCAACCTCAACATGAGGGACGATAGTTGGGAGTTCGTATGCGAAGAAGTTTCCATTGCTCCAACCCATTTGCGGAGCCGGTCTGTATTGTCAGAGGAAGAGGCGAAACGATTGGAGCATGTGGTGGACCAGGAATTTGCCAGCATGGGAGAGGCGTTGGGGTGTACCTCTTTGGTAGAGCACGTCATTAAGACGGATTCCGCACCCATCAAACAGAGATACTATCCCGTGTCACCTGCTTTACAGAAGCAGATTAATGCGGAACTGGACGACATGCTAAGGACTGGGGTAGTTGAGCCTTCTTCTAGCGCATTGTCATCGCCAATCCTAATGGTCAGGAAGAAAGACGGCTCCTATCGCTTCTGCGTAGACATTGAGAAGGTCAATCGAGTGACCGAGAAGGACGCCTACCCTCTTCCGTACATCTCTGCAACGCTGGATAAATTGCTTGATGCCAGATATCTGTCAACGCTCGATATCAAGTCAGCTTATTGGCAGGTCCCAATGGCATCAAACTCCCGTCAGTATACGGCTTTCACAATACCAGGTAGGGGTCTTTTCCAGTTTCGTCGCATGCCTTTCGGCTTGTCAAATGCGCCGGCAACTTGGCAACGTCTAATCGACCAGGTTATAGGACCTGCCCTAGAACCGTTTGTGTTCACCTATCTAGATGATATCATCATCACGACACCAACCTTCGAGAAACATCTGGAGATTCTTAAGGAAGTGTTCCGCAGATTGAGAGAGGCCGGGTTGAAATTGTCAAAAGAGAAATGTGTTTTTTGTCGGGCCAAATTAAAATATTTAGGGTATATAGTGGACGAGCATGGTTTAAGCGTGGACCCGGAAAAGGTGGACTGCATGTTGAAGATTCCACGGCCACATACGGTGAAACAAGTTCGGCAATTCCTGGGCATGGTTTCATGGTACCGGTGGTTCATCCCTGACCATGCTTCTTTAGTGGCACCTTTAACCGATCTTCTCCGCAAAAATCGGCGATTTGTTTGGTCACCGCAATGTGAAGAGGCCTTCGAGCGATGCAAACTGAGGTTAGCGTCAGCTCCGATATTAACTTGTCCGGATTTCAGCCTGTCGTTCAATGTGCAGACAGATGCATCGGACGTAGGTTTGGGAGCAGTGTTGACCCAAACAGGCCCAGAGGGAGAGAAGGTGATTTGTTATCTCAGCCGTGCCCTCACAAAGGCGGAACGAAACTTTTCTACGACTGAAAAGGAATGTCTGGCAGTCCTCTGGGCAGTAGAGAAACTCCGACCGTATATTGAGGGATCTCATTTTCGAATCATAACAGACCACCACTCATTGATTTGGCTCAACAACTTGAAGGATCCAACCGGTCGTTTAGCACGCTGGGCAGTAAGGCTCCAGCAATATGACTACGAAGTCATACACCGGAAGGGAAAGGAGCACTTGGTGCCGGACGCTCTATCACGTTCGGTTCCGGTTGCGTTGGCAGATGTAGAGGAGACCATTGCGGATAACTGGTATGAACGGATGATGAGCAGGCTCCGTGCACAAAAGGAACTCTACCCAGATTGGAGCGTGAAGGACGGCCAGTTGTTCAAGCACATACCTGGGCGTTATCCGATGCTGGATGATGCTTCCGCTTGGAAGCGGGTGGTGCCAAAGTCAGGGAGGCAAAGGATTCTGCAACGCTGTCATGATGATCCCACGGCCGGACATATGGGTATCGACCGCACCATAAGCAGACTGAGACAGCACTACTACTGGCCGAAGCTGGCGGCAGACGTTCGTAGGTACGTCAGTAAATGCAAGGTATGCCAGTCTATTAAGGTGGAAAGGAAGGCGCAGGTGGGGCAGATGGTTTCTCGAGCGGAGGAGGCTACGCAGCCGTGGAAAATGGTATGCGTAGACTTGGTTGGGCCGCTACCACGTTCAGCCCGAGGACATAGTTATATCCTGACGGTAGTGGATTATGTGAGCAAATTCTCCCTCTTATTCCCCCTTCGAAAAGCAGCCGCAAAGGAGATTTGTCGTCTACTGGAGGAGGGCGTGTTCCTGTTGTTTGGAGTGCCTAAGTGGTTGGTCTGTGATAATGCAGTTCAATTCAGGGGTAAAGAGCTTTAACGACTTGCAGAGACCTATGGTACCCGGATCAGATTTACGGCCAATGGGACGCCCAATTAGCCAAGATAGCTTGTGCGCTTCGTACCTACAAACATGAAGTGATGAAAGTGACGCCGTATTTTTATAACTTTGGTAGGGATATATCCTTGTTTCATGAGAGTCCGGAAGAACCACACGAGGGAAAGAGGGTCGTGGAAGGAGTGCCAAGGGCCCAGGAGTTAGAGAAAGTGCACGCCGATGTGTGCCGCCGGATGGCGGTGGCCGCTAAGCAAAACTGTACTCGCTATAATCTGCGAATGCGAGCAGTGCAGTACCAAGTGGGAGACCAGGTCTGGAGGAAAAATTATCCAGCCTCGGATGCTGCAAACAACTTTGCAGCCAAGCTTGCACCTGAATATCTGGGCCCATTCAGGATAGCGAAACAAGTGTCAGGTTGGACTTACCAGCTACGGGACGACAAAGGCACGGACAAGGGCATATGGAACGCGAAGGACTTGAAGCCATACGTGGCCTAGGTGGCCGAACCGTAAAACCGTGAAGGCAAATCCCGATGAGCGTAGGCGGTCGATATTTATCAAGAAATTAAATTATTATGAATTTCGTGTAGGTGAATTTCGAGGAAATTCTCTTCAAGTAGGGGGGGAATGTTACGGGTCGACTCCTCTCCTCAGTCAACTCGCCAGCCGACACGCCGCGACCATATTATTTCTTGTGTTTTTGGCGAAAGAATAAATTTAACGATGGGTTATTGCTCGTCCCGCGAGCTGTTCTCCACGAAAAATATAAAAAGTAAAGTATAAAGTATAGTATATATAAAATGTAAAGTATAGTAAAGTATAGTAAAGTATAGTATATATAAAATGACTATGATACCGAGTGATAATGATAGTATAGTTTTAATGAGCTAATTGAATAAATAGTATAAATATATAATTATATAGTATATATAAAATGACTATGATACCGAGTGATAATGATAGTATAGTTTTAATGAGCTAATTGATTTGAAGACATCGGCGAAAAGGAGATATTTGTTTGTGAAGAAACACAAAGTGCTCAAAAGCACTGACGACGAAATGAATTCTGCTAGAAAATATCATTAAACACATCACCACAATTTGATTTACTGGATTGGAAGACGAGGTGGAGTCAGGGAACGAGCAGCGATTATTCGCCGCCCAATCGTGCACTGGGGGAAAATTTTGCTCCGCCGCAGCAACCAAGTCGCCGCAAAAGCTCGGAAAAGGGGTTTGCGGCTATACTAATTGCGGGGTTCGAAACCCGGGAATTTCCTCCTTGCGGGCGATCACCTCACCGGGCAATCACCTTAGCGGGCATTGATCTTAGCGGGCGACCGTTGGGCAAAAGGGATAAAAGCCCGACGAGCCGGAGCTGAGCTCCCTTTTTCTTCTGCTGGATGCCGTGAGGTTAGATTGTGTGCGAGTCATTGATATAGCACCGCGAAAAGCAAATTGCCCGGAGGTGGAAAAGTTACAGTGGAGGATTTAAATTTGCGAAGTTCTGGGTAGCAAAAGTTGTCAACGACGGCCGAACGACGAGAGATCGAATATCGTAGTGCAAAGCCGAAGTAGCGCGTGGAGTGACAATGGAAGGCCAGTCATCCAGGTTCAGATTTTTGCCTAAGGCAAGTAAGTGCAGCAAAAGTGGGAAGCGACAACGGAAGGCCAGTCGTTCAGGCTAGGATTTTCGCCTCAGGCAAGTAAGTGCAGCAAAAGTGGGAAGCAACAACGGAAGGCCAGTCGTCCAGGCTAGAATTTTCGCAGCCATCGCAGCCGAACACAAGTCGTCTGGGGGCCCCCGCCGTAATTAGTGTAAGTAGGAGTAATAATTAGTGTAAGTATGATAATAATAGTTTAAGTCCGATACATTAATAAGTAATAAACTTATGAATTAGTTAAGTTATTAGCCAATAAATTGAAGTTTAAATCCTAGAATTGGTAAAATTTTTAACGAAATTCATTTAGGTCTAGGTGAGAACAGCTCGCGACATTGGGCTCGCGGCATAATCCTCGCGAAAGAAACGTATAAAACGTTTGCAGCAAGTTGGTGGCAAAACATCCACCAGAGGTTGTAAGTGTCCGGCTTCCGAGGACAGCCCATCTCCTCTAAGGGCTGGGGGTCTCTTATTGGGGTAGAGGAGTGGCGCCCACGCCCGTCTCCGACGGAGCTTCCGGGACCCAAATAACCCCACCTCGGAGGTGGATTCCTTAAGCCCTCTTGTCGGGCATTGGAACAGATTACCAAAGGGGTAATAATCCTTGTGGAACTCCAGCTTGAATTGGTCGCAGTTCGAAAAGATGGTTGTCTATTTTGACGCGAAATGTTCTGCCGTGTAAGAATGAGTGTATGATTTTTATAATATTTAGTGGAATTTTTAATTCATGCATTTTATAAATGAGTCCTGCATGCCAGACTTTGTCAAGGGCTTTAGCTATGTCATACATTACTAATCCTGTCGACTTTCTGCAATTCATCCCATTTCGAAAATGTTGGACCACCCTTGTAAGCTGGAGTTCCGAAGAATGTGCTGGTCGAAAACCATATTGTGTATCAGGAATGAGGTGCTTTTCTTCAATTATTTCGTTCAGCCGATTGAGCAACTCTCTTTCCGCTAATTTTGATACAGCTGAGAGGAGACTGATGGGCCTCCAATTCTGCGGAGTTAGATTTTTGCCTGGTTTTGGGATGACTATAATGACTGCTGTTTTCCACTTTTCTGGGAATTGACGTAGACGGAAAATAGCATTAATGATGTCCGTGATGTTCTGTATCAGGTTTTCAGGAAGCCATTGTAATATTGTATTAGTGAGTGTGTCGTATCCTGGTACTTGGTTTTGTTTAGTCCTTGTATCATGTATTTGGTCTCTGTCAGGTCTAGTGGCCGTATCACATCTTCTTCCTCTTCCAGTCTTGAGCGCAATATTCGTCTCATAGCTCTTTCGACGTGGTCGCCGTGGTGGAAGCTCTCCTCTTCGGTATAGTTTTCACGAAATTGCATCTCCCGGGTGTCTGCAAAGGCTTCTGATTTACCTTCGTTGTCAAATTGCAGTCCGTTTGGACCGTGAATTAGTGGCTTTGTTTTTCACTCTGAAGTATTTGGCCATTCTCCAGAACGGCTTTTCACCGGGTTCTAGGCTTTGTAGGAAACTCTCCCATTGACGGTTATTTAATTTAGATATACGGTCTCGGAGTTGATTTGTTAGCTGTTTTGCTTTCGTTTGTAACCTAGGATCACCCGTGCTCCTAGCTCTTCTTCGGACATGGTTCTTCCTCCTTATCAGAAGCTTGATATCCTGAGGGAGTTCATAGGGGTTATAAACCCTTGCCGGAGTTGTGACTGTTGTGTCCTCTTTTGCCTGCTTCATTCTGTTAGTTATTTCCTCGATCATTGAATTTATGTCTCTGGCTGTATTTAAGCCTTGGGTGAAACTTTCATTAGCCAGAGCGTTGTGGAAAGCTTGCCAGTTACTTTTCTTCCTTAATTTTAGAGGTTCGTCCATATAGATGTCCTCTATTAGGAAGTGGACCGGTTTATAATCTGATGAGAGCTCTTCGAGGACACTTGTACTCACTTTAAAAACTCACTTTAATCGCTTCCATGCGATGCAATTGTGGCGTGTTTATTTGGTGTTTCATGTTTCTCCTCACCAGGATGGCCGTACCACCTCCCCTACCAGCCAATCTGTCGTTTCTGAACACATTATAGCTGGGTACGTTGTATCGTGTTTCTGGTTTCAAAAACGTTTCCTGGATCAGGACTACATGGAATTTATTATCTAGAATAAATAGCCTGAGTTCTCCAGTTTTTTCCTTCAGGGAATTTGCATTCGATGTGAGGAGTGATGCATGGTTCACAGCCATTATTGCTTATTCGCAATGTGTTGTGCAAACATATTATTCATTACTGTCTTCATCATCGTTTGCATCATTTGTGCAAATTGATTTTGCATTAATGCATGAATAGGTCCATGTTAGGTGCCGGGGTTTTTGGTGTTTGTGTGGGATTTTGTTGATTTTGTCTATTGGTTGGTGGTGTTGGTTTAGTTGCGTTTGATGGTGTTTGGTTCTGGGCTGCTATTTGTGCAAATGTCTTCCTTATATTCTTGGGGGTCTTTGCACAACCTCCGTAACTTGCGGGATGTTCTCCTCCGCAATCGACGCGTTTCGGCTTTTGTCCTGGTGACTTTTTACATTCAGAGAAGTGGTGGAGCCCGTCGCACTTGAGGCACCTTGCTTGTGCGTGGCAGTTACCTGAGGAGTATCCAAACTGCTGGCAGTTGTGGCACATGATTTGACCATTTCGTGGTTTTGGTGCTTCGACCTTGCAGACCTTGTTTCTTCCTTTGGGAGTACGACTTTCACCAATCTTGAGGGCGCTGCTTGCACTTTGAGGAAATGAACCTGTATTGGGTGGAAACCTTGTTCTTCCAGGTCGAACTTGATGCCTTCGGCCTCTAGGCCATATAGTCCCCTTATAATAACATTCAGGTTCCTTTCCTCGTGAAGGTAATAAGTGTGGTACAGCCACTTTAGTTCAGTGAACAGTTTCGTTAATTTTCTGTGGTCCGTTGTCGTTTTAGGTATAATTTGTATACCTACGTATACTCGTTTGGCTGTTTCCATGTTTATATTGTTCGTTTTCGTGAGTCGGTTAAGTTTTGTCTACTTGTCTGGTCCCTTTAGTATGATGGGTACTGTCCGTGGTTTAGTTTCTTCTTTTGAGGGGCCTGCTGTAGGAGTTGGTTGAGGGAACGCCTTTTTTGTAGGTTTGTTGGGGACGGACAATTCAGGAAGTGCTTGGGTTTTTTTGGGGGGAGGTAGGGATGGGAATTCCTCATCGTCCTCGGCTTCATTTTCTGCCTCTTCTTCCATGTCATTTTCGGATTGGGTCTCCGTGATCATATCCAGATCGACTTCAACTTCGATCGTTTCTTCATCAGAAGAAGCAGTTTTAACCGAAGACAGTGGTGACTCTATTTTGCGCTTTTTCGTTTTAGGTTTGTCTAACAGCCTCATCAGTTTTGCGACGCTCTTCGGCCAGCTCAGCATGGCATTGGTCAAGTTTAGCTCTTGTACTCTTAAGCTCTTCCCGCGTTAGCTGCAATTCTCTAACAACTTCTTGCAGTTGTTTTTCCATTCTTTTTGCCATGATGAGCTGCTCGATCAGCATTGCAATCACTCTGTCCGTGTCTTCCATCCTTCAGCCCAAGGCTTCAGGAGCGTAAGGATAATTGGGACGCAACCTACCCCAATCGATCAATATTTCAGGTATATATATATATTTTTTTTTATAAATATATCAAGTTTTGTTAAAATATAATTAATATTTTTAAATAAAGCTGCTTTAAAATCAGATAAATCAGAATGAAAAATCGCACTCACCCAAAGTAAGCAGTTTGTTAGCATTGACGAGTCAAAGCAACTTCTGTGGTCGAGCTGTTCTTTCGGCTTGTCACAGCCGCATACACTGTTGGTCGTACCGTACGTTCAAGTTCTCACTCACCATACACTTTTGCTAACACATCCGCCTTTGCTAACACATACACACGAAGAAACAACTGTTTAACACTCCGTCGGGCACACACGCGAATATGATGCGCACTCTCCGGTGGTCACTGTCAAAATCTGTTAGTTTTCTCATCGAGACACAGCGTTTATAAGTCTTATCCAGATCCAACGAAATTCGGGATTCCAAGTGTTAAATTTCATATCCACTCTCTGAATTCTCGATACCGTTTTGACACATAATGGAATATTAAACTATTTAAAGAAATGGAGGGTGGTAAAAAATTTGCATTCGTGGGATAAAAATTCAATGACTTTTTCATGGTATAATAGGTAATAAAATTCTCAATAGTGATAAAGGTGAAACATATTTATGGAACAATAAAGTAGAATTAAAACTGAACCATTCTCCATAGGATGAAGTATGCACGAAAATTTAAAAGTATTCACAGGTACATTAACAATAAGTAGAAACTCAAATCATGAATTTGCTTAATTAAGGAATGATAGGCCCAACTACATCTCCATATTCCTCACCCATTCGGGCAGTCCCTAAGAAAGGAGACGTCCAGGGAAATGAAGTGGCGAATTGTTGTGGACAACAGGAAATTGAAACAGTATTCAGACTACAGGAAATTGAACAGTTTTTCCATAGATGATAAATCTATGCGGAATTTACATAAACATTGACAGTACTTGGGTAAATGGGAAATATGTATGTACTTGGCGATGCAATTGTATCTACTGGCAAAAAAAATTTCAATAAATAGAAATTTAAACGATATAAAAACTTTGACACTTTACTTGAGGAGCATTTTCAATCGCTCTTCAAGAATCGCAAATCGCGAATTAAATGTTCAAATAGATGAAAGTGAGTTCTTCAAACGGGAGACGGCGTTTCTTATCTTATCATTACTACTGAAGGCGGAATGCCTAACATTACAAGATTTGAAGCTATACTAAACTTTCCAATAGCAAAGAATACTAAAGAAATAAGGGATTCGACAGAAAATTCATTCATTTCTCAGTTATCTCATTTCAGTGATGTTGATTACGTTGACTCTTAACAGAAACTCAAACAATTAATTCTGATTTGACCCAAACCTTAAACATCTAGATTTCGATATAACATTTACATTAACGACTGATGCTTGTAATTGCGCAACCCTTTTCCAAGGTGAGAACCCACTCTACTATACTAAAATGAGTTAGTCGCGATCGTATGGTTAACGAAGTATTTTAAGGCTTTAGCAGGAACATCAAGTCGGTTCACAAACCTTTGACCTGGTTGGCCAATTTCAAGGAAACTAATATGAAACATCAAAGATGGAAACTAAAGTGGCGAAATTTAACTATGATATCGAGTGCATGAAAGGAAAAGAGAATCATGTCGATGATGCTTTAATTCTTCCTAACAAAACAGTATTGGTAAACTCAAATGAAATCAAAAAAGATAATGACTCAACAATGACATAACATAGTGCAACCGGGGACAACTTGGAACTCATACCTTCCAATATATGCTGAATAGGATGGGGCTTGTTGCAGTTTATAACTTGGACCTTGTTGCATACACTCGGTTTCAAAGCGAATATTTGAGATAGAAAAGTCCCTTAACTACACTCGGATTTTTAAAATGCAACCGTATACTTTACAATTGCACCAAAAAGGGCATTTTCAAGAAGAGATACTGAAAGTGCATACAAGAAATAAGCCCAGACGCATCGAGGAAATATATACAGAAGTAAAAACTAAACACTGTTACCTGTGTCCAAAGTATTAAAAACAGAAATCCAAAAACAGCAACCATTTCTTTCTAGCATTAATGGATAAATTTGCGAAATTCGTACAAGCATTATCCTTGAAGTCTAGAAATGTGGTAGACATTAAATCCGCCCTAAACCAAAATTTTGGAAAACCCAATAATATTATGACTGACAAAGAGATTACTCTTACAAAAATCCTTGAGAATTTTTTCTGAACGAAAAAGTGAACCACCATTCCTCTACACATAACACAGCCACATTAAGCAATAACCTTAAGATAACCAGTAAAAACTTCGATCAAAACAACAAAAAGTATACATATATCTATATATATCTATACATGTTTCACTCATCGGCACAATTTGTGGATAGTTTGTTATCGTAAGTCAATCACTTGAACGATTGCATTTGTTGAATTAAACATATTATATTATATTATACGATTGAATTATACATTGCGATTCAAGCAGTACGTTCTATCGAACCAAGTCGACGCGCCGATAAGTGCTTTGGTATTATTTGGTATTATTTGGTAAGTGAAGATAACAATCGGATCTATTTGTTTATTGCAGTGATTTTGTGTGTGATTCCTCCAAGTTCTTATTGCAAACATTCCATAATAAAAATAATAATTCCATCATTAGTTATTACAGCACCTTTCAAAAAATAGTTTTTTATTTGGTAATAAAATTCCAGCGATAACCAGCAAAATTGCATACTTACGATGGATCGAGCGGCACACTAAAGTTATGGATCGATAGTGTAGAATTCCACGCATCAGCATTGACAATAAACGATTCTACATCGCATGCTATCGTTTTCTGTACCATAAGGACTAAACTTATAGGTAAACCTCGAAAAGTGAAGAATTTGCACAATATATAGAAAAATGGAACCAGTTAAAGGATGTCCTCATATCCAACTTCAGTCACTCAAAAAATTCCCTGCAACTACTAGACGAACTGAGATCAACAAAGTGTTTCAAATGAACGTGTTGAATTTTTACAATAAAATAATATATAATCTACAAAAATTAAATATTAAGGCAGAATTAGAAAATTGAATGCAAGAAATTGAAAGTTACAAAAGAATAGCTTTAAATTTTTTGATAAGCAGAATTATAGACAAAGTAAGAGGTGTCCTGTTCAGTAGAAAGTCTAGTACTTTAAAGGTCTTTAGTATCTTAACTGAAGGTAATTACTTGCATTATCACTTACGAAAAGAAAAAAATTTTAACCTTAAAACAAGATCCTCAAAGTGCAAAAATAAAATCTAACCGATTGCGTAATAACTAAAAATATCTGCATTCACATAATAATCAAACACATAATACTAATTATAATCAACAATATCGTATAATACCGAAACAATTTTGCTCGGAATAGACCACATTCTCTGCAGTTAAGAATAAGAAGATATGATCTAACGCAGCTTACGGATTTGGGTACGAAACCTGTCCAGACAAATCTTAATTTTCGGCAGCAGCCCTCGGGAGTAAATCACAACCAAATCGACCAGAATCCAGAACCAGAATCGATCTTCATACAAAAATTATTGAACTGAATGAAGAGACTTCTTCAGCGAAAATGAAGGGTTTTCAGAAGCTTTAAAAACAACTTTGAACAACAAAAACGATTCTTCTCTAAAAGATGATATAGGAAATGTATTTCCTGAAAGTGATTGTGTTCCACATATACGTGTATGTCAGCCTGGTTTTCTTCCTTTAGCGTAAATATATATATATATAAGTATCTCTGGAGTATGTGGTTCATGGAGTTAGTGCGATTTAGCACTTTGACTCCCTCTTGTCTGTGAGCATTATATGCCCACTCAATCTATCGCGGTCTGTCTTTAATTACTTAAAATTTTAATTAATAATCTGGCGGATATTCGGGTATCTGGAATTTGGTTTAATCTGCATGTTTCTTAAGAACGCCATAGTACTGTTGTCGTGGTTGTCTATTGTGTCAAAGAGCTTTAAAGCCTTGTCTCGTACGTATTTTTTGACTGTCTCTATGTTGATGTCTTTGTATATGTCCGTATTTCGAACATACCATGGGGTTCCCAAGATTTTCCTTATCGCTCGATTTTGGAAGGATTGGAGTGCTTTTTTGTTTGTTTTTGTCGTTTGGTAGAAAGCGGAACTACCGTACAGTAGCGTCGGTCGTATGATCTGTTTGTAAATAAGCACTCTGTTTTTTAAGCTAAGCTTTTTAGATGCGAGAAGTGGGTGGAGTGAGGATAGGAGACCAATACAGTGTCCTCGTTTGTTGTGTATGTGCTGTTTCCAAGTAAGTCTGTCGTCGAATGTAAGTCCGAGGTATTTTGCGGTTCTGTTCCAAGCTAAGGGTTCATTGTCGATTGTAATTGACTGTGGATTTTGTCGTGGCTTTCTGGTTATAAAAATGGCTTTTGTCTTGTCCGGGTTGATCTTGATTTTCCATCTGCGAAAGTATTTCAGAAGGATGTTCGTTGAGCGTTGCAAATTTGACGTTATGACTTTCGCTTGTCGTCCTGTGGTGAAGATACAGGTATCATCAGCGTACAGTGATATTTTTACTGTTCGGGGCAGAATGGAAAGATCTGCAGTGTATATATTGTAAAGGACCGGTGAGATGGGTGATCCTTGAGGGACTCCAGCTTCAATGGGTCGCAGGGTTGATAGGCAGTTGTCAATTTTGACGCGGAATGTTCTACCTTGTAGGAAGGAGCCAATGATTTGGGTGAGTTGTAGTGGTAAGTTGAATTCATGCATTTTGAATATTAGTCCTGCATGCCAGACTTTGTCAAAGGCTTTGGCTATGTCAAACATAACCAGTCCTGTTGACTTCCTGCGTTCTAGACCCGTTCTTATATGTTGGACCACCCTTACGAGCTGGAGCACTGTGGAATGATTGGCTTTAAAGCCAAATTGCTCTTCCAGTATGATATTTCTATCATATTGTGACGTGTTCAGGTTACGCGTACTGTAGTCGGCGTAAACAAAAAAAGTCGTAAACATGTTTACAACTATCAACACATCTATTGTTCTCGAATGCGTAAACACGTCGCGCGCATTAAGTACAACAGATCCCGGTGCAAGCGACTCCACGCGTACACGCGAGAACAATCCGCATGGAAGGTTCTGGGATGGTTGGTAGTTGTATAAAAGCGACTACGGCGAGCGACGAAGAGCGGTTGTGAATGAAAACGCGATAGTGAGCGACAGTGCGCGCAAGAAAAGTGCGGTGAAATAATTAGATTTGAAAAGTGTTGGAAAAGTTTCATTAAGTTTAAAGTTCAATTGCGTTAAATAAGTGCTTAATTAATTAATTAATTTAAAAGTGGATTCATTAAAGTGATAAGTAATTTTAATAAAATAATTGTAAATCGTAGAGTAAACTTAGAATAAAACTTTTATAATTAATTTTAAATTATTCGCGAGTGTTTTATTTTCACTATTGGCAATATTTGCGAATAGCAAACAGGTCGCGCACCTGCCAAAGCGCAACAATATAATGCCTCGGTAAGACGGTGCAAAATCACCCTTTCTGCAATTTTCGCCATCGATGAAAGGAGGCTGATTGGCCTCCAATTTTGTGGAAAAGTTGGGTCCTTTTGAGGCTTCGGAAAAACAATAATTGTCGCTGATTTCCATGCTTTGGGGTACTTTCGCAGCTGGAGAATCGCATTTATTATGTCCGTCAGTGCTTGTATTATATTGTCAGGTAGCCATTTTAGCATGGTATTCGTTATTGTGTCGTTCCCCGGTGCTTTACGTTTGTTTAGTGTTTGTACTAGTCATTTGATTTCATCGATGTCTGTTGGTAGTATCGTTTGGTCGTTGTTCTCGTGTGATCTCAGGAGCCTGTCGGCCGAATCCGATATGCCATCCGCAAAGTTATAGTCTTCGCCGTCAGACGAATTTTTCTTGAATTGCATTTCAAGGGAGTCCGCGAATGCTTCGGTTTTACCTGCACTGTCATATTGTAGGCCGTTCAGGCCGTGTATTGGAGGTATTTGTATCCTGTCTCGCAGTCGGAAATACTTGGACACTCTCCAGAAGTTGTCGGAGCCAGGGTCAAAGCTTAACAAAAAGCTTTCCCATTGCTCATTTCTTAACTCGCTTATTTTTTCACGTATTTCATTTGTTAATCGTGTAGCTCTCACTCTTTGTCCAGGATCACCTGTGTACCTGGCTCTTCTCCGAACTTTGTTCCTTCTCCTTATAAGTTTTTTAATATATTCTGGGAGTTCGTAGGGATTCGTTTCCCTTCTCGGAGTTATGATCGTGTTGTCCTCTTTTGCCTGCGTGATTTTATTTGTTAGAGTTTCTATTGTTTTCTCTATGTCGTCAGCCGTTTCAGGTGTTTGGTGTGTTTCTTTGGCTAATGCGACTTGGAAAGCTTTCCAGTCCGTTATTCTTTTTTCTCGTATGGGAACATCTAGAAAGATGTTTCCTACTCGAAAAAGAACGGGCTTGTGGTCTGATGATAGTTCGTCGAGGACTTCTAATCGAACATCATTTATGAAATTACGTGAAATAGCGATGTCTAGTGCGTGGCCGTGTGTTTGCCCGTAGTGGGTTGGTTCATTGGGGATATGCAGGCTTATTTGATTTGCTGTGCTGAACTTATGTAGCTCGATCCCAGCTTTGTTACTTCTCACAGCTCCCCAGAGGCGATGTATGGCGTTAAAGTTTCCGGCGATGAAGATTGGACCATTGAAGGACATCAGTGTCTTGAGGTCATCGGCGTGGAAACGGCATTCTGTTCTAATGGGGTTGTAGGTTGAGATCACAAAGAATTCCAGAGAGTCAGTTCGTACCTTTATAACCGTGACTTCCATGTGATGGAGGTGTGGTGTATTGATGACATTGTGGTTCACATTTCGCCTCACGAAGATTGCCGTGCCTCCTCCTCTTCCCGTTAATCTGTCATTTCTGTATGAAATGTAGTTGGGGATGCGGAACCGGTTTCCCGGCTTCAGAAAGGTCTCTTGGATGAGTATGATGTCATATTTATGTTCGAATATGAACTCTTTCAACTCACCAGAGTTCCGAAGTAGGGAATTTGCATTCCATGTGAGTATGGAAATGTGATCCTTTGACGTCATCAGTGTTTTTTGTTAGCAGTTTTTTGTGTGGCGGTGAACATGGTTTGGATCATGTTTGCCATCATTTCCTGCATCATACTTTGGAACTGTGTTTGCATTTTAGCGAACATCAGTCCCATATCTGGGGTATTTATGTTTGAGGCTGGATTTGGGGTTGTGGGTGGTTTTGTGGTAGGGGGTTGTTTTGTTGTTTGCGGAGTGCTTGGTTGTTGTGCGGCAACTTGTGCGAACGACTTTCTGATGTTCTGTGGATTTCTCGGACATCCCCCGTAGTTTGCCGGGTGTTCGCCTCCACAGTTTATGCACTTAGGCTTTTCTTCTGCCTTTTTAGGGCATGCGGAGAAATGGTGGAGCTGGTCGCATTTGACGCAGCGAGACTGTGCATGGCAGCCTGATGCGGAGTGTCCATACTGCTGACAGTTATGGCACATGGCTTGACCGTTGCGAGGGCGTTGCGCCTCGACTGTGCATATGAGTTGGCAGATGGCTTTTAAATTGAATATTTCAGTCTCTGTTTTTGGAAGGAGGACTTTCACCAGTTTGGATGGCCCGTCACGAGTTTTGAGGAAGTATGCCTCGGTTGGATGAAATCCCTGGGCTTTTAAATCATCCGTGATTTCTTCAATTGCTAGGCCGCGCAGGCCTCGGATCACAATGTTTAATTGTCGGTCCTCTGGAAGGGTGTAGGTGTGGTATTCAATTTTATGGAGGGTAAGTAGTTTGGTGAGTTGTCTATGGTCAGTTGGAGTTTTGGGCACAACTTGTATGCCAAGATAGACCCTTTTAGCTGAGACATGTGCAATTCTGTGTTGTGTCATAAAGGACAGGACCTTCGACCACTTGCTTGGTTCTCTGATTATAATTGGAACCGTGCCACTCTCGGATTTAGTAGAGTCTTTTATTTTGGGTTCAGTAGTGGGGGTTGATTTTGGTGGTATGTTTTACTTCGGGGCAGTGGCCATCTCCGGAAAAGACACTGATGGTTTTGGGGGGGGAAGTGCAGGGAACTCCACTTCTTCTTCTCTATCTTCCTCTTCGGTCGAGTTGGCTGATTCCATGCTGGAATCGTTTATTTCTTCTGCTGAAGACTCATGACTTTCCGACTTTTCGGAGGAGGAGGAAGATGTATGGAGCTTCCGTTTTTTATTTCGGGTCTTCTTTTCTTGCTTCTTAGCGTTAAGTCGCGCGTTGAGTTTTTGATTGGCCTGACGCTGCTCGGCCAGCTCAGCATTTGTCCTCGCCAAATCATTTGAGAGCGACCTTATTTGGTCCATAGCCTCATCAAATTTAGCGGAGAGTTTGTTGAGTTGAACGAGCAGTGCAGTAATCTGCTCGTCCTTCGTCAGGTTTGGAGCGGCTTTTTTGCCGCCGTCCATGGCCATCCCTTCCCTTAGAGACGTGCGTCGAGTGAATATCCACCAGATACAGTAAATATATAAATTTATATCTAACCTACACAGACAGACTACGATATATCAAGTAAAGCATAAACACTCACCCAGAGTTACATCTCCTTGTTTCCTTTTCTCGCCGTTCTCCTCGCTTCTCATATAGCTATCCTTCCTTTCGCACCGCACTTTCCGGTTCTCACGGATCGATTATCCTTGTCTATGGCGTTCTTCGCACTCACTTTCACATTCACAGACACTGTTTCTCCGCGGCAAGTGCCGTTCTTTCTGCTTCTCACTTTTTGAAAACTTGTTTGTTGCACTGTTCTCACCAGGTTTGTCACTCCATGTCACCATTCGCGATGTATGGGTCACTTGTATACTGATTTGAAAGAGTATTCGTATATATGTTATCACCGCGACGATTGCCGTGCGACTTATAAAAGTATATGTTTATTGTTCCAAATTACAATATCAACTGATCTCTATTCTATGATCTAATGTTGTCTAAATGTTAACTCTTCCCGCTTTACGAACTAAAGTCATAGCGTAAGAACAAACAGCGATAACACTACGACCATCGACCAATCTAACGGATTTTGCAGAATTGTATGAGTGTTAGTAAAAATATAAATTTTTTGCTCGTTTTGTTTACAAGTACAATGTAAACAGATAGACAAAATAGAGAAAAATAAACATTTTTACGAACACCAACGCAATTCTCCAGAATTTTTCAAATACCGTTAGATCGGTCGTTTGTTCGGAGTGTGAGCACTGTTTGTGTTTACGCTATGCTAAAGTCAGAAATAGGGAAGGCTGTTGAACCTGAATTGTATTTGGTTTTAACTTGATGGACATGCAACTCTTGGTGATATGGTTGGTGTTATTGGTGTAATCGGTGTTTCTTCCTGTAATTTTCGATGACTCTTTTAGATAGATTAGGGTAGATTTTATAATTAAGTAGACTGATACTGCAATGGTGATGATTGCCATGAGACCATATGTACTGTATTGGTGTATGTTGTTTTCGGTTCCAACTTTATCGATTTTGTTTGTGTGTTAATTCGTATCTCATCTAATATCTCAAGTTGTGAGTGTTGCCCTTGGATTTCAGCTTCTGGTGAGTTATCTGATGAAATCTGGTGAATGTTAAAGTAAAGCTGGTAGTACCTATATGGTTGATCTCTCGTGAGATTCATAACTTTGTCCATTGATTCTTATTGAAGTGCTATGAAATTTAACTAGGTAAGTCCCGTTTAGATCGTGTGTCGAGTTTCCTGTTTCTAGTTGACCGCAGAATTCGTTCAACGGTAGGTTGCCTGCCGAGATTTTATCGATGTAAGAGATGTGCAGGCCGCTGATCTTGTTGCATGTAGCGGTTGAACTTTGTGACAATTTTTGGACGCAGTTCGTTCTATTGGCTGGTTGCATTGACATTGTGTTTTTTGGACATAGTAAAATATGTTAATTGTTTGAATACAAGGTAATATATTTAATCTTGAAAATAGTTACCATTGGCATCTATCACTCGTTGCCAACGTGGTGGTAAACAATATATTCCAGTCTGATAAAAGTGTCTGTCTCGCCCATCGAAGAAATTTCGTATTGCTATTTCTAAGTCCTCGCATGAAGTTATCCATCGCCCGGAAAAGGTGAAAATCTGATGGCGAAATGTCAGCAGAATATGGTGGATGTGGTAAAGTTTCCCAGTCAAATGCCTTTATGGTGTTCCTGGTGAATGCCGCTGTATGTGGTGGTGCGTTATCCTGGAGGAACAAGACTCCCCTCCTATTCACGAGCGCTGCATGCGTACGTCGCAATTCCTGATGAACTTCTCTTTATTGCTGACTGTACACTTCAATTGTAATACTTTAGCCAGGTTCCAAAGTTGATACCACACGATGCCCGTGTGAGGCCACCATACCCACAATAAGGTCTTCCGCTGATGAGGGCTTGGCCACTGGATAGTTCCAGAAGGGTTGTCTGAAGATAACCACTGATACATGCGTCGGCTAATGTCATACATAATCCATTTTTCATCGCACATAATCACTCGATTCAAAAACGCCTCCCGTTCGTTGATCCCACTGATCAAGCCGTCGTTTCTTTCTCAGACGTCGAGAGTCAATAATCGAGAAGTATTGGTTTTCTCAAAGGTTTGAAAGAATGTCATTAATGTCGGGAATATGATACGCGTCTGATACCGTAATAGAATTTAGTTTCCCGATGCATCTTGTTTCTTCGGGACAATCCAGACTAGTGCATTATAGGGTGATTCGGAAGGACGTATGATGTTGTCTTTTAAGAGTTGTTGGATTTTGTTTCTACTTCATCCTACAGTGCCACCGGGTATCCGTAGGATTTCGCGTAAACGGGGTCATTAGTCGTGGTTCGGATTTTCATCCTTAACGTTAGTGATATACGTCAGACTTTGGTTTGGCTCTGATGCCAAGGTTTTCAACAATTTGTTTGAGGATTTTAGCTTGGAAGTCCGTCATGTGTTTGGCTCTCAAATTCAAGTGGTTAACTTCTCGCGATATGAGTTGTTTCAGGGGACGATGTATGTTCTCTTTTATTGTCATAAAATCGTTCTCAGTATGGATGATTGCTTGAAATGCCTTCACGCCATCGTTCCCAATGATACCTGCAAATGTTTTTAATGAAGGCAAGACATAGAATTTCATCTTTTCAAATTGAGGTCCGGACAAATACGGAGGAATGGTCGCTGCATATTTCATGTAAGGAAGCGAAGAGCTCAACACTCTGAAAAAAGTATGTCGTCTTGGTCTTTTTGTGGATTTGATTCGGTCGTTTCTGCCGTCGTGTCAATTCGTCATAATTAGTATGTGCGTTGTTCATAATCATAGGTTTCGTCGAACTGTACATTGCGTTCGTCTAAATGAAAAACTCTTTGCTGTTTATTCGGTGCATGCACCAATTGAGATGTGGGCCGTTTCTGTACGTTTTTGAGGTTCTTTTAGGGGACGATTTTGCTAATTTATAGTTCTTGAGTGAATAAAATGATCTACGTCCATTGGTGCGTAATGTCTAGGTCTTGCAGGTAATTGTCTATGGTTTTGGTTGAATCCGAATGGTCTGCTATTTTGATTGAAAGGAATATGTTGAGCGATTAATCGGCGAAATTGTGGGAGTTGCTGGACGCTTTGGTTTTCTTCTTTGCATGCAATGTTGAGCCGGCTGATGAGGTACGTTAATTCGTTTTGGGAGAATGGAGATGATACACATGGATAATCCTTTTTGGTAGAAGTATGTGAGCTTAAAACGTGTAGTGCCCTGTAATCTACATTCTGTAATTTTATACAGAGGTGCAATGCCTGTGGGAGTTCAGCTGATTCTCTAATGCACAGTAGGCTTGGGAGTTTAAAACCACGCACAAATGTAATCAGTCCTTTGCTCTATAGCATTAGGTAATATTTGGCATCGATTCTGGTCCGATTTCCATTGATGACAGTTTGTTAGGGAACAGGAATAAATGGTGGTAGACAATGTGGTAAAATTCATGTATGGTATGACTTCCCTACACTGGCGTCGTCATTTGGTACTCGAGCGTACCAAGGTCGCGTTTTCCCGCGTAGTATACGGTGAGGCATTTGGAAATCGTTGGCCAGTTAGGGAGTGTGCTGTAGGCTTCGAGATCTATATTTGCTTGTCCTATGATTTTGTTCCGGATTACGGAGAGATCTCCAAAGTTTTGGTCTACCTTACAGGTGATGGTATATGCTTAAAATTCTTCCTAAGCTTTTCTTAAAAGAGGAAAACTCGTTTGGATCACCAGAAAATGTGCTAGCTTTTGACGAAATTTGGGATTTTATCCATATCAGGTAGATCCATTTCAGAACTTTTTTTTATTGGGATGTCAAGATCTAAATTTGAATTGGAAGCAGGATTCATAAAAGAATCAAAAATTTACCTTCCTTAGATTTGCAACGCTTTACTGGTTCGCTATTTTACTTTCTACGGTTTACGAGTACATTCCGGTGTCGCGAAGAGTGGTCCCTGCTAGGACGCTAATTTATAAAACATTTAATTAGGTAGTGAAAAATATACGTTTATTGTTCCAAATTACAATATCGACTGATCTAATGATTTCCATACTTAATGTCTGCTTATGTAGCGTCTAAGAAAATCGATACATTGAACTCGGTACACATTCTGCAGAGTTTGCGGGAACGTGTCGTTAACTTATATATACTGTTGAACAAATAAATTGGGACACACCAATTGTTATGATTTACCCATTCATTGCACACTTTTCAAAAATCCAGTTATGTTGAACATTTCTGGACGTTTATTAACATTCTAAGTAGGTGGTAATTTCACATTTTTTAAGTGAAATTGTGTTAAATGGTGCCCACAGTTTTATGATTTCATTTTTAAAGCCCTGTCGCTAGGCCGCTTTTCGAAACTATCGTTAAATTCATATTGGTGATTGAAGTTCTGTGCTTTTCACTTTTTATTTATTGATAAATATGGATCTTCGCGAAACTGAAGTTGCTCGAATCGTTACATTATTACAAACTGGTACGAGCCAGCGAAATGTTGCTCGTACATGTGAAGTAAGTCGTTCAACGGTTCAATATATCTACAAAAGGTACTTGGAGACATGTGGCTACATCAGAAGGCTTGGGTCGTGTCGGAAAAGGAAGACACCTGAACGAGATGAGATTTATAGTGTCAGCAAGTCTTAAAAATAGTTATCGTTCCGGCGTAGAATTGCAGCACTTGCTCAGAGATGTTCGAGGTGTTGTTGTTAGTGATAGAACTGTAAGAAGACGAACATGGTTTAAAAGCACACAGACCCGCAAAAGGACCTAAAGTCACCACAGCTCATAAGGTAACAAGATTAAATTTTGCAACCATCAAAAGGTTGATAGAAACCATGAGTAGAAGAATGGTATTTGTTATCAAAGCCAGAGGGGGCAATACCTCTTACTGAAGAAGGTTAAACATCAGCGAGAGCACAGTAAAGTTTTTGCGATTTTCTTAATTTTTCCGATTCACTTATCTATTGGTGAAAAAATAAGGTTGGTTTATTTCATAATGTTCTTTTAGAGATTAATAATTGGCAACAAGGAAAATGTTTTCATTATACTTATTTTTAAAAACAGCCACCACAACTGATTTAGTAGGAGGCCTGATTTATCATATTCATCATCATCATATTCAGCTTCTTCAACCATATTCCTAAGTAATGGTGCATCATACTTACATATTGACTCCTTATATGTACTCCATGTATGCCTGTTTTCAACTATTTCCATCCAAGATGTGCCGGCTATATTCTTTACATCATAGTTATATCGAATCTTTGGGCGGCCTTTCAGTCGTTTAATTTCTCTTGGGTACCACTGCGTTATTCTTGTAGCCCGTCTGCCGTCCGTCATTCTCGGTAAGTAACCGGCGCATCGCCATTTCAAGAATTTCGCTCTGTGCTCCGTGTATGACGTCTGTTATTTGGACCCTTTCTCGTATCCACGATGGTCTCTAGCGATCCCTTCGTGTAGATAGAACAAATGCTAAAAAATGTAATAATTAGAAAAAGTAACTCACCCTATAATTCACCTGTTTTAATGGTAGCAAAAAAGATAGACAACTCTGGTAAATTGAAATGGCGAATAGCTATCGATTATAGAAAACTGGCCGTTACTATCGACGACAAATTGCCGTTCCCTAATATCGACTACATATTAGACAAACTTGGAAGAAGTCAATACTTTACAAATTCTTGCAAAAGTATTTCACCAGATTCGAATGTACCTAAAGACGATAAGAAAACTGGATTCTCTGCCACATAAGGACATTATGAGTGTCTTCGAATGACCTTTGCTTTGAAAAACGCATCAGCAACCTTTCAAAGAATTATGAACAAAGTACTAGCAGATGTCATTAACAAAATATGTGTAGTCTACCTCGACGATATTCTAATATTCGGAAACATTTGATGAACATCTCCAAGATGTCGAAAATGTATTTGAATTGCTAAAAAAGGGCTCAACTAAAGATTCAAATTGATAAAAGTGATTTTTTCACCAAAGAAACAAATTTCTTAGTACATATTTTAAACGAACAAAACCAAACCCTGCGAAGATAGAAAAACTTCAAAAAATTCCAATCCCGTAAACAAACAAAAATTTAAATAATTCCTCTGACTAACTAGTATTTGAGAAATTTATAAAGGACTATAGCAGAATTTCCATCCCTTTGAAAAATTATTTAAAGATAGATAGTAAAAGAAAATAAGAAATCCCCTATATATTGAAGCTCACAGAAAAGTTAAAGAAATTTTAACATGCGGCTCAGTACTTCATCACACAGAATTTAAAACTAAATTTGATATTGCAACTGATGCAAGTGATTATGCAATCGGAGCAGTTCTAAATCAGAAAGGAAACATTAGGTGTCATTCATTTCAAGCAGCCTAAACGATCATGAACTATAGAAAAAGAGCTCTTAGCAATAATCTGGGCAGTGAATTATTTAAGACCTTATATTTACGAAAGATAATTCAATATTTATACGGATCACAGACCCATCGATTGGCTTTATAAACAGTACAAAGGCAAAGATATAAATCAAAGTATACAACGATGGATTCTCAAATTAGGAGAGAATAAAATAAATTTGAAATATATAAATAGCAAAGACAACATTCCAGCTGAATTTAAAGAAGCACATTAATCTTTTTATTAACACTTGTGAACAATGTAAGCCAAACAACGTTGAAGGACGACTTATCAAACCAAAACTAGAGAAATCTGAAACCTCCACTTGCATCAGACGAAATAGAACCCTTGGAAAAAGAAAAACCAATGGACAAATGACAACCTAACAACGTTCTTCAATCAGACCAGAGAAATCAACCAGCGAGAGAAGAAAAAGCTAGTCGTTACGCACACAAAGTGGGACGGAAAAATTGGACAAATCCTCAAACCGTTGGACATATCGACAATAGCGTCAAACAAACAGCAACACGAAACTTACTTCGGGCATAGCTAAACTACGACTAGCTGTAACAGTCACGGGGGGCATGAATTTAAAGAGAAAGAAATACTTTGTGTGGTATACAAAATTAACTCATGCGTGATGGAGAGCGAGACAATTAACCGACATACCTAAGAAGACAGAGTGTGATGGCTGTCTTAATGGATTTGAATGTGTGCAACCAATTTTGCAGATTCGTTGTTGTAAAAGTAGGTCATTGTGTTCTCACGCAAACATTTTGAGAGTGTATTATTGTTGATAAAACGAAACAATTAGAATGGCCAGATGAACATTTTATTGTTTTAACGAAAGAAAATATTCATCGGGTAACAGCTCATCTGCATTACAGTCGGTGTAAATGAATCTAAACATAATTCATATTTTCAAGGATGTCGACTCAATTTGATCGGTGCTGGTTAAAAAATGTAAACCAAAATAATGTTCAGTTTCGTTGGGTACTATCAATCAATTTCCTTGTATATTAACGTCCCCTTGCACTTCATATTTGCTAATCTCGGATGTGTAACTTATGGAATGGACTCAAAAATACGAACATGGCTCAAATTATAAAATTGTTTTTGTTAGTTCTTGTTGAACAGGAATATAAACTATGTATTTTCACTTTTCTTATCAACCATCAAATAATTAATGTTAGCATGGGGAATAAAATTTTGATATAAAAAGTATAGGCTTTTATGATACCAACTGTAGCTTGTCCGATTCTTCGTTAAAATTTGTTTGTTTATTAAAATCCTTTTGTTTTGTTTATGATAACAATAGAAGAGTGATAAGATGTTCACTTTGTTCTACAAGGATGTCGAAGAAACATTGTATCGTACCGGGGTGCTTTGTGCCGGATATTAGATTTGGACAATTGCCAATGGAGTTAAAAGCGTAAGTTAAGTGAGCTTCCATTTAATAATGTGCTGTTTTCTCGTTTATTGATATCGATTTTCGATCGTTAAGTCTTAAAAAACAGTGTAATAACGGTCGAATATCGATTACGAAAATACGATAAAATGCACACTTTTGAATGGAAGCGATAAAACGTTTTTAAATTATTAAATGGTTACAGTGTTTTCAAGTGAAACAGGATTCAATTCAACTTTGTGCATTTACATTTGTGAGCAAAGTCGATTTTCGATCGTTAGGGCCAAAGAAGTTACTGCGGAAGTAACGATCGAAAATAGCTTACGAAAACAAGAATAAATGCACACTTTTGAATGGAAGCGATAAAACGTTTTTTAATTATTAAATGGTTACGGTGTTTTCAAGTGAAACAGGATTCAATTCAACTTTGTGCATTTACATTTGTGAGCAAAGTTGATTTTCGATCGTTAGGGCCAAAGAAGTTACTGCGGAAGTAACGATCGAAAATAGCTTATGAATGTAACTGGAAGAGCACATGATTGGAGCCAAGAATTTTCACCTGCTCAAAGTAAACGTGAATGTATAATATAATATTTAGATTGAAAAAATTTCTAAAATTGAATGGAAGAGTTATTAGAAATTAAATTAATTTTTTCGTATGAATTTTCCGCTTTTAGGCGGGAGTTGTGGCTACGAAATATTCGTCAAATGGACTTGATCAACTCCAAAAAATACCATTTCGTATGTTATAAGCATTTTAAGAGGGACATGTTTGTTCCTTCGGGCCACCGCCTTACATCAACGGCGGTCCCTTTTTTTCTGAGGATGCCGAGGCTGGACCGTCATCTTCCATCAGGGAACAAGAAAATGTCGAAAGATTACTTCCTGTTATTTATAGTATTGATAGTCATTGAAATATTTTATTAGGTCGTTATACCCCAAAGAAAAAGCCTGCCAAGTGTTGCCGTGCAAACGGAACAGTACCTGCAAGAACAACGCTTTGCGCAATATCGGCAGGTTATCAACGAGCTAAAGCAGCAGCTTAGAAAAGAGCGAGCTGCAAGAAAACGACTCAAAAAAAAAAAACACCGAACTCCTGTGATGTTAATCTAACTTGCCAAAATGTATTTACCAGCGAAAATGGCTAGCATAGTAGATAGCCATATTTCAAATATGAAACGGGGAAAACCTGGATTAAGATACAAAGAAGATTTTAAGCAAATGGCTATTTGCTTATTCCATTTGTCACCTTTGGCATACCACTTTTTATCAACAATTCTTTCCTTTCCCAGTGAGATCACTCTTAGGAGATTTATTAGCGACTGGCCATTGGGTCCAGGTATAAAAGATATATATTTTAAGAGTCTTGAAATAAGACTGCAACCTCTACCGGGTATTGCGAAAGACTGCGTGGTATGCATGGACGAAATGTCCGTCATGCCAAATCTTCAGTACGACAGGAAAAGGGATATAATCGTCGGATTTGAAGATAATGGGGACTTACGCAGCAATCTTGTCGCCAAATCGGTCGTAGCGATTTTAGCAAGAGGTATTGCTTATAATTACAAGCAGTTGTTGGGATATGCATTTGTTCGCACATCTTGCTCCGCTAGAGAGCTAAAAAAAACATTATTTCAGAGCATCAATATGCTTAGAAATGCTGGATTGCGACCGAGAGCATTTGTTGCAGATCAAGGGTCGAATTTTATAACGATATCTAAGCTCCTCGGGATTTCCCCAGATCATAGTTATTTCCAAACCGATCAGTCTTCAGAGGAAATATATTATTTCTTTGATCCTCCTCATTTGGTAAAGGCCATTAGAAACAATTTAATAAAAAATTCTTTCCGATTTGGGGACCAGAAAGTTGCAGATTGGCGCCATATAAAAGCGTTTTTTGAGGTGGATTGTAAAGAGGATTTAAAACTTGCTCCGAAATTGACTCGGAAACATATATATCCCAATAACTTCCAGAAAATGAGAGTGAAGTATGCGGCACATGTATTTAGCCATACTGTTGCAGCTGGGATACTAACTAGAGTTGCAACAAATGACCGAATTCCTTCCGGTGCAGCTCATACAGCAGAATTCGTTGAATGTATGGACAACTTGTTCGACATTTTTAACTCTTCTAGAGTAAGCGAAGCAAAAACACTACGTCACCCGTTTGTGGGGAATGAAGAACAAATGGCGCATCTTTCTAAAATGAAAACTATTTTCGAGTCAATGAAGATAGTCGACTCCAATGGTAAGGATATAACCGGTAAGATGAAATGTATAAAAGGTTGGATTGTATCAATAAATAGCCTGATCGGTATATATGGAAAATTGAGCGCAGGGTTAGATTTTAAGTATTTACTCACTAGACATCTAAACCAAGACAGCTTAGAGCATTCATTTTCTTTACTAAGAAGGAATTCCGGCAATAATACAAATCCAACTCCTTACCAGTTCTGTACTACATTCCGAAAAGTTTTCACTATGAAGTACATAGGAATTATCAAAAGTGGCAATTGCGAACCACAGATTGAATTCCCCTTACCCTTACCGGTGAATTTAAACATACCGGTCGGTAATGTGGCAGAAACATTTTCAGCAGTCACTTTGGACGACGGCAATATGCTTGTAGATGTCGACTTAGGAAATACGTATGCCCTTCAATACTTTGCCGGATATTTGTATAAACGGGTCATCGAAAAGCATGATTGTAACGCTTGTACATATAGAGGGGATATGAATTTGCCTGAGAATGTATATATTCAGTTTAGAACCTACACTGACACAAGCCAACTTTATTGCCCTCCTCAGGAATTTACTGAGTATGTGAAGCGCTTGGCGAGGGAATTCGAACGGCGTTTTGAAGATATTAAAACTGCCAAGGGTATTGGTAAAATGTTAGTTGACGAACTCGCAAAAATACCAGAACACCGTTGCTGCGAGAAAATGGATAAAGAGTTCTTATTAAAACTATTTGTTTTAGTGAGAATTAAGTGCAGACTGAAATATGGAAATAACTCGCTCTGAATCTAGAACAAAGAACTTCTTCACAAATATTTATAAGTATATAAAAATAAATAAGGAAAATATATATATGTTATAGCTTATTTTATTTCAGTAATTTAATATTAATATAATTTCTAGTTTACTATATGTATATATGTCATCTAGCTTTATAAGTTATACTTGCTTCTCTTTAAAATACTTTGTATGCTTTACTTCAAATTCCTTGCTTTTGGTAATTGGTATATTTTGTGTTTTGGTAATTGGTTTCATTGTTTTTGTACTAAGTTATAATGATATTTCTGAAGGTGTATTACTTATTTATAAATTTAAAGTACAGTATTTAATTATATTTGTCATACTTTTTTAAGCATTTTAATAACTTGAATTATAAGGAAAATAGATATAAGTTATAGCTTAGTTTATTTCAGTAATTTAATATTAATATAATTTCTAGTTTACTATATGCAGGTCATCTAGCTTTATAAGTTATACTTGCTTCTCTTTAAAATACTTTGTATGCTTTACTTCAAATTCCTTGCTTTTGGTAATTGGTATATTTTGTGTTTTGGTAATTGGTTTCATTGTTTTTGTACTAAGATATAATGCTATTTCTGAAGATGTATTACTTATTTATAAATTTGAAATACAGTATTTAATTATATTTGTGATACTTTTTTAAGCATTTTAATAACTTGAATTCTAAGGAAAATATATATAAGTTATAGCTTAGTTTATTTCAGTAATTTAATATTAATATAATTTCTAGTTTACTATATGTAGGTCATCTAGCTTTCTAAGTAATACTTGCTTCTCTTTAAAATACTTTGTATGCTTTACTTCAAATTCCTTGCTTTTGGTAATTGGTTTCATTGTTTTTGTACTAAGTTATAATGATATTTCTGAAGGTGTATTGCTTATTTATAAATTTAAAGTACAGTATTTAATTACGTTTGTCATACTTTTTAAGTATTTTAATTACTATAATAAAACAAATTAACAGGGGGTTTTAATTGGCTGATCCCGATCCCGAAAGCCCTTTTCTTTAAATTAAAGTTGACGTTTTATTGATTTGTAACATTTTTTGTATAAATCAAATATGAATGAAAGCGTGCAATACGTTTTGGCAGAGATTTATGTTTCCTGAAAAAGCTTTGATTGTCAAATATGTTATTTTTATTTATAGAAATAATGGAAAAATAAATACCGTGCCTTTATTAAGTCTCATATCATCAAGCCTGTTAAGCTCATCCAAATTGCACATGAATTAAAATAGAAGTGTGTAACTTTGTAACCTGAAAATATGAAAACAGTTAAGTACACATAATAAAACTAATACTGATCCAATAAAACTCACATGAAGAGAACACAGTACATTTTTTACTCATCTCAAGCACACAATTGGTTATTTAATTTTCTAATTAATTTCTCCTTACCTTATTTTTACCAGATGTTACTGCTTAACTTTGCAACCTGAAAAACTCACAATCATTTAAGTCAATAGGGTAAAACTAATCTTCATCTACAATACCGAGACTAACTGTAAGTTAGCCTACTCATGAATAGAATCGTATCCCTTCGGCCTACGAAAACCAAGTCCATACGATATTTTGGAAATATCTTATTTCCATTTTGCTTTGGAAAACAATTGAATGCATTCTATTCCACTTTCACTCTTCCGAATCCTATTAAGCTTTGCAAAGCACCCCCCTCTTCCTTTAGGAACCGGGCTTGGGACCGGCTTTGGCGGAATTAAGGTGCTTTGGCTAGCTGCACATGCACAAATTTCGCCGGGCTCTTTGAAGTTTCCTACATGCACGTACGAAATGTAAATACCGAGCTGTTTTCTTTCACTTGGAGCACTTTTCACTCACTTTTCACTACTCACAGAAACCCGACAATTTTAGCACTTTTTTGGCACTGAACATTTGTCGAAGTTGAAGTATTCAACTGTTAACTTGTGTTAACTAACTAACTAAATTTATTTCTCGTAAACGTTGTTTAACGAGATTTAACTTTGTAACGCACAAATTTGTACACTTATGAACTGTTCTATTCTTTAAAAACTCACTTTAAAATACAATGATAATTTGAAGTAGCAAATGATCATTAGCGAAGACGAACGTGACACAAATTACGATACAATTTACGCGAACCGATCGCGAATTACACTCTATGCGACTACATGAAACACGAGCGATTGCGGCGGAATTCATTTGTGGCGAGTCGGGAAAATGTAATTGTGTTACTTACCAATTTAAAGTGCAAACCAATTAATTTATGTCCGGACACCGGCAAAAATGTACACAAATTACACAATTGTCATAATGACATTTCAGAAATGTCATTCGTTCAATCCTTTCTAACCAATCACGATGTTCGTTGAGTTACTTTCGAACAAATTTATTATGCATCTCTATTACTCTTTGGCATTAATGATGCTATCTATTTTCATTTAGCTTGTAAACAAAACGATAAAAATACGAGCAAAATACAAAATTTTTACTAACACCAATGCAATTCTGCAAAATTCGGTCAAATACCGTTAGATCGGTCGTTTGTTCGTAGTGTTATCGCTGTATGTTATTACGCTATGCTTCGGGCCTGGAAACATCAAAGAACAAAAAAAAACCGGAAAACGAAACAAGCGGCATGTATGAGATTGTATACGAAAACTGCCGAAAAACCTACGTAGGACAAACAAAGAGGCTGGTCACAACGAGAGTTCTGGAGCAATCACGAGAAGCTGAAATTAGAAAGAAACGCCAGAAAATCAGCGCTTTATAAGTCGGTTGTCGAAAAACACATAGTAGAATGCCACCATAACCCGCAGTGGAGCGTTAAAAAAGCCACGGCAATTAAAAAATTGTACGCATATGAAACGATTTTCATTCTGACAGCAAAATCATGAAGAACATGAAGAATAAAAAGCAAATATTTAATAAATTACAATAATTGCAAATCAAAATCAATAAAATCCCAAACAAATAAAATTTACGAATTAACTTTTGAAGAATTAGAAAAATATAACTAGATAATTTAAATCTTATTTCCGAACTAAAAATCCGTATATATACTGGCATTGGAATTACTATTATTGTGGTATTTTAAAGGTTCAATGTATAACATGCTTTATAGAATGAATAGGAAGGATTTCTTTAAGTTTAAAAGGAACTAGTTAGAACTGACTCGGTAATCGTTGTGTCCGTTCAATTAAATGGTCTAATTTGATCTGATCTTGATCCTTGGCCGTATCAACTCGCAAGCAGCGCACAATGGCCGTTACTGTGCCCACACACACATACTAAAATACACAACAATTATAATAACCATTGCATTAAGAAACCCACTCCTATATTTTAAATTTAAATATAAGAATTTGAAATTTTAAGTAATAAATTCAGAGAATGGAGTTCGACAGTGACCACCGGAGAGTGCGCATCGTATTCGCGTGTGTTCCCGACGGAGTGTAACAATTGTTTCTTCATGTGCATGTGGTAGCAAAGACGTATATGTTAGAAAAGACGGATGTGTTAGCAAAAGTGTACGATAACGTGAGAACCGAAAAGGACGCCGCGGACATTGGTGTAAGTGGCAGGGAGAACTTGAATGTTCGGTACGACTAACAGTGCATGCGGCTGTGAGAAGCAGAAAGACCGGCTCGGCCACAGAAGTTTCTTCTTGTCAATGCTAACAAACTGGCTACTTTGCGTGAGTGCGATTTTTCATCTGATTTATCTGACTTAAAAGGAGCTATATTTAAAAATAATAATTATAATTATATTTTAACGAAACTTCATATTTAAAAAATATACATACATATACCTTAAAAACTTGATCGATTGGGGTAGGTTGCGTCTCAATTGTCCTTACGCTACCTGAAGCCTTGGGCTGAAGGACGGAAGACAAGGACAGACAGATTGCGATGCTGATCGAGCAGCTCAGCATGGCAAAAAGAATGGAAAAACAACTGCAAGAAGTTGTTAGAGAATTGCAGCTAACGCGGGAAGAGCTTAAGGGTACAAGAGCTAAATTTGACCAATGCCATGCTGAGCTGGCCGAAGAGCGTCGCACAAATGACAAACTCACGATGAGGTTGCTAGAAAAACCTAAAACAAAAAAGCGCAAAAAATATTAAAAGCGCAAAATAGAGTCACCACCGCCTTCGGCAAAACTGCCTCTTCTGATGAAGAAACGATCGAAGTTGAAGTCGATCCGGATATGATCACGGAAACCCAATCCGAAAACGACATGGAAGAAGAGGCAGAAAACGAAGCCGAGGACGATGAGGAATTCCCATCCCTACCTCCCCCCAAAAAAACCCAAGCACTTCCTGAATTGTCTGTCCTCAACAAACCAACAAAAAAGACAATCCCTCAACCAACCCTTACAGCAGGCCTCTCAAAAGAGGAAACTAAACCACGGACAGTACCCATCATACTAAGGGAACCGGACAGATGGACAAAACTTAACAGATTCATGAAAACGAACAACATAAACATGGAAACGGCCAAACGAGTTTACCTGGGTATACAAATTATACCTAAGACGACATCAGACCATAGAAAACTAACGAAACTCCTCACCGAACTAAAGTGGCAATACCACACAAAAAACGGCAATCAAAGTGAGTACAAGTGTCTTCGAATGTACAGTGATTTCTCTGTACAATCCCGTAAAAAACAATCAGTTCACACAAGATCTTGAACAGTTGCTCACGCTAGAGGGACCCTTCTTGATAATCGGGGACTTCAACGCATATTACAGAGGCTGGGGTGCCGTGAGAAGCAATCAAGCTGGGACTGAGCTAAATCGATTCATCACGAACGAACAAGTAAGCCTGCAGACACGAACAGCAGACAAGAACCGACACATTTTGGTCCAAGACACGGCAACATACTAAACTTTGCTATACAACTTTCACCACAACATGCGGATAAATGTCCTCGAAGAGCTCTCATCAGATTATAAACCGGTCCACTTCCTAATAGAGGACATCTATATGGACGAACCTCTAAAATTAAGGAAGAAAAGTAACTGGCAAGCTTTCCACAACGCTCTGGCTAATGAAAGTTTCACCCAAGGCTTAAATACAGCCAGAGACATAAATTCAATGATCGAGGAAATAACTAATAGAATGAAGCAGGCAAAAGAGGACACAACAGTCACAACTCCGGCAAGGGTTTATAACCCCTATGAACTCCCTCAGGATATCAAGCTTCTGATAAGGAGGAAGAACCAAGTCCGAAGAAGAGCTAGGAGCACGGGTGATCCTAGGTTACAAACGAAAGCAAAACAGCTAACAAATCAAATCCGAGACCGTATATCTAAATTAAATAACCGTCAATGGGAGAGTTTCCTACAAAGTCTAGAACCCGGTGAAAAGCCGTTCTGGAGAATGGCCAAATACTTCAGAGTGAAAAACAAAGCCACTAATTCACGGTCCAAACGGACTGCGATTTGACAACGAAGGTAAATCAGAAGCCTTTGCAGACACCCGGGAGATGCAATTTCGTGAAAACTATACCGAAGAGGAGAGCTTCCACCACGACGACCACGTAGAAAACGATGTGAGACGAATATTGCGCTCAAGACTGGAAGAGGAAGAAGATGTGATACGGCCACTAGACCTGACAGAGACCAAAGACATGATACAAGGACTAAACAAAAACAAAGCACCAGGATACGACACACTCACTAATACAATGTTACAATGGCTTCCTGAAAACCTGATACAGAACATCACAGACATCATTAATGCTATTTTCCGTCTACGTCAATTCCCAGAAAAGTGGAAAACAGCAGTCATTATAGTCATCCCAAAACCAGGCAAAAATCTAACTCCGCAGAATTGGAGGCCCATCAGTCTCCTCTCAGCTGTATCAAAATTAGCGGAAAGAGAGTTGCTCAATCGGCTGAACGAAATAATTGAAGAAAAGCACCTCATTCCTGATACACAATATGGTTTTCAACCAGCACATTCTTCGGAACTCCAGCTTACAAGGGTGGTCCAACATTTTCGAAATGGGATGAATTGCAGAAAGTCGACAGGATTAGTAATGTATGACATAGCTAAAGCCTTTGACAAAGTCTGGCATGCAGGACTCATTTATAAAATGCATGAATAAAAAATTCCACTAAATATTATAAAAATCATACACTCATTCTTACACGGCAGAACATTTCGCGTCAAAATAGACAACCATCTTTCCGAACTGCGACCAATTCAAGCTGGAGTTCCACAAGGATCACCCCTCTCCCCAATTCTCTATAGCCTCTACATAGCGGATATGCCTCGCCTACCAAATAATGTACAAACAGCTTTATACGCTGATGATACATGCATCTATTACTCAGCCAGAAAAGCAGAAGTCATCTCTTTAAAATTGCAAAATTCTATTAATATTATTATGGGATACTTTAACAAATGGAAAATAAACATTAACACAGACAAAACGCAAGCCATCTTTATAACTAGGAAAAGAAACCAACAACCGAACTCACTAACCACCAACAACGAGGACATACCATGGAAACCAACAGCCACATATCTGGGACTCCTATTCGACGAAAAACTGAACTGGACGCAACATATACGGAAAAAACGAGGGCAATGTATGAACATTATCAAATCCCTAGACCCTCTCCTAAACAAAGGCCACCTTAACTACAAAAACAAACTCCTGATCTACAACCAACTCATAAGACCGACACTATTGTACGGCAGCACTGCACTATGCCAAACTACCCGGACAAACAAAAAAATCCCTCCAAGCCTTCCAGAACATGGCAATAAGGAAAATCTTCGGAATTCCATGATATGTAAGAAACATAGACATACAAAAAGATATTAAAACAGATACAATTGACAAATACATACGTGACCGAGCACTGAAACTATTTGACAAACTCGACCAACACGACAACACTACCATGGAATTCCTAAGACGTAGGGAATCGGGAGGACGGCAGGTGTACCCGAGCCTCAGATCGATCATTCATTTAACATAACGAAATTGCATTAAATTAAAAAAATAGCTCTTTTTAACGATATAATCAGCAGGTGGGAGATCAGCACCCACAGACAAAAGGGAGTAAGGGTGTTTTATCACACCAACTCGAAGTAAGACCAACGAAGCAAGCAATAAATTCAGTCCCTCAAACTAGGAACAGTTTTCAGGCTTGCGAGAAAGGTGTTATGTCATCGGCTCCTCTACTGCCCTCCCACGATCAACAAACAACACGCAGATAAATGGTTATTCAGAAAAGATTTAAGGATCTATGTAAATGTAAAAAGTAGTAATTATTCAGATACACACCGGAAATGCACTCGGGATGCGTTAATAACATTTGTCAAGAAATGCAGAAATAATAAAGAAACTCATAAAAGGTTCAAGCAGCATAGCATTAAGAGATTTTTGTTTCATAACACAAGTGAAAAAGTTTGAGTTTACAAAATTCACTTCAAGAATATGAAAACCTGCGTTTTTGTTCCCAATGCTTCGACATTACATAAATGGTGAGTCATTGAATGCCTCACGTTCAACAGCGCATGCATCTAACCCGTGAACAGACGCATGCCTCTTGACGATCAAAAGTTGATCAAATGTGGACATAGCAATAGTTATATTTGCGCACCAACCCCCATGTAATTTGACTTGCTTGCGTTTTTCATAGAATCATTCAAGGTAAATTTTCCTAACAGTGCGTGAATGTGGGTTAATATTCGGCGCAAGGTTCATGATATTTAAGCTTGGGTTAAAAGAATTAAGTGTTATTGTTTTTATAAGTTAATTGTTTTAGTTAAACGTTTTTAGTTAGAAACGTTTTAGTGAAACGCAAAAAATAATTTCTTAAGTGCGATAAATCGCAGCAGAAAATGTTGTAAATTCTTCATTCACACAGCTAACGCTTGTATGGACAGGTTGTTGCATGCATCTCGCCATGTGTTTAGTTGCATGCGTTAGCGCATGTTGGAAATAAAAGGCGAAACGCATGTTGAAAAGGAAGACGAAGAAGAAAGCACACAAGTTTGGTTGTAGCTAATGCGAACGGTGCAATCACATCAAACTTGGAAAACTCCTTTCATGCTAAACGATCAAAGAATTTCGCCCATACAAATGACGCGAACATTTTCAAATACCATGCCTCTTAAATTCAGGTACCACAAAATAGGTACTACCAATCACTCCAATAACAAAAAAACCATGAAAAACAAAACTATATGATGCTTGATCGAAACTGGGTGCAACACATTCCTAATAAATAATATATTTGACCAGGAACTGGTACATTAAATTAGAAAGCCGTTGCTATTAAATAGCCTCCTAGGAGAAAATATGTTTTGACATCTGGACTGACTTTCCAAAGGAATTCAATTTAAGCGGATCACACATAGATGGGAAAATCATAAAATCCTTTAACAAACATTTTGATGCAATATTAAGCGAAAACGTTCTTAGTCCTTCAAAATCAATTTTAAATAGCAAAGAAGGACACATTGAAATTAACAACAATAAAGTACCCTTTACAACTTACAATCAGGACGATGCAGCTATAGCGAACTCTTTAAATTTGGTAGACCAGCGAAATTTAAAGATTTAAATTTATATGTGGCCAGTTTGAATACAGAGGCACAGAAAGAACTATCAAAGCTTGTTAAGCAGTACAGAAATTTGAGAAAGAAATGTTAGACTTCAAGATAATTGTATCCAGCCATTCAACACACAACGCAATACAGGAAATAGAATAGGAGAATAGTTATTCATTACAGGAAACACAATGAGATTCCGACAATAGAAATAGCGACAAGCTATCAAAGGCCTTTTTGACTTACATGTATAAACGACATTGCTGATAATGGTTAATGCTAAAGATAGATCAAAAACAACATTCAGTACACAAAGCTAATTGAATTGAACATCTATGAATACCAATTTGCCTAAAAAATGCTCCAGCCCCCTTCCGAAAAATAATAAATTCAGTCTTAAAAGAATATATTAATAATTTATGTGTATCAATAAAATTTGTGTATTAATAAAATATGTGTATATGAACGACTTTTATTATTAGAATTAATAAAATATTCAAAACACTTGCAGAATATTATCTATGAATTAAAACAGATAACTGTACTTTATTCGCAAAGCAAACTGAATTTTTGGGACACATACCTACGGTGGAAGGAAAAAAACCAAATACCGAAAAATTAGATAAAATTCTCAGCATACAAAAACCGAAAACAACGAAACTTCTCAGAAAATTGTTAGGATTAACAGGTTATTACCGGAAATTTATAATGGTTTATTCATCTTTAAGTTTTGCATTAACGGAATTCTTAAAGAAGGACTCAGAAATTGATGTCCACAATCTTCCAGTTTTGAGATACTCAAACTTCCCAAAACCTTTAACCTTGATAACAAATACATCTTCATATGCATTAGGGCAGTTCTATCACAGTATAGCATACGCGATAACATACGCGTCATGGATTTTGAATGAACAAGCAATTAACTATACGACCATAGAAAAGGAATTGCTCGCCATTGTATGGAGAACAAAAACATTTCTATCATACATATATGGAAGGCAATTTACCCAACAAACAGACAATACAAACAGATTTGAAAATTGAGTATATTAAAAGTAATTACAGTCCGCGACAGAATGGTAGATGCACTTAAACTTCTTAAGTTTTTCGCTCTATTCGTTGTCAGACATCAAATACTCTTACAAATACTCTGTATAATTTAAAAAAATATTAGTATAAAGAAACAACACTAGAGCTACATTTCAGGAAACGTTTTGAAAATCAGAATTTTTGGTGGACCCGAAGAGTAGACCTAATATGTAAATCCCATTGGTGTTTAGCATTTTTCGATTTCAGAAATAGCATTATCAAATATTACGATTCTATACTAAAATTTAAGAAATGTAAAAACAAAAACCACTCATAACTGTAATGAATAAACACTACACTTGACACAAATGATGTAGTAAGATTTAGCAGCTGTAAAATAAGTACCAACGATACATTATATACAAACCCAATTAAATAATTTCAACAATAACTTATTTTGAACTCTAGAAAAAACATAACTAGTTATAATTACGAAATCAACGGGGATAAATTGGAAATCGAATCATTAAAAACCAATAGAAATAATGTGATAAAAGGAACTTCACTTTTCGCTATAATTATCGGAATCACATCAATATTCATGTTATAATTTTACTGTAAAAACTATGAAAACAAATGTGAAAATCAATATCAATGGCAATAATAAATATTACGAGGATATGGAACTTTCAGAAGTGAATTTAGTTGAGGGTTATAAAGGTCTTAAGGAGAAGGAGTTAGAATGGCTGAGTCATCAAAATGTAACAATGATTCAATCATAACAACTAAATTTACTTCTCAACAGAAATTATGCTAAGTCAATAAATTTGCGTATTTAAATGTATCATTAAATGCGTCCGAAGTTTTAATTGACGAGTCATCAAAATAAAACAAGCATTCATTTTTGCTTCATGGAAACTCGATCATCCATGCTTATTTATCTTATGTAAACATCCGTCTTTTCTATAACAATGTACGCGATGCGAGGAAGAATAATGTTCATATGACAAAGGTCCAATTGGTGACGTTTCGAATGAACTTTGATCAAAATTATTTTTGATTTTTCAAAAGTTTTGAATTTGGAATTTTCCTTCGTTTGGCAAATAATAGCCTCAACAAGGATGCACGAAATTTTCGTTCAAACTTCATTCAGAATAACAATAGTACTTAAAAAGTAATAAAGGCGTTTGAATTTCAAATGTCATTTAAGCGCCATCAAGCATCTGACAAGCGTCAACGCATCTCGTTGCGAGGAATTTTCGATTTTCCGAACATCGCAATCAATGTACGATGTCGTATACAAATGCATGCTACGAAAACGGGTTGACATTTGCTGCGAGACTCTCGTTGCGCTCTCGTATCGCAGTCTCGCAGTATTGTATTTCGGCCTTTATTCAGTTGTTAATACCCAACCCGTGTGTTAGACTTAAGTTCGAAGTCTCTTATAAAATTATTGAATTTAAAATTCAGTTTTTTTCAATGTAACGCTGGACCAGTAGCGTAATTCACGTGAGATTCTTGCAGAATAGTGGATACTGACGTATGTGGTGGAACGACTTGTAAATTTAGTAGGTAATATCTATTTTGTGGCATTTATCGGGATAAATCTCGTTTGCTCGAAGTTTATTTGGTGAAAAATCAAACTGCCGTTTTCATCATCAATACTTTATTACTGAAGTTTCTGTTAAACTAGCATCAACATAAACTTGCGGTTTATGTTAATCATAGATGCTAATGATAATGAATCAATGATAATATATGGGTATGGAATGCCAAAAGAAACCTGTCGAACGCATTCCAAATTAAACATTTGCATAAAATCATTGTATTGTTTGTATGGTGTTTTTTACTATAGTATTGTTGCGCTGTTCCAGGTGCCCGACCTGTTTGCTCTTCGCAAATATTAGTAATAGTGAATGAAACGCACCCGAATAATTTAAAATTATATTTTTGAAGTTTTATTCTCAAAAATCACTAACGCTTTACAATTATTTTTACTCAATCACTGTTTCACTTATTCACTTTTACATTAATTAATTAATTAATCACTTTTATAATCACTTTTACTTGCTACTTAATATTCGCATACGATTTTATATCACAACACTTTTATTGCACTACTTTTAACGCGCACTGTCACTCGCTTCTTCACTTCATTCACAAGACTCTCCTCGCCGCTTGCTGTAGTCGCTTTTATACATCTACCAATGAACCCCGAATCTTCCATGAAGATTGTTCTCGAGTTTACGCGCTGAGTCACTTACACACGTATTTGATGTACTCAATGCACGCAATATGTTTATGTTATGCCTTCGAGAATTAAAGATGTATTCGTAGTTGAAACTTGTTTACGACTTTTCTCTTAAGACGACTACAGTGGCGCGTGACATTATTTGAACATGTCACAGTATATTATTAATTTGAACATAAATTTAAAAAAAAATTTATATATTTTAATATTCATCGCTATTCATCGCGCTTTATTTAATACTCATCGTTATAAATTTTTCAAGAATATAAAGCTGATTATAAACAATAAAATTATGAAAAAATTTAATGGCCCAAATGGCTCTCTAAATTTAAACATTATCATTTACTAATGAAATGAACAAAATAACAATATCAAAAGCAACTCAATTGAAACTATTACTTACTTTAATATTCAATTGGAAAAAGGAGAAAAAACCAACCAAAAATATTCAAAAATCAATTATAATGTTTACACAACAGTGAACTTTTATCCTACGACTAATATATTATAACCTAATTCTAATCAAAATAATTTATTTCATACTATTAGACTCAAAATTCCTAGCCTAAATGTTAAACATCATTTCTAAAGCCTAATATAATACGAGATACCTATACTAAATATTGAAATCTATGCCTAGTTTTTAACACAACAACCACACTAAATGTAGCTACCATGAGCTGAAATTCAAAAACCAAAAAATACATAAACAGAAAATAAAAACACGAATAATTTAGGCTTTGTCATTCAGCCACCAAAACCTAGCCTGCTCCATCTCAGCTCGACCAGTCTCAACGAATTTAGCAAATGAGTATCTGCATTGAAATCGCTGGTCTCGTGCACTCAAATTCGGAGGATATTTTATCTTTTAGCAGTGTCCCGTCTATATATGTGATATATAATTGGGACGCCCTCGGAATCAAAGATTTATCGATTCATGTCTAAATACATGAATGTTTCTGGAGGAACAAAGCCAGTAGCGAGGCAAGTCGTAACATACTCATCAGCAGGATGTAATGGCTATGAAATGCAGCGATTTTCACTCACAGTTACAAATCTTGCGATATGATTGCGAAGAAGTCTCAATATGAAGATATCGACTCTCGTCACGTTAGCAGTTTAATAAATCTTCCTATTCAATATATGGTGTTTCCAATCCGTCTCAGGCTTCCTGTATAAACGAGTACATGCACGAAGACATTTCCTTTCGAAAACTCTTAATCTTTCCATCGTACTATCACTCTGATTGTACCAGATCTGACATCCATATGTCAAAATTGGTCTAATCAGGGTCTTGTAACAAATAACTTTGACCTTTTGAAGAATGTATTTAGAATGAACTACTACTTTTTGTGCTTTACTCAGCATTATTTTGATATGGTCTGTATAGCACAGGTATTGATCGAGATGAACACCGAGGTATCGAACACAGGATTTATGTGGAATCCTCTCAGCATTATTTTGTTTTATGTGTTTATTTTGGATTTATGTGGAATCCTCTCAGCATTATTTTGATATGGTCTGTATAGCACAGGTATTGATCGAGATGAACACCGAGGTATCCAACACAGGATTTATGTGGAATCCTCTCTGTACCACCCTCACCTGCCATAATATGGAAATCCTTCCAATTACGTTTAAAGTCCTGGCTGGCTCCCTGCAGGGTTGTCCGAAACAAAATTGTTTGTTGACCGCCAACTATCGGTCTAGAGCTGCACATTATTAAACATTCTTTGGAGGTTGCTCTGGACTATTGAAACTATTCGGTCTGCTGTATAGATGATCAGATCATCAGCAAACGCAACCAATGATCGCGTTGGTGAGACATTAAAATCAAAGCCATTAAGTAGTCTGCGAATGACCCCAGCAGACAAAACGAATCGCCGTCGATACGAATTCGTATCGCCGTGTCTGAAAATGAGTTCGCCGGCGAATCCGCCAGCGATCCGAATTCGAATCGTCTGCGAAGTGACAATTTGTTCGCAGACGATTCGAATTCGGCGGAAATCACCGCGGCGTATTGCCAACGGTTCGCCATTGCGATTTATTAGTGAACCGCCCCGACGGTGTGTTTGTGTTTCAAAACCGATGAAATAAAATTTGCGAAATCAGTTTCAAATCAGTCTCCCCGTTTTGTAACTTTGTTTGTAACAACTTAAAAATATATCGTAAGTAAATTTGGGAAAACAAATTTGGCATTGATTCTTTAAAATTAGTTTTATTATATTTAGGGCATTTAAAGGCGGTTTTGTTTTTGAAGTAAAGTCGCATTTAAAGTCGGTTGTAGGATTTGAGTCTGATAGGATATTTATGTTGTTGAATTTAAACGTAATATAATGTGATGTGATGTGATGTGATAAATGGGAGTGCTATTTAAACTACGTGAGTCCCTTGGAACGTCTTAAATGCAGTGCCCTAGAAATTTTAACACTTCATTCAGTGTCGAATTATTTACTAAATATTTTGTTTCAGCTCACTCTGGCGATTCGGAAACAATATTATTTTTAATTCTACTATCGACATAACTTTGAACGGTAAAAATATAAGTTGAAGGGACGAAAATATATAAAGTCACAGAGAGTCTGTAAACCATCGAAACATGGTACAATCAAGAATACAATCAAGCTTATGTGAAAAAATTCACGTCTTGGACGTCTTAATACAATCAGGAAAAGGAAAGCCCAACGTTTCTGTCAGAGGGACTTTAATGATATGTAGTCCACCAATGGAAAGCGCCAACGTGACGTCACTTTAGACGGTCGCGATTTTCTTGCGATGCTGCCAATATTAGTGAATGTATGATATCCCAATGATATATATGTCACACAACAAAACCATCTGCAATGCTCATTATTAATTTATTCAATATCCTAATCAGCATAACAGCTGTTTCTTTTGTTGTCCAATGTACACTTCATTACATGCACCTGCAGTAGAGCACCGAGATAAAATGTATCCATATTGTGATTGATTTTACAATTGATAGCAGCGGCTTTCACATGTGGAAAGCAAAAATGTCACTCAGAACTGACGAACAAAAATGTCACTTAGAAGACTGACATGAGCAAGCTGATCAACAACCCATAAAAATAAAATTGGATCCAGAAAATAGGGAAAAGAAATATTTTCTTGTTCGCTCTGTCCATAGCTTTACGGGCCCCATATGTTATTTTCCGACTTTTGTTCGTTCTGGCGAAGAATAGGCGATCCGAATTTAGTTCGCCTAAGCGAAATTCCGACAAAATGTTTGCTGGGAAGTATCATAATCGCTGATTTCTGGTATAAAATCGTCTCCCACTTCATCTACTTCTGATCCACTGGAGTCTTCTGTGATCAATTTCTCAATCTACGCCACGGTATTTTGATTCGAAAGATTTTTATAACGTCATGGTGTCTTGGAATAGCGTCGTTCATCTATTGGTAAGCCGCGTTTACATTCAACGTCCTTCTAAATATGCAAATTTGCAAATGCAAATTTCTGAAATTAAGCACATTATTTTGATCATTAGTCAAGCAAAAGAGTAATCTAGTCCCAACGTTGGATGCATGTCGTAATCTCAAATCGATTAAACTTACCGAAATTGAATTTTTCGGCACTAGAACCACACTCAACGTCGTCGGCGCAACTAAACTTGCAGCTTTTACGATTACCTTTCTTCTCTGTGCAGGGTGGGAGGGAGACTAACAATTTGGCAACCCGTAACGGCCTCACAGTTCCTACAGCCCACATTTTCAACTGAAAATCAACTGATTATCACATGTTGCGATAAAAATTCTGTTGGAGGGAAACTCAGTATAGAGGCAAGAAAAACACTGCAGCATGATTGGTCTGAAAATTGCTTTAAAGACTTACCAACAGAAGCAATAACGTATTGCTTACACGCAGCAAAAAAGGATGGTTGTGGAATTACGGACTCTTTCGGAAGAGTCGGAAATTATGATCAAGTTTTTCGAATACCTCGAAAGTGAATTCAATATTTACAAAGAAAGGTGGAAAGAGCTCAAGCTGGTTTCGAACACGCGTCCCTGCCGCTTTTGCCGCACCCATGAGTCTTCGCTGAGTTAGCTAGAAAGGTTATAAATCACTTATAAGTTCTAAGTGAAAATGGATAAATTTATCTACTAAAAAGTTCTAGAATTGATAAAGCTTACCAAAGGCAATTTGGAAAATAGGACAAGTTCAAGCTGAGAGCAACAATCATAACACGTAAAAAAAACCAGACGACATGCACCTAGCTGGTAGTGCCAATCGATGCGTCGATTGTGAGTTGGCACCTGACGAGAAGCGGCAGGGACGCGTGTTCGAAACCAGCTTGAGCTCTTTCTACCTATCTTTGTAAAAAACTTCTATAAGTTTTACAAATTTCTGACAATGTTCTATTGAGGTTTGAAAATACTGCAAATGTTCTCACTCTCACGACAAGCATTATTTCAATAAGTTGGAGGGTTGATTCAGACAAAAACACTTTTGTAAATCTACGAAGTAAGATCGTGGAATTTTCAAAAGTTGAAACAGGAATTATATGATTTTGGTTTTGTGTAATAGGTATTCAAGTGAAATTGCTAAGAATTATGATTCGATAATGCTAAATCGCTATTAACAGGACAGAATTTATTATTGCCCTAGGTAGTCTCCTGTAGGGTTTTGCATTTGCATTTGCTAAGAAGACAGAGTGTGATGGCTGTCTTAATGGATTTGAATGTGTGCAACCAATTTTGCAGATTCGTTGTTGTAAAAGTAGGTCATTGTGTTCTCACGCAAACATTTTGAGAGTGTATTATTGTTGATAAAACGAAACAATTAGAATGGCCAGATGAACATTTTATTGTTTTAACGAAAGTAAATATTCATCGGGTAACAGCTCATCTGCATTACAGTCGGTGTAAATGAATCTAAACATAATTCATATTTTCAAGGATGTCGACTCAATTTGATCGGTGCTGGTTAAAAAATGTAAACCAAAATAATGTTCAGTTTCGTTGGGTACTATCAATCAATTTCCTTGTATATTAACGTCCCCTTGCACTTCATATTTGCTAATCTCGGATGTGTAACTTATGGAATGGACTCAAAAATACGAACATGGCTCAAATTATAAAATTGTTTTTGTTAGTTCTTGTTGAACAGGAATATAAACTATGTATTTTCACTTTTCTTATCAACCATCAAATAATTAATGTTAGCATGGGGAATAAAATTTTGATATAAAAAGTATAGGCTTTTATGATACCAACTGTAGCTTGTCCGATTCTTCGTTAAAATTTGTTTGTTTATTAAAATCCTTTTGTTTTGTTTATGATAACAATAGAAGAGTGATAAGATGTTCACTTTGTTCTACAAGGATGTCGAAGAAACATTGTATCGTACCGGGGTGCTTTGTGCCGGATATTAGATTTGGACAATTGCCAATGGAGTTAAAAGCGTAAGTTAAGTGAGCTTCCATTTAATAATGTGCTGTTTTCTCGTTTATTGATATCGATTTTCGATCGTTAAGTCTTAAAAAACAGTGTAATAACGGTCGAATATCGATTACGAAAATACGATAAAATGCACACTTTTGAATGGAAGCGATAAAACGTTTTTAAATTATTAAATGATTACAGTGTTTTCAAGTGAAACAGGATTCAATTCAACTTTGTGCATTTACATTTGTGAGCAAAGTCGATTTTCGATCGTTAGGGCCAAAGAAGTTACTGCGGAAGTAACGATCGAAAATAGCTTACGAAAACAAGAATAAATGCACACTTTTGAATGGAAGCGATAAAACGTTTTTTAATTATTAAATGGTTACAGTGTTTTCAAGTGAAACAGGATTCAATTCAACTTTGTGCATTTACATTTGTGAGCAAAGTTGATTTTCGATCGTTAGGGCCAAAGAAGTTACTGCGGAAGTAACGATCGAAAATAGCTTATGAATGTAACTGGAAGAGCACATGATTGGAGCCAAGAATTTTCACCTGCTCAAAGTAAACGTGAATGTATAATATAATATTTAGATTGAAAAAATTTCTAAAATTGAATGGAAGAGTTATTAGAAATTAAATTAATTTTTTCGTATGAATTTTCCGCTTTTAGGCGGGAGTTGTGGCTACGAAATATTCGTCAAATGGACTTGATCAACTCCAAAAAATACCATTTCGTATGTTATAAGCATTTTAAGAGGGACATGTTTGTTCCTTCGGGCCACCGCCTTACATCAACGGCGGTCCCTTTTTTTCTGAGGATGCCGAGGCTGGACCGTCATCTTCCATCAGGGAACAAGAAAATGTCGAAAGATTACTTCCTGTTATTTATAGTATTGATAGTCATTGAAATATTTTATTAGGTCGTTATACCCCAAAGAAAAAGCCTGCCAAGTGTTGCCGTGCAAACGGAACAGTACCTGCAAGAACAACGCTTTGCGCAATATCGGCAGGTTATCAACGAGCTAAAGCAGCAGCTTAGAAAAGAGCGAGCTGCAAGAAAACGACTCAAAAAAAAAAAACACCGAACTCCTGTGATGTTAATCTAACTTGCCAAAATGTATTTACCAGCGAAAATGGCTAGCATAGTAGATAGCCATATTTCAAATATGAAACGGGGAAAACCTGGATTAAGATACAAAGAAGATTTTAAGCAAATGGCTATTTGCTTATTCCATTTGTCACCTTTGGCATACCACTTTTTATCAACAATTCTTTCCTTTCCCAGTGAGATCACTCTTAGGAGATTTATTAGCGACTGGCCATTGGGTCCAGGTATAAAAGATATATATTTTAAGAGTCTTGAAATAAGACTGCAACCTCTACCGGGTATTGCGAAAGACTGCGTGGTATGCATGGACGAAATGTCCGTCATGCCAAATCTTCAGTACGACAGGAAAAGGGATATAATCGTCGGATTTGAAGATAATGGGGACTTACGCAGCAATCTTGTCGCCAAATCGGTCGTAGCGATTTTAGCAAGAGGTATTGCTTATAATTACAAGCAGTTGTTGGGATATGCATTTGTTCGCACATCTTGCTCCGCTAGAGAGCTAAAAAAAACATTATTTCAGAGCATCAATATGCTTAGAAATGCTGGATTGCGACCGAGAGCATTTGTTGCAGATCAAGGGTCGAATTTTATAACGATATCTAAGCTCCTCGGGATTTCCCCAGATCATAGTTATTTCCAAACCGATCAGTCTTCAGAGGAAATATATTATTTCTTTGATCCTCCTCATTTGGTAAAGGCCATTAGAAACAATTTAATAAAAAATTCTTTCCGATTTGGGGACCAGAAAGTTGCAGATTGGCGCCATATAAAAGCGTTTTTTGAGGTGGATTGTAAAGAGGATTTTAAACTTGCTCCGAAATTGACTCGGAAACATATATATCCCAATAACTTCCAGAAAATGAGAGTGAAGTATGCGGCACATGTATTTAGCCATACTGTTGCAGCTGGGATACTAACTAGAGTTGCAACAAATGACCGAATTCCTTCCGGTGCAGCTCATACAGCAGAATTCGTTGAATGTATGGACAACTTGTTCGACATTTTTAACTCTTCTAGAGTAAGCGAAGCAAAAACACTACGTCACCCGTTTGTGGGGAATGAAGAACAAATGGCGCATCTTTCTAAAATGAAAACTATTTTCGAGTCAATGAAGATAGTCGACTCCAATGGTAAGGATATAACCGGTAAGATGAAATGTATAAAAGGTTGGATTGTATCAATAAATAGCCTGATCGGTATATATGGAAAATTGAGCGCAGGGTTAGATTTTAAGTATTTACTCACTAGACATCTAAACCAAGACAGCTTAGAGCATTCATTTTCTTTACTAAGAAGGAATTCCGGCAATAATACAAATCCAACTCCTTACCAGTTCTGTACTACATTCCGAAAAGTTTTCACTATGAAGTACATAGGAATTATCAAAAGTGGCAATTGCGAACCACAGATTGAATTCCCCTTACCCTTACCGGTGAATTTAAACATACCGGTCGGTAATGTGGCAGAAACATTTTCAGCAGTCACTTTGGACGACGGCAATATGCTTGTAGATGTCGACTTAGGAAATACGTATGCCCTTCAATACTTTGCCGGATATTTGTATAAACGGGTCATCGAAAAGCATGATTGTAACGCTTGTACATATAGAGGGGATATGAATTTGCCTGAGAATGTATATATTCAGTTTAGAACCTACACTGACACAAGCCAACTTTATTGCCCTCCTCAGGAATTTACTGAGTATGTGAAGCGCTTGGCGGGGGAATTCGAACGGCGTTTTGAAGATATTAAAACTGCCAAGGGTATTGGTAAAATGTTAGTTGACGAACTCGCAAAAATACCAGAACACCGTTGCTGCGAGAAAATGGATAAAGAGTTCTTATTAAAACTATTTGTTTTAGTGAGAATTAAGTGCAGACTGAAATATGGAAATAACTCGCTCTGAATCTAGAACAAAGAACTTCTTCACAAATATTTATAAGTATATAAAAATAAATAAGGAAAATATATATATGTTATAGCTTATTTTATTTCAGTAATTTAATATTAATATAATTTCTAGTTTACTATATGTATATATGTCATCTAGCTTTATAAGTTATACTTGCTTCTCTTTAAAATACTTTGTATGCTTTACTTCAAATTCCTTGCTTTTGGTAATTGGTATATTTTGTGTTTTGGTAATTGGTTTCATTGTTTTTGTACTAAGTTATAATGATATTTCTGAAGGTGTATTACTTATTTATAAATTTAAAGTACAGTATTTAATTATATTTGTCATACTTTTTTAAGCATTTTAATAACTTGAATTATAAGGAAAATAGGTATAAGTTATAGCTTAGTTTATTTCAGTAATTTAATATTAATATAATTTCTAGTTTACTATATGTAGGTCATCTAGCTTTATAAGTTATACTTGCTTCTCTTTAAAATACTTTGTATGCTTTACTTCAAATTCCTTGCTTTTGGTAATTGGTATATTTTGTGTTTTGGTAATTGGTTTCATTGTTTTTGTACTAAGATATAATGCTATTTCTGAAGGTGTATTACTTATTTATAAATTTAAAGTACAGTATTTAATTATATTTGTCATACTTTTTTAAGCATTTTAATAACTTGAATTCTAAGGAAAATATATATAAGTTATAGCTTAGTTTATTTCAGTAATTTAATATTAATATAATTTCTAGTTTACTATATGTAGGTCATCTAGCTTTCTAAGTAATACTTGCTTCTCTTTAAAATACTTTGTATGCTTTACTTCAAATTCCTTGCTTTTGGTAATTGGTTTCATTGTTTTTGTACTAAGTTATAATGATATTTCTGAAGGTGTATTACTTATTTATAAATTTAAAGTACAGTATTTAATTACGTTTGTCATACTTTTTTAAGTTTTTTAATTACTATAATAAAACAAATTAACAGGGGGTTGTAATTGGCTGATCCCGATCCCGAAAGCCCTTTTCTTTAAATTAAAGTTGACGTTTTATTGATTTGTAACATTTTTTGTATAAATCAAATCTTCGTATCTTTCAAGTCGGATATGAATGAAAGCGTGCAATACGTTTTAGCAGAGATTTATGTTTCCTGAAAAAGCTTTGATTGTCAAATATGTTATTTTTATTTATAGAAATAATGGAAAAATAAATACCGTGCCTTTATTAAGTCTCATATCATCAAGCCTGTTCAGCTCATCCAAATTGCACATGAATTAAAATGGAAGTGTGTAACTTTGTAACCTGAAAATATGAAAACAGTTAAGTACACATAATAAAACTAATACTGATCCAATAAAACTCACATGAAGAGAACACAGTACATTTTTTACTCATCTCAAGCACACAATTGGTTATTTAATTTTCTAATTAATTTCTCCTTACCTTATTTTTACCAGATGTTACTGCTTAACTTTGCAACCTGAAAAACTCACAATCATTTAAGTCAATAGGGTAAAACTAATCTTCATCTACAATACCGAGACTAACTGTAAGTTAGCCTACTCATGAATAGAATCGTATCCCTTCGGCCTACGAAAACCAAGTCCATACGATATTTTGGAAATATCTTATTTCCATTTTGCTTTGGAAAACAATTGAATGCATTCTATTCCACTTTCACTCTTCCGAATCCTATTAAGCTTTGCAAAGCACCCCCCTCTTCCTTTAGGAACCGGGCTTGGGACCGGCTTTGGCGGAATTAAGGTGCTTTGGCTAGCTGCACATGCACAAATTTCGCCGGGCTCTTTGAAGTTTCCTACATGCACGTACGAAATGTAAATACCGAGCTGTTTTCTTTCACTTGGAGCACTTTTCACTCACTTTTCACTACTCACAGAAACCCGACAATTTTAGCACTTTTTTGGCACTGAACATTTGTCGAAGTTGAAGTATTCAACTGTTAACTTGTGTTAACTAACTAACTAAATTTATTTCTCGTAAACGTTGTTTAACGAGATTTAACTTTGTAACGCACAAATTTGTACACTTATGAACTGTTCTATTCTTTAAAAACTCACTTTAAAATACAAAGATAATTTGAAGTAGCAAATGATCATTAGCGAAGACGAACGTGACACAAATTACGATACAATTTACGCGAACCGATCGCGAATTACACTCTATGCGACTACATGAAACACGAGCGATTGCGGCGGAATTCATTTGTGGCGAGTCGGGAAAATGTAATTGTGTTACTTACCAATTTAAAGTGCAAATCAACTAATTTATGTCCGGACACCGGCAAAAATGTACACAAATTACACAATTGTCATAATGACATTTCAGAAATGTCATTCGTTCAATCCTTTCTAACCAATCACGATGTTCGTTGAGTTACTTTCGAACAAATTTATTATGCATCTCTATTACTCTTTGGCATTAATGATGCTATCTATTTTCATTTAGCTTGTAAACAAAACGATAAAAATACGAGCAAAATACAAAATTTTTACTAACACCAATGCAATTCTGCAAAATTCGGTCAAATACCGTTAGATCGGTCGTTTGTTCGTAGTGTTATCGCTGTATGTTATTACGCTATGCTTCGGGCCTGGAAACATCAAAGAACAAAAAAAAACCGGAAAACGAAACAAGCGGCATGTATGAGATTGTATACGAAAACTGCCGAAAAACCTACGTAGGACAAACAAAGAGGCTGGTCACAACGAGAGTTCTGGAGCAATCACGAGAAGCTGAAATTAGAAAGAAACGCCAGAAAATCAGCGCTTTATAAGTCGGTTGTCGAAAAACACATAGTAGAATGCCACCATAACCCGCAGTGGAGCGTTAAAAAAGCCACGGCAATTAAAAAATTGTACGCATATGAAACGATTTTCATTCTGACAGCAAAATCATGAAGAACATGAAGAATAAAAAGCAAATATTTAATAAATTACAATAATTGCAAATCAAAATCAATAAAATCCCAAACAAATAAAATTTACGAATTAACTTTTGAAGAATTAGAAAAATATAACTAGATAATTTAAATCTTATTTCCGAACTAAAAATCCGTATATATACTGGCATTGGAATTACTATTATTGTGGTATTTTAAAGGTTCAATGTATAACATGCTTTATAGAATGAATAGGAAGGATTTCTTTAAGTTTAAAAGGAACTAGTTAGAACTGACTCGGTAATCGTTGTGTCCGTTCAATTAAATGGTCTAATTTGATCTGATCTTGATCCTTGGCCGTATCAACTCGCAAGCAGCGCACAATGGCCGTTACTGTGCCCACACACACATACTAAAATACACAACAATTATAATAACCATTGCATTAAGAAACCCACTCCTATATTTTAAATTTAAATATAAGAATTTGAAATTTTAAGTAATAAATTCAGAGAATGGAGTTCGACAGTGACCACCGGAGAGTGCGCATCGTATTCGCGTGTGTTCCCGACGGAGTGTAACAATTGTTTCTTCATGTGCATGTGGTAGCAAAGACGTATATGTTAGAAAAGACGGATGTGTTAGCAAAAGTGTACGATAACGTGAGAACCGAAAAGGACGCCGCGGACATTGGTGTAAGTGGCAGGGAGAACTTGAATGTTCGGTACGACTAACAGTGCATGCGGCTGTGAGAAGCAGAAAGACCGGCTCGGCCACAGAAGTTTCTTCTTGTCAATGCTAACAAACTGGCTACTTTGCGTGAGTGCGATTTTTCATCTGATTTATCTGACTTAAAAGGAGCTATATTTAAAAATAATAATTATAATTATATTTTAACGAAACTTCATATTTAAAAAATATACATACATATACCTTAAAAACTTGATCGATTGGGGTAGGTTGCGTCTCAATTGTCCTTACGCTACCTGAAGCCTTGGGCTGAAGGACGGAAGACAAGGACAGACAGATTGCGATGCTGATCGAGCAGCTCAGCATGGCAAAAAGAATGGAAAAACAACTGCAAGAAGTTGTTAGAGAATTGCAGCTAACGCGGGAAGAGCTTAAGGGTACAAGAGCTAAATTTGACCAATGCCATGCTGAGCTGGCCGAAGAGCGTCGCACAAATGACAAACTCACGATGAGGTTGCTAGAAAAACCTAAAACAAAAAAGCGCAAAAAACATTAAAAGCGCAAAATAGAGTCACCACCGCCTTCGGCAAAACTGCCTCTTCTGATGAAGAAACGATCGAAGTTGAAGTCGATCCGGATATGATCACGTAAACCCAATCCGAAAACGACATGGAAGAAGAGGCAGAAAACGAAGCCGAGGACGATGAGGAATTCCCATCCCTACCTCCCCCCAAAAAAACCCAAGCACTTCCTGAATTGTCTGTCCTCAACAAATCAACAAAAAAGACAATCCCTCAACCAACCCTTACAGCAGGCCTCTCAAAAGAGGAAACTAAACCACGGACAGTACCCATCATACTAAGGGAACCGGACAGATGGACAAAACTTAACAGATTCATGAAAACGAACAACATAAACATGGAAACGGCCAAACGAGTTTACCTGGGTATACAAATTATACCTAAGACGACATCAGACCATAGAAAACTAACGAAACTCCTCACCGAACTAAAGTGGCAATACCACACAAAAAACGGCAATCAAAGTGAGTACAAGTGTCTTCGAATGTACAGTGATTTCTCTGTACAATCCCGTAAAAAACAATCAGTTCAAACAAGATCTTGAACAGTTGCTCACGCTAGAGCGACCCTTCTTGATAATCGGGGACTTCAACGCATATTACAGAGGCTGGGGTGCCGTGAGAAGCAATCAAGCTGGGACTGAGCTAAATCGATTCATCACGAACGAACAAGTAAGCCTGCAGACACGAACAGCAGACAAGAACCGACACATTTTGGTCCAAGACACGGCAACATACTAAACTTTGCTATACAACTTTCACCACAACATGCGGATAAATGTCCTCGAAGAGCTCTCATCAGATTATAAACCGGTCCACTTCCTAATAGAGGACATCTATATGGACGAACCTCTAAAATTAAGGAAGAAAAGTAACTGGCAAGCTTTCCACAACGCTCTGGCTAATGAAAGTTTCACCAAAGGCTTAAATACAGCCAGAGACATAAATTCAATGATCGAGGAAATAACTAATAGAATGAAGCAGGCAAAAGAGGACACAACAGTCACAACTCCGGCAAGGGTTTATAACCCCTATGAACTCCCTCAGGATATCAAGCTTCTGATAAGGAGGAAGAACCAAGTCCGAAGAAGAGCTAGGAGCACGGGTGATCCTAGGTTACAAACGAAAGCAAAACAGCTAACAAATCAAATCCGAGACCGTATATCTAAATTAAATAACCGTCAATGGGAGAGTTTCCTACAAAGTCTAGAACCCGGTGAAAAGCCGTTCTGGAGAATGGCCAAATACTTCAGAGTGAAAAACAAAGCCACTAATTCACGGTCCAAACGGACTGCGATTTGACAACGAAGGTAAATCAGAAGCCTTTGCAGACACCCGGGAGATGCAATTTCGTGAAAACTATACCGAAGAGGAGAGCTTCCACCACGACGACCACGTAGAAAACGATGTGAGACGAATATTGCGCTCAAGACTGGAAGAGGAAGAATATGTGATACGGCCACTAGACCTGACAGAGACCAAAGACATGATACAAGGACTAAACAAAAACAAAGCACCAGGATACGACACACTCACTAATACAATGTTACAATGGCTTCCTGAAAACCTGATACAGAACATCACAGACATCATTAATGCTATTTTCCGTCTACGTCAATTCCCAGAAAAGTGGAAAACAGCAGTCATTATAGTCATCCCAAAACCAGGCAAAAATCTAACTCCGCAGAATTGGAGGCCCATCAGCCTCCTCTCAGCTGTATCAAAATTAGCGGAAAGAGAGTTGCTCAATCGGCTGAACGAAATAATTGAAGAAAAGCACCTCATTCCTGATACACAATATGGTTTTCAACCAGCACATTCTTCGGAACTCCAGCTTACAAGGGTGGTCCAACATTTTCGAAATGGGATGAATTGCAGAAAGTCGACAGGATTAGTAATGTATGACATAGCTAAAGCCTTTGACAAAGTCTGGCATGCAGGACTCATTTATAAAATGCATGAATAAAAAATTCCACTAAATATTATAAAAATCATACACTCATTCTTACACGGCAGAACATTTCGCGTCAAAATAGACAACCATCTTTCCGAACTGCGACCAATTCAAGCTGGAGTTCCACAAGGATCACCCCTCTCCCCAATTCTCTATAGCCTCTACATAGCGGATATGCCTCGCCTACCAAATAATGTACAAACAGCTTTATACGCTGATGATACATGCATCTATTACTCAGCCAGAAAAGCAGAAGTCATCTCTTTAAAATTGCAAAATTCTATTAATATTATTATGGGATACTTTAACAAATGGAAAATAAACATTAACAAACAAAAAAATCCCTCCAAGCCTTCCAGAACATGGCAATAAGGAAAATCTTCGGAATTCCATGATATGTAAGAAACATAGACATACAAAAAGATATTAAAACAGATACAATTGACAAATACATACGTGACCGAGCACTGAAACTATTTGACAAACTCGACCAACACGACAACACTACCATGGAATTCCTAAGACGTAGGGAATCGGGAGGACGGCAGGTGTACCCGAGCCTCAGATCGATCATTCATTTAACATAACGAAATTGCATTAAATTAAAAAAAATAGCTCTTTTTAACGATATAATCAGCAGGTGGGAGATCAGCACCCACAGACAAAAGGGAGTAAGGGTGTTTTATCACACCAACTCGAAGTAAGACCAACGAAGCAAGCAATAAATTCAGTCCCTCAAACTAGGAACAGTTTTCAGGCTTGCGAGAAAGGTGTTATGTCATCGGCTCCTCTACTGCCCTCCCACGATCAACAAACAACACGCAGATAAATGGTTATTCAGAAAAGATTTAAGGATCTATGTAAATGTAAAAAGTAGTAATTATTCAGATACACACCGGAAATGCACTCGGGATGCGTTAATAACATTTGTCAAGAAATGCAGAAATAATAAAGAAACTCATAAAAGGTTCAAGCAGCATAGCATTAAGAGATTTTTGTTTCATAACACAAGTGAAAAAGTTTGAGTTTACAAAATTCACTTCAAGAATATGAAAACCTGCGTTTTTGTTCCCAATGCTTCGACATTACATAAATGGTGAGTCATTGAATGCCTCACGTTCAACAGCGCATGCATCTAACCCGTGAACAGACGCATGCCTCTTGACGATCAAAAGTTGATCAAATGTGGACATAGCAATAGTTATATTTGCGCACCAACCCCCATGTAATTTGACTTGCTTGCGTTTTTCATAGAATCATTCAAGGTAAATTTTCCTAACAGTGCGTGAATGTGGGTTAATATTCGGCGCAAGGTTCATGATATTTAAGCTTGGGTTAAAAGAATTAAGTGTTATTGTTTTTATAAGTTAATTGTTTTAGTTAAACGTTTTTAGTTAGAAACGTTTTAGTGAAACGCAAAAAATAATTTCTTAAGTGCGATAAATCGCAGCAGAAAATGTTGTAAATTCTTCATTCACACAGCTAACGCTTGTATGGACAGGTTGTTGCATGCATCTCGCCATGTGTTTAGTTGCATGCGTTAGCGCATGTTGGAAATAAAAGGCGAAACGCATGTTGAAAAGGAAGACGAAGAAGAAAGCACACAAGTTTGGTTGTAGCTAATGCGAACGGTGCAATCACATCAAACTTGGAAAACTCCTTTCATGCTAAACGATCAAAGAATTTCGCCCATACAAATGACGCGAACATTTTCAAATACCATGCCTCTTAAATTCAGGTACCACAAAATAGGTACTACCAATCACTCCAATAACAAAAAAACCATGAAAAACAAAACTATATGATGCTTGATCGAAACTGGGTGCAACACATTCCTAATAAATAATATATTTGACCAGGAACTGGTACATTAAATTAGAAAGCCGTTGCTATTAAATAGCCTCCTAGGAGAAAATATGTTTTGACATCTGGACTGACTTTCCAAAGGAATTCAATTTAAGCGGATCACACATAGATGGGAAAATCATAAAATCCTTTAACAAACATTTTGATGCAATATTAAGCGAAAACGTTCTTAGTCCTTCAAAATCAATTTTAAATAGCAAAGAAGGACACATTGAAATTAACAACAATAAAGTACCCTTTACAACTTACAATCAGGACGATGCAGCTATAGCGAACTCTTTAAATTTGGTAGACCAGCGAAATTTAAAGATTTAAATTTATATGTGGCCAGTTTGAATACAGAGGCACAGAAAGAACTATCAAAGCTTGTTAAGCAGTACAGAAATTTGTTTTATAGAAAAGGTGACAAAATGGGGTTTCAAGAATACTATCTAGTATGAGATAAAAACTACGAGTGATAAGCCAATATCCACTAGAATTTATCGATTTCTTCAAGCTCTTCAGATGGAACTGGAGACAAAACTACAAGAAATGTTAGACTTCAAGATAATTGTATCCAGCCATTCAACACACAACGCAATACAGGAAATAGAATAGGAGAATAGTTATTCATTACAGGAAACACAATGAGATTCCGACAATAGAAATAGCGACAAGCTATCAAAGGCCTTTTTGACTTACATGTATAAACGACATTGCTGATAATGGTTAATGCTAAAGATAGATCAAAAACAGCATTCAGTACACAAAGCTAATTGAATTGAACATCTATGAATACCAATTTGCCTAAAAAATGCTCCAGCCCCCTTCCGAAAAATAATAAATTCAGTCTTAAAAGAATATATTAATAATTTATGTGTATCAATAAAATTTGTGTATTAATAAAATATGTGTATATGAACGACTTTTATTATTAGAATTAATAAAATATTCAAAACACTTGCAGAATATTATCTATGAATTAAAACAGATAACTGTACTTTATTCGCAAAGCAAACTGAATTTTTGGGACACATACCTACGGTGGAAGGAAAAAAACCAAATACCGAAAAATTAGATAAAATTCTCAGCATACAAAAACCGAAAACAACGAAACTTCTCAGAAAATTGTTAGGATTAACAGGTTATTACCGGAAATTTATAATGGTTTATTCATCTTTAAGTTTTGCATTAACGGAATTCTTAAAGAAGGACTCAGAAATTGATGTCCACAATCTTCCAGTTTTGAGATACTCAAACTTCCCAAAACCTTTAACCTTGATAACAAATACATCTTCATATGCATTAGGGCAGTTCTATCACAGTATAGCATACGCGATAACATACGCGTCATGGATTTTGAATGAACAAGCAATTAACTATACGACCATAGAAAAGGAATTGCTCGCCATTGTATGGAGAACAAAAACATTTCTATCATACATATATGGAAGGCAATTTACCCAACAAACAGACAATACAAACAGATTTGAAAATTGAGTATATTAAAAGTAATTACAGTCCGCGACAGAATGGTAGATGCACTTAAACTTCTTAAGTTTTTCGCTCTATTCGTTGTCAGACATCAAATACTCTTACAAATACTCTGTATAATTTAAAAAAATATTAGTATAAAGAAACAACACTAGAGCTACATTTCAGGAAACGTTTTGAAAATCAGAATTTTTGGTGGACCCGAAGAGTAGACCTAATATGTAAATCCCATTGGTGTTTAGCATTTTTCGATTTCAGAAATAGCATTATCAAATATTACGATTCTATACTAAAATTTAAGAAATGTAAAAACAAAAACCACTCATAACTGTAATGAATAAACACTACACTTGACACAAATGATGTAGTAAGATTTAGCAGCTGTAAAATAAGTACCAACGATACATTATATACAAACCCAATTAAATAATTTCAACAATAACTTATTTTGAACTCTAGAAAAAACATAACTAGTTATAATTACGAAATCAACGGGGATAAATTGGAAATCGAATCATTAAAAACCAATAGAAATAATGTGATAAAAGGAACTTCACTTTTCGCTATAATTATCGGAATCACATCAATATTCATGTTATAATTTTACTGTAAAAACTATGAAAACAAATGTGAAAATCAATATCAATGGCAATAATAAATATTACGAGGATATGGAACTTTCAGAAGTGAATTTAGTTGAGGGTTATAAAGGTCTTAAGGAGAAGGAGTTAGAATGGCTGAGTCATCAAAATGTAACAATGATTCAATCATAACAACTAAATTTACTTCTCAACAGAAATTATGCTAAGTCAATAAATTTGCGTATTTAAATGTATCATTAAATGCGTCCGAAGTTTTAATTGACGAGTCATCAAAATAAAACAAGCATTCATTTTTGCTTCATGGAAACTCGATCATCCATGCTTATTTATCTTATGTAAACATCCGTCTTTTCTATAACAATGTACGCGATGCGAGGAAGAATAATGTTCATATGACAAAGGTCCAATTGATGACGTTTCGAATGAACTTTGATCAAAATTATTTTTGATTTTTCAAAAGTTTTGAATTTGGAATTTTCCTTCGTTTGGCAAATAATAGCCTCAACAAGGATGCACGAAATTTTCGTTCAAACTTCATTCAGAATAACAATAGTACTTAAAAAGTAATAAAGGCGTTTGAATTTCAAATGTCATTTAAGCGCCATCAAGCATCTGACAAGCGTCAACGCATCTCGTTGCGAGGAATTTTCGATTTTCCGAACATCGCAATCAATGTACGATGTCGTATACAAATGCATGCTACGAAAACGGGTTGACATTTGCTGCGAGACTCTCGTTGCGCTCTCGTATCGCAGTCTCGCAGTATTGTATTTCGGCCTTTATTCAGTTGTTAATACCCAACCCGTGTGTTAGACTTAAGTTCGAAGTCTCTTATAAAATTATTGAATTTAAAATTCAGTTTTTTTCAATGTAACGCTGGACCAGTAGCGTAATTCACGTGAGATTCTTGCAGAATAGTGGATACTGACGTATGTGGTGGAACGACTTGTAAATTTAGTAGGTAATATCTATTTTGTGGCATTTATCGGGATAAATCTCGTTTGCTCGAAGTTTATTTGGTGAAAAATCAAACTGCCGTTTTCATCATCAATACTTTATTACTGAAGTTTCTGTTAAACTAGCATCAACATAAACTTGCGGTTTATGTTAATCATAGATGCTAATGATAATGAATCAATGATAATATATGGGTATGGAATGCCAAAAGAAACCTGTCGAACGCATTCCAAATTAAACATTTGCATAAAATCATTGTATTGTTTGTATGGTGTTTTTTACTATAGTATTGTTGCGCTGTTCCAGGTGCCCGACCTGTTTGCTCTTCGCAAATATTAGTAATAGTGAATGAAACGCACCCGAATAATTTAAAATTATATTTTTGAAGTTTTATTCTCAAAAATCACTAACGCTTTACAATTATTTTTACTCAATCACTATTTCACTTATTCACTTTTACATTAATTAATTAATTAATCACTTTTATAATCACTTTTACTTGCTACTTAATATTCGCATACGATTTTATATCACAACACTTTTATTGCACTACTTTTAACGCGCACTGTCACTCGCTTCTTCACTTCATTCACAAGACTCTCCTCGCCGCTTGCTGTAGTCGCTTTTATACATCTACCAATGAACCCCGAATCTTCCATGAGGATTGTTCTCGAGTTTACGCGCTGAGTCACTTACACACGTATTTGATGTACTCAATGCACGCAATATGTTTATGTTATGCCTTCGAGAATTAAAGATGTATTCGTAGTTGAAACTTGTTTACGACTTTCCCTTAAGACGACTACAGTGGCGCGTGACATTATTTGAACATGTCACAGTATATTATTAATTTGAACATAAATTTAAAAAAAAAATTTATATATTTTAATATTCATCGCTATTCATCGCGCTTTATTTAATACTCATCGTTATAAATTTTTCAAGAATATAAAGCTGATTATAAACAATAAAATTATGAAAAAATTTAATGGCCCAAATGGCTCTCTAAATTTAAACATTATCATTTACTAATGAAATGAACAAAATAACAATATCAAAAGCAACTCAATTGAAACTATTACTTACTTTAATATTCAATTGGAAAAAGGAGAAAAAACCAACCAAAAATATTCAAAAATCAATTATAATGTTTACACAACAGTGAACTTTTATCCTACGACTAATATATTATAACCTAATTCTAATCAAAATAATTTATTTCATACTATTAGACTCAAAATTCCTAGCCTAAATGTTAAACATCATTTCTAAAGCCTAATATAATACGAGATACCTATACTAAATATTGAAATCTATGCCTAGTTTTTAACACAACAACCACACTAAATGTAGCTACCATGAGCTGAAATTCAAAAACCAAAAAATACATAAACAGAAAATAAAAACACGAATAATTTAGGCTTTGTCATTCAGCCACCAAAACCTAGCCTGCTCCATCTCAGCTCGACCAGTCTCAACGAATTTAGCAAATGAGTATCTGCATTGAAATCGCTGGTCTCGTGCACTCAAATTCGGAGGATATTTTATCTTTTAGCAGTGTCCCGTCTATATATGTGATATATAATTGGGACGCCCTCGGAATCAAAGATTTATCGATTCATGTCTAAATACATGAATGTTTCTGGAGGAACAAAGCCAGTAGCGAGGCAAGTCGTAACATACTCATCAGCAGGATGTAATGGCTATGAAATGCAACGATTTTCACTCACAGTTACAAATCTTGCGATATGATTGCGAAGAAGTCTCAATATGAAGATATCGACTCTCGTCACGTTAGCAGTTTGATAAATCTTCCTATTCAATATATGGTGTTTCCAATCCGTCTCAGGCTTCCTGTATAAACGAGTACATGCACGAAGACATTTCCTTTCGAAAACTCTTAATCTTTCCATCGTACTATCACTCTGATTGTACCAGATCTGACATCCATATGTCAAAATTGGTCTAATCAGGGTCTTGTAACAAATAACTTTGACCTTTTGAAGAATGTATTTAGAATGAACTACTACTTTTTGTGCTTTACTCAGCATTATTTTGATATGGTCTGTATAGCACAGGTATTGATCGAGATGAACACCGAGGTATCGAACACAGGATTTATGTGGAATCCTCTCAGCATTATTTTGTTTTATGTGTTTATTTTGGATTTATGTGGAATCCTCTCAGCATTATTTTGATATGGTCTGTATAGCACAGGTATTGATCGAGATGAACACCGAGGTATCCAACACAGGATTTATGTGGAATCCTCTCTGTACCACCCTCACCTGCCATAATATGGAAATCCTTCCAATTACGTTTAAAGTCCTGGCTGGCTCCCTGCAGGGTTGTCCGAAACAAAATTGTTTGTTGACCGCCAACTATCGGTCTAGAGCTGCACATTATTAAACATTCTTTGGAGGTTGCTCTGGACTATTGAAACTATTCGGTCTGCTGTATAGATGATCAGATCATCAGCAAACGCAACCAATGATCGCGTTGGTGAGACATTAAAATCAAAGCCATTAAGTAGTCTGCGAATGACCCCAGCAGACAAAACGAATCGCCGTCGATACGAATTCGTATCGCCGTGTCTGAAAATGAGTTCGCCGGCGAATCCGCCAGCGATCCGAATTCGAATCGTCTGCGAAGTGACAATTTGTTCGCAGACGATTCGAATTCGGCGGAAATCACCGCGGCGTATTGCCAACGGTTCGCCATTGCGATTTATTAGTGAACCGCCCCGACGGTGTGTTTGTGTTTCAAAACCGATGAAATAAAATTTGCGAAATCAGTTTCAAATCAGTCTCCCCGTTTTGTAACTTTGTTTGTAACAACTTAAAAATATATCGTAAGTAAATTTGGGAAAACAAATTTGGCATTGATTCTTTAAAATTAGTTTTATTATATTTAGGGCATTTAAAGGCGGTTTTGTTTTTGAAGTAAAGTCGCATTTAAAGTCGGTTGTAGGATTTGAGTCTGATAGGATATTTATGTTGTTGAATTTAAACGTAATATAATGTGATGTGATGTGATGTGATAAATGGGAGTGCTATTTAAACTACGTGAGTCCCTTGGAACGTCTTAAATGCAGTGCCCTAGAAATTTTAACACTTCATTCAGTGTCGAATTATTTACTAAATATTTTGTTTCAGCTCACTCTGGCGATTCGGAAACAATATTATTTTTAATTCTACTATCGACATAACTTTGAACGGTAAAAATATAAGTTGAAGGGACGAAAATATATAAAGTCACAGAGAGTCTGTAAACCATCGAAACATGGTGCAATCAAGAATACAATCAAGCTTATGTGAAAAAATTCACGTCTTGGACGTCTTAATACAATCAGGAAAAGGAAAGCCCAACGTTTCTGTCAGAGGGACTTTAATGATATGTAGTCCACCAATGGAAAGCGCCAACGTGACGTCACTTTAGACGGTCGCGATTTTCTTGCGATGCTGCCAATATTAGTGAATGTATGATATCCCAATGATATATATGTCACACAACAAAACCATCTGCAATGCTCATTATTAATTTATTCAGTATCCTAATCAGCATAACAGCTGTTTCTTTTGTTGTCCAATGTACACTTCATTACATGCACCTGCAGTAGAGCACCGAGATAAAATGTATCCATATTGTGATTGATTTTACAATTGATAGCAGCGGCTTTCACATGTGGAAAGCAAAAATGTCACTCAGAACTGACGAACAAAAATGTCACTTAGAAGACTGACATGAGCAAGCTGATCAACAACCCATAAAAATAAAATTGGGTCCAGAAAATAGGGAAAAGAAATATTTTCTTGTTCGCTCTGTCCATAGCTTTACGGGCCCCATATGTTATTTTCCGACTTTTGTTCGTTCTGGCGAAGAATAGGCGATCCGAATTTAGTTCGCCTAAGCGAAATTCCGACAAAATGTTTGCTGGGAAGTATCATAATCGCTGATTTCTGGTATAAAATCGTCTCCCACTTCATCTACTTCTGATCCACTGGAGTCTTCTGTGATCAATTTCTCAATCTACGCCACGGTATTTTGATTCGAAAGATTTTTATAACGTCATGGTGTCTTGGAATAGCGTCGTTCATCTATTGGTAAGCCGCGTTTACATTCAACGTCCTTCTAAATATGCAAATTTGCAAATGCAAATTTCTGAAATTAAGCACATTATTTTGATCATTAGTCAAGCAAAAGAGTAATCTAGTCCCAACGTTGGATGCATGTCGTAATCTCAAATCGATTAAACTTACCGAAATCGAATTTTTCGGCACTAGAACCACACTCAACGTCGTCGGCGCAACTAAACTTGCAGCTTTTACGATTACCTTTCTTCTCTGTGCAGGGTGGGAGGGAGACTAACAATTTGGCAACCCGTAACGGCCTCACAGTTCCTACAGCCCACATTTTCAACTGAAAATCAACTGATTATCACATGTTGCGATAAAAATTCTGTTGGAGGGAAACTCAGTATAGAGGCAAGAAAAACACTGCAGCATGATCGGTCTGAAAATTGCTTTAAAGACTTACCAACAGAAGCAATAACGTATTGCTTACACGCAGCAAAAAAGGATGGTTGTGGAATTACGGACTCTTTCGGAAGAGTCGGAAATTATGATCAAGTTTTTCGAATACCTCGAAAGTGAATTCAATATTTACAAAGAAAGGTGGAAAGAGCTCAAGCTGGTTTCGAACACGCGTCCCTGCCGCTTCTGCCGCACCCATGAGTCTTCGCTGAGTTAGCTAGAAAGGTTATAAATCACTTATAAGTTCTAAGTGAAAATGGATAAATTTATCTACTAAAAAGTTCTAGAATTGATAAAGCTTACCAAAGGCAATTTGGAAAATAGGACAAGTTCAAGCTGAGAGCAACAATCATAACACGTAAAAAAAACCAGACGACATGCACCTAGCTGGTAGTGCCAATCGATGCGTCGATTGTGAGTTGGCACCTGACGAGAAGCGGCAGGGACGCGTGTTCGAAACCAGCTTGAGCTCTTTCTACCTATCTTTGTAAAAAACTTCTATAAGTTTTACAAATTTCTGACAATGTTCTATTGAGGTTTGAAAATACTGCAAATGTTCTCACTCTCACGACAAGCATTATTTCAATAAGTTGGAGGGTTGATTCAGACAAAAACACTTTTGTAAATCTACGAAGTAAGATCGTGGAATTTTCAAAAGTTGAAACAGGAATTATATGATTTTGGTTTTGTGTAATAGGTATTCAAGTGAAATTGCTAAGAATTATGATTCGATAATGCTAAATCGCTATTAACAGGACAGAATTTATTATTGCCCTAGGTAGTCTCCTGTAGGGTTTTGCATTTCGTACTAGAAACGTTGTAGAGCCTTGTGCTCGCAATCACTTGACATTTCTATCATCTATTTTTTTCGCACATTGTGAAAAAATAGTACCAAAATAGTGATAGGTTGACACAAACCCAACGTGCATTACGAAGCGATTTCGGTCATCATGGACGTCCTGTTGTGCAAATAATCGCCAATCTAATGACTAAATTTGAATGTACAGTCCAACTTGCTCAAAAATTACAGCCTGGTTACCATGGAATGCGTCGGGCATACGCCGATTAGATGCTGAAACAGCAGCGACAAAATGCTGATTTTTCGCATCAAATTTTCTTCAGCGATGAAGCATATTTCGAGCTTGGTGGTTATGTAAACGCTAAAAATATGCGTCCCTTATATGGGGTGCATTGAATTCGTATGAGATTGCTGATAGGCCATTACACCCACTTAAAGTGACTATATTGTGCGTGTTATGGTCTGGCGGCGACATCGGTCCATGTTTTTTGAAGATGAGGAAGGAGAGGCCGTTACAGTCAATTCCAAGCGCTATCTCAATATGATAACTGATTATTTTTGGCTACTACTACTTTAGGCTACTTTTGGAACTCGCTTTTCCCTATTTTTATAAATAATCAAAAATTGTTCACTCTCATTGACAATAAAAACAAATTTAACGTTGATAGCAATCTTGTAAGAGGTGTAAACAGCTGTGGGAAAAATGTGATACCATGCAAGTCATTTGGCATTTTCTAAGGACTTATTGATAAATCTCATTTATAAAGAACTGTGCGACGGACTATTCAAAAATTGTTCTTTTCGTCTATCTTATGTGAAGTGTACACGGTTTTTTTGGAGCCAGTCAGTATTTATTGAATTCAACATATATTTTTCTGAATAATTATACGAAATACTGAGGCATTATCAACTGAAATAGTAATGAATTGTTGAAAAAGTCGCACTGAATTATCAAATTCTCAGACTTTTGGACTTAGCATTCTGTAATACCAAATACCAATGGACTTCTAGTCCAAGTTGTGATACCAAAACCCGGAGAATACTCTCAAGCGGCTTCTGACACAAAGCAATATAGCAAGGAAAAGTATATTCATATTTGTATTGAGTTACAGTTTAAGCATTTTTAACGTTATACTCTTATTAAACGACATGACGTGAAATTATATTCGAATACAAATAGAATGTTATTTACTAACCTTGTACAAACCTTGGTTGACTCCTTTAAGTTTGGGAATCGGTTGGGAATATTATCGCTATTTCCGTCCTATACCTTTTCGATGCAACAGACAGCCCGAATAATTTGATAATATCTTTTTTTGGATTTCAAAAAGGATATTGGCATTGTTTCATACGAACAAAAGCCACAAAAGTGCTTCAATATGATATCTTCCTTACATCATGATAAAGAGGTAAATCCAGAAAGCTGTGAGTAAATAAAACCGGCTTTTATAACATTTTATAACTCAACGAAAAACGACGTTGATGTCGCCGATAAATTGGCTCGAACATATGGTGTTTTCCGCAGCTGTAAACGCTGGCCTTAAACGGTGTTTTTCTCAATGTTAAGCCATGCTTATCATATATCAAACAAACAACGGTATAGAGAAGAATAAGCCCAACCTTAGAAGGGAATTCATCATGCACTTGGGACTTTCATTACTTGAAGACCATATAAGGAAAACGAAAGACAATCCACATATGCCACGAGATATAAAAAGACGCGTGCATGAAATTTTGAATTTTTGAAAAGTACTGGGACCAGCACCAAAGCAAACAAGAAGATCACAAAGGTGCTCATTCTGTCCAAGGAACAAAGACAGGAAGACTGTCAACGCCTGCTTCAGCTATAATGCTCATATGTAAAGAACATGCGAAACTGTTTTACCAAAATTGTACTCATTTATGGAGGGAGTTATGTTAGTTTTATTGACGTTAAGATCTGGCTGCGCTTTTTTCAATAAATCAAATATTTGTTGTTTTATGTAAAGAAAAAAAAATAATATAATCTTATATATAAAAGTATTTAATTTTTCAGAGACAAGAACTTAAAGTTGATTTTTAAGAGTTCTGAAAGAAAGTTTTGTGTTGCACAGAATTGAAACAATATTTTATGGGGTAAATCCAACCCCATGTTGCATTGGTGAGTTTTTTTCACCGTGACGGTGTTTCCATGCAATTAGGCTTATAAATCTTAGATTTGTGTCGAGAAAGGACAATAGTTTTAGATTACATACTTCGAAAGTCCGTGGTTATTCCATAATCAGTAATTACAGTGTGTTACATAACAATTTTGAAAGAAAAGATATGTAATGATTTGCAAAGCCTCCGACCATTTACTGCTGACCTCAGAAGAGAATACTTTTGAAAATAACCTTCTTCCATTTAACTTAAATCACGAGTGTTTCGAGATGGTAAGGATAATAGGATAAACTGTTATAAAACATACACAATCACGTTTATTTTGGCACCATGATCTTTTAAATACCGTCTTCACTCTTTCCTCGTGTGATTTGGCTTTTATTGTTAATTTGCATCCTTAATTCATTGCAACAAGGTATAAAAATCATCAATATTTCTAGTTCTCTTTTGATTTGAAATGGACCAATTGAAATGCTTAATACTTCTTAGTCGTTATCGTTTCTTTTGAAAGCAGAAAGTCTGCATGTCTGAGTGTTAACCATCAAAAAAACTCGGTTAAATCCCAATATTTAGCTCATACCTGAAATATGGTAATTTTGTAACAGAATCATAGTGACTTCATTTGTCGTTAGCATTACACACAATTTCATAATGCGTCGAGACTAGCTGGGAGTTTCATGGAATAGGACTGATATTTTAGTGTATACCAACATTTAAACGTTAAGATATTACAGTTTCTGTAGCATGAAACTTTTTGGGGTAATCAGCGAGCCCACAAAGAGCCTCATATTGAAAACATTTTCAGTGTGGAATCTCAATCATAGGAAATCCAAACAACAGTAACCACTAATCATGTCTCTTAATCGAATTGATGGATTTTTACATTACTCAAAGTAAGCGTCATTGTTGTGTTACTGTTTGAATCTTCTTTAGGGCTCACAGGTCCTATATGCGACACCTACAACAATCTCCAGGCACAAAATACGACTAACGATACCCTACTCCCGGCAATTGAGTCTAACTGGATTCCAGGAGCCACCATATCCTTCTTACGAGGGCGATCCGATAAATACTTAGCCTACAAATGAAAGAACAAAATTTTTGGAAAAAATGCAATTTGTTTTTCAATATAATCTCCTTTTGGTTCGATATACTTGGCCCAGCGATGCTCTAATTTCATTAGCACTCTTGAAAAAAAAAGTTTTTTCGTAGTCTGCAAAGTAGGCTTCCGTGGCGGCTTTTATTTCCTTATTCGAGTCAAATTTCTGCCCGGTGAATTACTTTTTCACCGTTGGGAAACGAAATTGGGAAATTGAAGTTGGGAAACGAAATGAAGTCACAAGAGGCCAAATCTGAAGAATACGGTTTCCTGGGGCAGCAGTACGTAGCTCAATTGGATCAATTTAGCCACAGCGAGTGCGAAGGTGTGAGCCAGTACATTTTCGTGGTGCAAGAGTGGTTTCGTATCACCTTTCCGGCCGATGAAATAGTCTTCTCCTTCTTCGGAGCGTGTTCACCGAGTAAAGTCCACTGTTTCGACTGTTTACTGTTTGTTGTATACCAGTGGATTAATGTTTTGTCGAGGGCAAGCAAGCAATTTTTAACGGTCGCCTCCGAAAGTGAAACGTCCCCAGAAATTGCATCTAAGTGCTCTTTAATGTCACAAACGCTCTGAAAACAGAACTAGATGTCCGATCCGGCTGAAATTTCATCAGTGGCCGTCTACAGGAAGGGACTATATTTTAATGTATTTCACTTGGGATAGTGAGGCTAAGTACTTATCGGACCGCGTTCGTAGATATCTCCAAGTCGCAAAAATGTTTTATAACAAAGACATTATCAGCGTTTCTACAATTGGGGCTATGTTGACCTGTGAATGCAGCTAGTCCTGGGAATTTATAAAAACAGAGAAGAACGTCAAACATGTAAGCTGCATTCTCCCCTATACTAGAACTGATTCATTGCCGTCGTTTACAAGTTCAAAACTCAGATATCCGGAAGTGCCCAGATTATCTACACTATCAGGCTTTGGCGTCACTTCACTTCGACGGAGTTTTTCTCCTTCAAGACTTTTTAATTCTGACCCTTGCAGCAGATGTCAAGAATTGTAGTATTGTGTTAGCTTCGTCTGCGTAGGCTACAATTTGGTTATATCTGAAATCCAGCATGCATCTTGTATCAATAGACAGTTTACTCTAGAATATGTGATCAATTTTAGAGTTCAACTAGGTGGCATAGCTGCACCAAGTACTTCTCCAGCTTCTGCTCAAGCTTTGAACAAAAGTTTTAATCAGTTGACTGTTCGATTGAACATTTAGTCTTGATGTCGTTAATCTCATTATGGCAAGATGGACTAATTTGGCTGGGGTGACGATGTAAGAAACTAGACATTCGAATAGTTACTTACACTTTACGATCACTTGATATTGGTATTAAACTCTCTTAATTCCTCGTGGAATCGCTTCATGGGAAATATATTGTCACTGGTCAAAATTCTAATCTCAAGGCCCCTTGATATTTCCAAATGATGCTCAGCTAAAAAGCTTCATCTTATTAGGTATATTAATTGATGTTTTTTGGATGTTTAATGTCAAATGTCCTTACGACAAATTGGATAAGGACTTTGATGGAAAGGCATGATCATTAGTTTCTGTTGTTACTTCCGTTTGTACCAGACATTTATAATGCTTACATTAAATGACAAACTTATATTTATTCGACGTACTCACGACAATTTTATACAATCTTCTCTCATTTTTCTGGCCGTTGATCAATCGCTTTCTTGTAAAATGTGGTTGATTTGGACTATAAGAAATTTTCCCCAGCATGCCTTATTTGCTCATTTGAATCGAAGGTTTCAAAGGTTTCATTCAAAGAGGTTTGCAAGAACAAAAAAAGTTGTATTCTGTTGTTTGTGGATACTCATTGTCGTGTAAAAAATGACGTCTTTCTTTGCAATTGAAGTGTGCAGGACGCTGTTCATGGAAGTTCTCTTGGACTCTTTGCAGCTGCAGAATACCTATCCGCAGTTATTATTAAATTTGAATTTAATAAATCTTTTACTTTAACTTTAATGATCCTAACTTGCATTGTTTGCTTTCAGATCTGGAAGAGTTGGTTGATCATTATCAACCCCCAGTGTTGTGGACAGCAGTGACCCTTCATCAAATTTTACCCGTCTGATCAAACTTTTGATGATTGTCATGTGGTACTATCTGTCTTATCTCTTTGTGATTTTGTTCTAATAATGCCTTCAAAGTAGGATAGACGTTCAACGCTCGGGTGCTCTTCCAAACGGGTACGGCACATAATGTTAAACCTTACAAAACAAATTTCTAACTATTATTCAACCTATTATGAATCGAATACCATGGGTCCAGCAAATCTTTTCAGAACTATTGTCACGTTTAAGTTCAAAGAACTTTACCTGCCAAATCACTACTTTTTGACTCTCTACGCAGGGGGTCACCGTAATGTGCATCACACAAAACTGTTGACAAAAAGACTTACTTAAGTACTTTTTTGTCCTCGGGACATTTTGTCCTTCCTCGTCACTTTCATTGTTTCGTCCACTGACGCGTTTCAACGGTGCGTCACCTTTGGTGTGATGTTCCGTTTTGAGTTCGGTCTCAAGTGTTCTAAATGATCGATTCGCCATGGCGTTTCGCCAAGGAATCGCCATGGCGTATCGCAAACGAATCGCCATGGCGATTTATTAGTGAACTGCCCCGACGATGTCCTTATAATCCGACGTGACGACTTGTTTTCGATACTTCAGGTCGCTGTTGAAATTATTCCAAATGGCGATATAAATTCAATACAACAGCGATACAACACATCGTCGGCAATCGTTTTATTTGCTGTATGTTCTGAAACAAAAGTTTCCCAAGTTATTTCCTGAAAGTTAATATTGCCTGAAAATCCCATTAAATAAAAAATATTCATAAAAATTCAAACAATGACTTGAAAATGACCCAAAACCGTTGAAATAAATTTTGCGAAATCAGTTTTTCCGTTTCGTGACTTTGTTTGTAACAACTTAAAAATATATCGTAAGTAAATTTGGGAAAACAAATTTGGCATTGATTCTTTAAAATTAGTTTTATTATATTTAGGGCATTTAAAGGCGGTTTTGTTTTTGAAGTAAAGTCGCATTTAAAGTCGGTTGTAGGATTTGAGTCTGATAGGATATTTATGTTGTTGAATTTAAACGTAATATAATGTGATGTGATGTGATGTGATAAATGGGAGTGCTATTTAAACTACGTGAGTCTCTTGGAACGTCTTAAATGCAGTGCCCTAGAAATTTTAACACTTCATTCAGTGTCGAATTATTTACTAAATATTTTGTTTCAGCTCACTCTGGCGATTCGGAAACAATATTATTTTTAATTCTACTATCGACATAACTTTGAACGGTAAAAATATAAGTTGAAGGGACGGAAATATATAAAGTCACAGAGAGTCTGTAAACCATCGAAACATGGTACAATCAAGAATACAATCAAGCTTATGTGAAAAAATTCACCTCTTGGACGTCTTAATACAATCAGGAAAAGGAAAACTGACGAGCTCAAAAATCTGCAGTTTATCAATTAAGTTGGGAGACAGTAAAGTTCGGATAATTGCAATATGCATAAACGTAAAACTCGCTGAAATTTACAGAAAATTCAAGCACAGCATATTTGGGATTACATAAAAATTATTTACAATATTCTACTAGTTTGGCGACCTTCCTATCCGTCAGTACTGCAGTCTGTCCACTCGTTTCTCATGTCTTCTCAGTAACTGCGGATGCTCCAATCTTGAAATACTGTACACAAGTCGAAAGAGATGACTTCTTCTAAGTAAGATATAAATCAATCGAGTACACAGCCCAACGTTTCTGTCAGAGGGACTTTAATGATATGTAGTCCACCAATGGAAAGCGCCAACGTGACGTCACTTTAGACGGTCGCGATTTTCTTGCAATGCTGCCAATATTAGTGAATGTATGATATCTCAATGATATATATGTCACACAACAAAACCATCTGCAATGCTCATTATTAATTTATTCAGTATCCTAATCAGCATAACAGCTGTTTCTTTTGTTGTCCAATGTACACTTCATTACATGCACCTGCAGTGGAGCACCGAGATAAAATGTATCCATATTGTGATTGATTTTACAATTGATAGCAGCGGCTTTCACATGTGGAAAGTTCATACATTCAACATGCAAAACTCGTTAATATCGGATTATGTACAAAAATATTTATTTATTTAAATGAAATTCACTTAGGATCACACTATCTAAAATGTTAATGCAACAAAATCAAAAAAACACTTAACTATCCAATTTGCTGTAAAATATTGTTCAAAAGGGGGGACAAAGATTCGGTATTTAAAAAGTATATTGTTTGTAGTTTACCTGGCGTTCCGACAGTTGGTCGAGAATCCGCGAATAGCGAAATGCTTATAACGGTTCGGAGTTTAAAGAGTGATAAAGTACCACTCTTTCGAAACCTTAAAGTAAATTGTTTTATTTTTAAACAAACCACACAATTAACACATAACTCGCGCAGTCGGAAAACAAATCAAGAAGCCGAAAGGGATAAACCTTGGTTGCGTATAAAACTAAAAAAAAAGATCGCACAAATGATTACTTTTGATCGCGTAACTAACCTATTGTGAAAATACTGCACAAGGTAATGCGTGATCGAGAAAATAATCGCAAATTTCGCGATGCAAATTAGTAATTTGAAACGAGAGTATGAGTCCGAAAACGGATAAGCAAAAATGTCACTCAGAACTGACGAACAAAAATGTCACTTAGAAGACTGACATGAGCAAGCTGATCAACAACCCATAAAAATAAAATTCGATCCAGAAAATAGGGAAAAGAAATATTTTCTTGTTCGCTCTGTCCATAGCTTTACGGGCCCCATAAGTTATTTTCCGACTTTTGTTCACTCTGGCGAAGAAAAGATGATTTTTCCATAGCTTTACGTGCCGCATATGCTATTTTTCGACTTTTGTTCGTTCTGGCGAAGAATAGGCGATCCGAATTTAGTTCGCCTAAGCGAAATTCCGACAAAATGTTTGCTGCAAGTATTGGAAATACTAGAGGCGCAGTAACTTTAGCCTGTTGTAGACCATTCAAGACCTTGAAGTCACGCATTGTTGTTAGATTTCCAACAGTTACAACAAATGATTCACAAATGATTCAACAAATGATTTACTCACACTTCACTGTGAAGTGAAGTTGATTAGACTCAAACGGAAAACCGGGTTCATTTGAGTCAAGTAATTAGTAGATATGTAAATATTCACATTTTACTAAAATTTTTATTATTTTATTAGAAAACAAAGTAGTAGTTTGGTTGAAATTAAATTCAAAACGTCAACCTAGAACAATTGAAAGAATCTGACACTAGTATTAATAAGGGAGAAATACAAGCTTCATCTTGATTCATATCAAAATTGTACCATAATTAGTATGTTAAATATTCATTAAATATGCGGTAATTTTGGGAAAATATGTACAAGTTGCTCGGATCATTCGTAGTTACACAGAGGTTAATAGCGAAAATTAGTATAGATACAATTGTTTTGGAGAATCACAAGATAATGCAGAAAAATTAGTTCTGAAATTTTATTTGGTGACAATAATGACACTTGAAAGCTACCTTTGGTTACCTCAAAGAGTTTCTTGAGATTTCTTTACGCAAACTTATTAAAATATTAATTAAAGCTGCGAATGTTACATTTAATAGAGCCCATTTGAATGACAGTGTGATGCTCCCGTAGAATGTGATTTTATAAGAATTGATCAAAGTTTTCTTTTCATGAACTGCTTATTTCTTCGGTTGTTTAGTTTTTTAAAAATAGGCCCAATTGTTTCTTGAAATTTAGAAGGCGCTGTTGGATTCAATTAATTATTCAAATAGTCTTTTATAGACTTAATTTTAAATTATTATTATTACTATTAATTAATTATTAGATCTCACAGCAAGTGAGATACAGATTTTTTGCATTTTTTGCATTTTCTTGAAGCAAACAAAGAAGCCTTTCACTTATGTGAGATTCAAACAGGAATCGATTAAGAATGAGAATGATTAACTTTATTTATCGAAAATAAACTTGCTATAAAGCTAACGCGAAACAATTTTTATCATCCACACATTTCAAACATAGATGTTCGGCAGCAACAGTCACGATGGATATAAAAAAAGGAGTTTTTAAGTTGTACTGAAAAAATTTCCGTCGACTCATTGATTGAAAGTCAATGACTCGACTGTAAAATAATAAAAATGTTTTCGATGTAAGTATTCCAATTTTTTTTTTCATTGAACATGAACATAAACCGACACATAATAGGGGTTCAATTAATGAGCATATCCTTATGCTTACTGAGAATTAGAAATGCTCAATATGAGCATTTTCACATTTTTCATTAAAGCCCTCCACGAACAAAGCGGCGATAATAGCCTGAGATACCAATGATGGATCGGAGATCCTTGAGAGTTCTGGAAAGTGGGAAAGTCTACGATAGCCTGCACTTTCTTCTTGGTTTCAAAACCTTGAGTGCCCTCTTCATTCCAAGAATTCAATTTCCTGCTTCATAAACTCGCATTTGTCGAGCTGAAGTTTCATGTGTGCAGAGTCGAAGAGTTTGTAAACTTCTTTAGATTCTGGAGATATTCGTTTTCGAATTTACCGAAGATAATTATGTCATCTATACAAACATAACAGTTCATTTGTTTTCATTAATTTTCCGGTAGTCAATCGCCAACCGAAATTTCTTTTCACCAGAAGCATCTTCATTTTTGGGTAACACCCAAACGGGAGAGCTATGTGGAGAGCGAGACGGCCTGATTACTCCGTCTTTAAGCAATTTGTTAATCTGCTTTTCGACCTCAGCTATGAGTGCCATAGGATAAGGATAAGATCGCGAATATACGGGATCTTAAGTTGTTGTAAGGATTTAACCCTTATCCTTGGTAGTGAAGGTCAATTTTTGGTCGGGCTCAGAGAGAAGGTTTCGATTTTTTTATTAACTCATGCAATTTACTGGCCTGATTGCGATTTAAATGTGATGTCCTGATATTGATGTCGCTGACTGTTTTGTTATCTCAGATTTTTGTTGGTTCAGTGCTATAATTAAATTAGGATGAATGGAATTGCATGGTAAAGTTTTCCTTGGTGTTGATTTGAGCGTTGAGATTTTCAGCGTATCATTTCCGATTATTTCGCAAAAAGCAATGAGTGTTGGAGGAAAGAGAATTTGAGTTTTTGTGTGTGTGGTCCGAAAAGATTTACAAAGGCATGGTGCGTAATTTGGATGCTTTCACCTACAGAATTTCCTAAAAAAATATTATTGTACGGAAGCGAGTTCTTTATGTGCTTGAGTTGAATATAGTTCTTGGAACCTGAATCGATCAGAAATTTGAATATCTCTCCGGTATTTAGGTATTTTCAAAATATGGAAGCGATGAGGACTTCAGCCTTAACAATATCTTTCTTCTAGCTCTACGAACTGGTGGAGCCAAGGGTTATCCATACATTCAATGTATTCTGTTAGTGTTTCGTCGTGACTATGTTCTCTTCATATTCGGTTATTGCTTTTGAGCTGCAGGAAAAACGGGTTGCCGATCGTTGCGACTAAATGCATGGAACGGATACAGATCTCGGGGATTGTGGACTAATTCTGGGTAAACATTGTTTCTGGGAGTTGGTATAGGTCACGATTGCAAGGACGTTCGTATATTTTTTTTGGGTGGAATTGGAAGTGGAGCTGGTCGATATAGTTTTGGAGCTGGCCACTGCATGTTGTTAGCATACTGTGCGCGGTAATCCATATTCTGCAGCGCAAATGGAGAGCTTGAGGTAAGTCAGCACGCTCTCGTAACCTGAGTAAATCCCTTTTAAGACGTCTAATGGACGTTCTACCGCATTTGCACGATATGATTGAGTCATAATGTTGAGCGACTTCTATACTAGTTCCATAGATGACAACTCATTCAATATAAGGGAAAGATGAAAATATACCTCCTTGCAGAATTGATGGATGCTATGGAGTCATTGGACCAGTTTCGTCATCTGGTACTCGAGTGTGCTTAAAAATCTCTTATGTCTTCGTAGTCTAGGGTCAGATAGTTTGAGATTGCTACAATTGCTACATCTGCCTGTGCAACAACCTTAGTTAAAAAGAATTCCTTGTAACGGGGAGGATAGGGTAATATTTTAGGATTCCTTTCAGATGCTCATATAATTTAAGAATTTTTTCCACGGCTTTTCGCCATGAACTAAATTTGCCGGGCTCCCCAGAGAAACACCTAAGGTTTTTGACGACATCCGGTATTTTATCCATTTCGGCGAGGTTCATGTCAGTATCGCGATTTATGGGAATATCAACTTCATTATCGGCATCCGAAGCTGGATTCGTCATGGAGTGCAACAACTCCCTCCCTTGAGTGTTGAAAGATTCGGTTACTAATCTAGAGACAAATCGGTTTAGGTCTTGCTGATTCGGGATGTTCGGTTCCGTAGATTGTGTTGTAGATGGCGGAAAATGTTCACCAAGCATTTCGAAACCTGGAAGGACGAATAAGATTACAGGGATTCAACATAATAGAGAGGAATGATGAGACAAAGTTCGATAAACAACCGTACCAGAAAACGCAAACAACAAAATACAATAATACTGTGCACTAAGCTCTAATATTTCCAGTTTAAAATAAATTTGGCTGATTCAAAAATATTTTCACTTAATTCGAATAAAATTCAAAAATTTGTTTAGAGGTCAAAGGTTAAATTCCCTAAAAAGATAGCAAAAACAAGTAAACATTCCGCGTGATTTTGAATCAAGTTTGATCAAATAAAGGATCGCACTTTCAACCCAGACTAAATTCCGGAATCCACCACAAAATGACGTTCCTGTTGGAACGATTTCTACGCAAACGATTGAAATCGATTGAAACAGATAACATTTTTCTGAAAATCCATACAAAGTATTTCGCAGAAACCAAATAAAATTTTCTTCTTGTGCTTGTCGCTACTAGAGGGCCTTCTTCGGTGTGTTCGTCACGTTTTCTTCCTCGTTTGGTTGAAAATATGTGATATCAAGTGGGACTTTATATAATAAACATTTATATAAAGTTGAAAATATAAGAAAAACAAAATATAAGAAAATTGCTGTGATTTTCATTGCAGCAATCTATTAGAATGTGGAATCCATTTTTTATAAGCCAAATCATGGTAAAAAGGTGCAAAGAAGCCTTCTGATGCAAATCTGTTAGCATTTTTCAAATTGTGTGAAGATAACCCGTTTTCAAGAACACTTTTCTATCTTGGTGTTATCATTTACTGCTGATGAGACATTTCAAAATTTGGTTAGTTTTGGAGTGTGATCTGCCATTAGTAATCAATAACACGTGGGTACTTCTGATATGTGAAAGAAATGATTGAGTTTTGGGATAGTGTTAAAAAATTATCATCAGCAAAAAATATTCGAGTAATAAATAATGATGATTAGAAAGCACAAGCTGAAAATCCTTCGAAATAGGAAATGGTAGCTATCCTATGATTTTCAGTCTAGTGAACTGATATTTACGAGAGAATTGTAAAACATAAGATACAGAAGAGCCATAACGCCGCCAGCGTTTTACATTCATCGTTTACCATATTTTCATCAAATTTTTCTACGCATTTCAACCAAAATATTTGTTTTGAAAAAGTCCCGCCACAGAAATAAACTCAGCTTAAATCTTGAAATGATAAAAAAGCTAATCATCGAGGCAACTGACAATCACATTTCACAACTGAATAACAGTAACTCTGGGGATTTGCTTATTTTTCAAAATAACGAGCATTCTCCACTCGCTCTCTCAACACATGATTAAATAAATTCTGATTTATGTATGCACGAAAGTTTGATTTGCGCCAAATACCGCTATATCATCAGCATAGCCGAACAAAAATGACTCACTCGGTAACTGTGCCTCAACAGTTCAACAGCAATCAAACGAGACATTTCATAAGTATGATGAAACAGTGTATCCCGCCTGATTCCTCATAGTTACATCATGCACCACATCTGCCGGCCATCCTCAATAAATAATAATCCCTTTTTCTATGACACTGTCGGGATTTCAAAAACAACCAGACTAATCACATATTAATGTTTGGAAATAGTTATGTTTTATTGAGGGTCATAGAAATAAGCAAGAGAAGATCTAATATGCAAAATGTGTGAATTATTAGAATCTAAGTTCTTACCATATCCTTGTCATAGATTTTAAGTATAAATAGAGATATATTTTGTATAACTAGTCAGTAAGTATCACTCCATCGAACAAGAAACTTATTTTCAAACAGTAAAAATAATTTTCAAAAAACTTCTCTTTTTTATTTTTAAAATTAGAAGTGCATGTATGCACACCTAAAGTGCACACACGTAATTGGCGCAGTCGGTAATCAATTAACACTTAGTTTTGCTGGACTCAAGCCATAATTAATTAACGAGTTCTGAGACTTGAACTTGGCAAAACATTTTGTGATTGAATTGAATATTTTTTCTTTGAACTAATACATTTTTTCTGGAGTATAATTAAGCAAATGGATTGTTCGAGCATTACGAGGTACATCGCTGGAATACCGGTATTCGACGGGACGCAAGAAGACCTGCACGCATTCATCGAATCAATCAATGATATTTCGCAGAACACCTCCAGAAGCGAGTTTGAATCAATATTGTATTAACAAGTTCTAATGAAAATCGTAGGACGAGCACGAAGTACCCTAAATTCGCATATGGTTACAATATGGGAAGAAGTCAGCCAACTTTTGCTACAACATTTCGACACTCCGGAATCGTAAATTCAATTGATGGCAAAGATTCGGGCAGCAAAGTTCACCACAACAACAAAATTTTACGGATACGTATGTAAGTTATTGCACAAAGTTTGTAGTAAAATTAAGGATAGTGAGTTAAGTGAAAACAAAAAACGCCGAAAATTGATTTAATTGTAAGTTTAGCAAAAGATATATTTAATAGTAAACATCCGGAACCATTACGTGGTATTTTTTGTTCGCGAAATCCTGACACCCTGGAAACCGTGTACAAAATTTTAGTTCAATCAAACTATCAAAATTTTTCGACTGAGGGTCATCAATCGCGTTTTTTAAATCAGTGAAAATATGTTTTTAAATATGAAGTGAAACGTGGGAGCAGAGTGTCTTGAAATAATCATCGACCCAACGTCAGTTCTCAAAATGTTCAATTCAACAGTTATCCTGATAACAGTGACGTGTCTTTGAATACTGTTCAATCAACCGAGCAAAGTTTTCATAATCTGGATTTTCGTCCCGGTGCCTCAAAGTAATATTACCCATAATTGAACCAACGATAAACGGAAGAAAGCTTCACTGTATTTTTGACACAGGATGTTCAATTTCTCTATTGGGTGAAAATCTAATTCCTCAAAACCAAAAAAATTCTTTCTCGAAAAGTCACAATAATTTCATCCATAAATGAAAACACATCATATTCAAACAAATTTACCTGACGAATTTGGAACAGAAGTGTTCCATACAGTGGCACGTTGTACCTTTCACTAAAAAAAAATTCATGCCATCACAGGGAATAATATTCTTGCAAGAAAGGTACAATAATAAATTTTAAAAATAAGACCAAAGTTACCCCAAAACAAATTTTATGCTTTGGAGAAGAAGTGTTTTTTTCACAAGCTCTCAAAAACTTTCCAGAAATGGAAGCGTCAGAAAATGCCACAGCGCAATATACAAAAGAAGAATCTGATCTCATCAGAAATATTAAACAAGAGTTTTCAGATTTAGAATGTATTGAGAAAGAGAGATTAACGCTTACTCATTCCATTAAACATGCACTTCCCTTGATGTCTGATATCCATATGAAAATTATAGGATTCCCCAGTCATGGAATGATTTCGTGAATCAACAGATTAAAGAAGATTTACAGCAAGGCATTATACAGCCTTCTCAGTCTCCTTACAACAATCCCATATGGGTAGTGCCTAAAAAGGGTGGAAAACATAGGTTGGTTATAGATTTCAGAAAACTGAATCAATCAACCGTCGAAAACAAATATCCCATCCCAAACATAGACATAGACAATTGGAAATTGTCAATATTTTACGAGCATTGATTTGGCCCAGGGATTCCACCAAATCGTGCTTGAGCCAAATGATAGGTACAAAACAGCATTTTCCACAGATATGGGACACTTTGAGTTCTTGAGAATGCCATTTGGGCTTAAAAATGCCCCTGGAACCTTCCAAAAACTCATGAACAACATATTACATAAATATATTAATAAAGATTTCGTCGTTTCATGGATGATATTCTAGTCTTTACCACATCGCTACAAGAACACGCAGTCGCTTTTAGAAAGATTCTAACCGAGCTTAGAAAAGCAAATTTAAAAATTCAGCTTTCAAAAACATATTTTCTTTGCAAGCAAACAACATTCATAGGTCACATCGTACCGCAGCAGGAGTTAAAGCTAACCCAGATAAAATAAAAGCAATTTAAAATTTTACCATTCCTACTGCAGCCAAGCAGATCAAAAGTTTCCTTGGCCTAACAGGGTTTTATCGGAAATTCATCAAAGGCTATGCAAAGATAGATAAACCTTTGACGTTAATGTTGCAAAAATACTCTAAAATTGTCATTACCGATGCGATTATATTGAATCTTTCAATCAAGTAAAATCTTATTTAATAAATGATCCAATTTTGGCATACCAAGATTTCTCAAAGCACTTCACTCTTACTACAGACGCTTTCCCGTAGGAGTGGTACTATCCCAAAACTCAAGAGCAATAGCATCTGCATCCCGTACACTCAACAAATCTGAAATTAATTACTTTGCAATTGAGAAAGAGCTCCTAGCTATCATATGGTCTACACAATATTTTAGGCCTTATTTATATGGTCGCCATTTTACTCTTTTAACAGATCATAAACCGTTGCAATATCTAGATGGCATAAAAGAGGATAATGCGAAATTGGCGCATTCGACTTAGCGAATTCGACGATATGATTTTTCATATAAAAGGTAAAGAAAACATAGTGGCTGATGCCCTCTCTAGAATTCAGTTGGCTAATGCTATTGATAATGAGTCTATAGCTGCAACGTAACATACTGCCCAAGAGGATAATATCAACTATATTTACATTTCTGAAAGATCAATTAACTTCTACAACGCCCAAATATTTCTAAAAATACGACGAATCGATCAAGTTAAATTAATAAAATATCAGGGTAAACGAATACTTCATTTCACGTTTTAAGAACTTACCCTTCAAACAATTAGGTATATTCTAAACAATTACGTTGCAAAATTTTGGGTCACTGCAATAAGTTTTCCTAACAACGAATCCTTACTATTAATGCAGGAAGAGTATTCAAAATTAGGTACATTGAACAACAAGTTTCCTATTGTCCAAGCGACAAAAAATCATCACAATTGTAACGAAGTAGAAATCAAGGAAATTGATTTAACATGTTAATTCAAACAATCAAGCCAACATGTTAATTCAAACAATCAAGGAATTGAAAAAACATATCTGGAATTAAAAGATCAATATATTTTTCCCAATCTCAAGACACATATCCTTAATTACACAAACTCTTGTAAAATATGCAAGCAATCGAAATATGAGAGAAACCCGGCAAAACTACCCTTGAAATCTCTACCTTATCCGAAGGATATAAGACACACTTACCACGTAGATATTTGGTTCAAAGATAAAAACTCACCATACCTCTCCATAATAGACAAACTATCAAAATTACTAGCCGTTGAGTCAATCAAAAATCGGCAATCGAATATAATTAATCAAGCGCTGCAAACTGCTTTTAACAAAATTCGTAAACTTAGTAAAATTATAACAAATAACGAAAGTGCCTTTAACACGCAAAAAACAAGAGATTGGTTAACTGATAACAATATTTCTTACCATTTTGTACACCTGTACCTGTACACAAAAACTGGAAATTCTGACATAGAAGTAGCTCACAGGAGCCTGAACGAAAACCTTCGAACATATCTTCTACGTTAGCAACAAGAAAATAAAAATTTAATCGAACTTAACCCTGTCCAAGAATGTGTAAAATATTTTAATACCACAATTCACTCAGCACATAAGGAAAAACCTTCCTCCATATTTTTTCAGCAGTCGGAAGTTCCAAATTCAATTATTCTTGAACGCATAAAATCCAACCAACAAAAGAAAAATGCATACCATAATAATAAAAGAAAAGAAGTAGAGTTAGATGCTGAATTCATAAAAAACCGTAATCCCCTCAAACTTCAACCTCATTATGTACCAGCAAAAAGATTTTCTAATATTCATCCTCAGAGACATCGTAAATCAAAGAAGTTTATTTCTTTAGAGCAAGCCAATCAGTAAACCAAACACACATCCGGATATTAGTGCTACGTTTCTCTACCAATTTAAAATACACTATTTCCATTTATAACTATATTACACAGAGCAAAACAACTCTTTAATCTGAGGACAGATTTCTTACTAAAGGTGGGAGGAGTTACATCATGCACCACATATACCAACCATCGTCAATATATAATAATCCTTTTTCCCATTTTTAGGACACTGTCGGGATTTCAAAAACAACCACGTCTGGAAATAATTATGTTTTATTGAGGGTCATAGAAATAAGCAAGAGAAGATGTAATATGCAAAATGTGTGAATTCTTAGAATCTAAGTTACCATATCTTTGTAATAGATTTTAAGTATAAATAGAGATATATTTTGTATAACTAGTCAGTGTGATACTCCATCAGTCAGTCACGATGATACTCCATCGAAGGAGGAACTTATTTTCAAATAGCAAAAATAATTTACAAAAAAACTTCTCTTTTTATTTTTAAAATAAGAAGTTCATGTATGCACATCTAAAGTGCACACATGTAATTTCATGTTTCGTCCATTCTTCCCCAACCACCAATATGTCATAAACAGACTTCTGGTCTTTAAGGTTGTCCCTCAATACTCGCGTAAGATCTTACGACACCCTGAGCACCTGGAAAATCTATTCACCTAACACGATTAAAGGCATGCCACACATACAATGTCACAGATAGTACTGTACGCTATGAGTGGTGATTGTGGGCTTTTTCCAACCGGATCAAGTTCACCACTACATTTTACTTAAAAATGAATTGAAGCCACATTGCTGAGGCGACAATTTTCCTGATGGCTGCATCGTCTAATAGAGTTTGGCTAATAAACTTCATGAGCACTTTCTCAGAGGTGTTTTTTAATATATGAATACCGAGATAAAGATGGTAGCTTTGGACTCTCTCTTAACTTCTCCATGGACTGACAAACACAGTGAAAAAATGAATATGTTAAGCAGCAAAGCAAAAGACAGTTGCTAAGCAAGTTCCAGCCCTTGTCCTGGGATACCGTCTGATCCCGTAGTTTTTCGGCGTATTTGCCAGCATTCGTAAAACGTGTTCATTCCTTTCCCTTGACCGATAGGTATAAGAAGAAAATTCGAGACAACACATTCTTTCCACCATTTCCGGTAACCATCGCAAGTCTTATGTCCTACCATTTTATGGTCGTGATTAGTTACATTGTAGAAACATTGCGTTTTCAGCAGAAAATTTTCTAGTCCTTATCATGATTTCACACCCCTCAGAATCCTGGTGAACTTTTCCAATTGATGATTTAAGATCGGGTCCCTGCGCACTTAGAAGCTCACTCATAAATTTCAAGTATCGGTAATCAATCGTCATCTAGTTTCCTCCAATAACGTATTATAGCCACAAAGGACCCCGAAGCAAATATCGCGTCCCAAGGGTTTCCTTTGTAGCCGTTTCGGCGAAAGAGTGGTGTTCCCCCAACAGTCATCCCGGGAAGTCAGTTTCTAGATGACATTTCATGAGTACTTTTCCTTCGGGATACTGTATGAGGCCTTACCTCGTGCAATTTTGCAATGCCTTGTCGAATAACTTTGACATGGATGTCGCTATCAACAAATATTCACAATTCAGTAGTTATATAAATTAATCATAATAATTACATATCAATCCTGCATTTAGACGGTCGCGGTGCGGAACCACCAGAACAGACAAATGTCAGTCAGACATGTAGATTTTTTTCTCACAACCTGGCCCAGCAAGTTTTGTGTAGTTCGGCTACAATACAGTATATCGTGGAAGATCCGATCATAGCATTTGCCTTCTCTTTATCGTCAAAACGTTAAATCAGATCCATGCGAAAATATTAGACGGTAAAAAACGATTTTTTAAATTTCGCCTTTTTCACATCAGATTTTGACTTTTTCCTATTACAGCCTAAGAATTCAATGCAAGTAACTTCACGTATAGACTCAGACTATATGAGCCAAATACTACGTAACACTAACTGCCCAGTTTTCTTTTCATCTAAAAACGCGCTAATATAAGCAGAGATTCTCTTTTTCTGAAACTCGCATTTCTTTATTCACGATAATTTAAACACGAAATTATTACAGCTAAAATTCAGCTGTAAAATTACTTTGTTTTCTTGGGCTATTTAGAAAAAGTTGAAAAGCACTTTTTTGTCTGATTACCAAAACTAGTCAAATGGCTTACGAATTCTATTATTAGGAACCCAGTTTACACAAACAAAGGACCACGGTTTTTTGGTAAAGAGGAACAGCTGCATTGTGCTCAGAATATACCTTCTAGATAAGAAGATATTCTAGATAACTTTTTACGAACACTATTTTCCTTGCAAAATGATTAAATTCAAAATTACGAACTTGAATGATACCGCCAACCTGGAAACACACAAAGCAATGAAGAGGTGCATCAAAACGAGAATAACATACTCATTAAATCATGAGTGAGAACTAGAACCGAGTACGAAAGAACTTAAGAGCTAAGTTAGTAGGTACTAGAGATGGGAAAAACGGTTCCTCTATTGGAACGTTCCAGAGTTATTTTTCTAATTTTATTTTCCAAAATAACATTTCTCTGGAATATTGTTCTCTGGAATTTTTTAGCATGTTTTTTGAATCATGAGCATCACATCCACATACCATAGATACATAAATTACTCGAGAGAAATATGCCCTGTACATACATACATATATAACAAAAACAGCGGCGCTGCGCCGGGGAAGGTCGCAATTTCGCTTTGATTTGCATAAAATTTCCAGGAAAAGTGCATCGAGTGCAAGTATCGATGCCTGGCAATGCCAGATTGTATTCAATTTATATGCTTTTGACCATTTGTAGAAAATATTCCAAATTAAAAAGTAAAAGCGTTACTCACATAGAGGTATAAGATAATAGAGAAGCTATTCCCGTGTATGTGACTGTCCGTGAGCGTCCAAAGAATTTGATTTAGCTAATTTTCCCCTTTCGTAGCTGCTTCACCTTCGGCAATGTTCGGAACTTCCATATTTCAAATGCAAAATATATTACAGCTTAAATGGTGAGAAATTTTCTATTTTCTAAAAGCCCGCCAAATTATCTCTTTGCGCAACAACTTAAACATATTACCTACAAGTTTCTTTAGCCCTCAAATGGGAAATCTACCATTTAATTATTTATAAACCCTAAAACTAAGTTGTAAAGGATGATACTTTTTCTTGTGAAATTTAAAGATAAATATCTAAACTTTTTCGAGGTTTTCCCCACATAAATTGGTGGCAATAGAATCTTATTCATATTTTGTGGGAGAATGAAACATTCTCGCCATGCAAAACATATATTTTTATTGATAAAACTTAATTTGAAATCAATGTTTACAAATTTAAATACGATGCGAATTGTCGGATACATTCGTAATTTCAATTTGACACTGAGCTGAATATACAGTTAGATAAATAATTCTACTTGAAGGTATGCGCACACTCATAGTGTATGGCCAAGTTTTTTTTCTAATATTTTTATGAAATTGAATTACCGGCGGCTGAGTATACTCTAAATTACGAGAAATTTTACTCCTCAAAATGCTTACTCATTGAATATCTACAAGAACCCAGTTTGATAGAAATTTCTTTGTGAACTCTTTTTTGATTTAATGTTGGTAGAATAATGTACATAATTCGTCGAAGCCGTTTCTCCTATTTCAGTTGGTTCAATGCTCGGGTTTTTTCGATTGCAGCCGAACTGAATGAATTGCCAAAACAAGACTAATAATCTGTGTTTTGGTTCATTTTCGGAGTGATTTTCGGGCGAATTTTGTAAGTTACTTGTGTCAGACGAATTTTTCAACGATAAAAATTACAAATCGTGAGTGCTACTTTATTTGTGATTGTGGGAAAGTGCAAAGACAATAGTGACAGTGATTTTTACTTGCAGAAATCACACTTGCTCGCGGCCATCCGAGGTGTCGTTTCATAGGTAAATTTTAGATAATTAATTAATTTTTAACTTTTTCGTTGATTAGGTCAAGATAGATGCCTTTTCAATAATAATGTAGAAGTAATTGGTTTGTCGGTCAATAAGATTGTTTACAAAGGCGTGGCTTAATCTTCGGCTCGAGCTTTTGACACTCACCTGAATTTTTTGTGCGTTAAACTTTCGCGAACCCATTGGTATTTGTTGGTACTTGTAAATTTTTGCAAATGTTTGTAAAAAGGGGGCGGTTACGACGCAAAAGTGGCTTATCGTCCTCTCTATATCTAATAACTCTATGGTTACTCAATAACCATCATTGCCAATTTACCTTTTCAGGTGGTCATAAAAATGGGAATTTTAATCGTGTCTACTTAAAGCACAGCCCCCACTAAAATTGCTATTTTAGGCAAACTTTACCTTCGTCCATCTCCGATACTACAAATGCTATTTCAAAATTTTTGGATGTACTATAAGAAGAAACCCTTTTCTAGTGAATTAACTCGTTGTATAATGGAAAAAGGGTTCCAGGAAAATGATATGATTCAAACAAGGTGATATGGTTTTATTGATAAAAAGGATAAAAATGTAGTAGCTCTCGGAAACTACTTAACGTACCGAGTTGATTAAAGCAACGTTTGTTGGATCAAAATTATTTCATTTAATTAATTCATCAAAAATTTAAAAAAAAATTCTAGAACAAAATGTGGAAACTTGATACATATGTATGTAATATGTATGTAATATGTATGTATGTATATATATATATCTATTCGTTATATATATATACATATATATAGGTATATAAATTGCTCTTCGCAATAGGCAAACTCCTCTCGAGAAATTTACGTAATAATTTATTAGGTAAATTTCTCCACCTTCACAATATGTAAACTTCTATCGTGAAATTTACATTAAAAATTCAAATACTATCCATAATTATGTTGTCTTTACGGAAAGTCAATTTATTTAACGTTCACTTATTTGCCAAAGAATCGCTTTCAAAAGCTTTTCGAAAAGCTTTTCGTTCCCTCAAAAACGAAAAGAACGAGAACAACTGAAAGAACGAAAACGCTTACGCTTACGCGTTCCGGGAAAATAACGTTACTTAAGGAACGTCTCATCTCTACTAGGTACACTTTATAAAGAAAGTTTCACAAGGTTCAAAATTCGAACCAGAAGAGGTGATTAATTATAGTGAATAAGAAGTGCAATATAATCATTTTGGTAGCGGATTTTTAGAACTGCTTTAGAAAACGTCGATATGAGCATGGGTATTACTTCAAAAAACATCCTCACTCAATATCAATACGGTAGACGATAAATATAATGGCTTCAAAGTATTTAAATTCAAATAAATGGCTCATATGATAAATGGCTCACATGAGAAAAAAACTTCATAGGAGTAAGAAGGGGGAAAAAATTAACGAAAAAGTTTATAAGTCATTTAGATGTTGTAATTAATATGATAGAATGATATGTCAACTGTTTCAGTTGGTCGCATGCGAAATCAAGATTCAGTATAAGAATGTTGCTTCAAAATATTTTTTTCATTCTAGGTTCCTTGACATCCAAAACAAAATCACAAAAGCAACCACATCTATAAGTCCCCAAAACGAATTACCACCATATGAAATGGCAGCTTTTCCAATGTGTGCTCAAGTAAATTATACGACCTGGAAAACCGACACCAATATTACCCTAAAATTTGCTTCTTCACTTTTTGACAAAGAACGACCCAACACATATCTAGATAGCGCAGTGCTAAGGCAAGTACTTATGTTAAGGAATCTGTAAATGTGTAAATAATAAAAATATGTATAATATATACAATGAAGATGATTATAGCAGGTTATTAATAAATCAAAGCCAAGATATTGTAATAATCTCTTAATTTTTTTCCCCTGCAAGAGCCTTAGAACTCAAAACGACATAACGCAACAAAAACATTTTTCGTTTTCTTGTTGCCGCACGCCTAATTTTCTTTATGGTTTATTGCGTCCGCCAGACATTACCGAATACTGCAAAAAAGAATTCCCGAACAATTAGCAACTTACTTCGACACAATATTCTAAGTCCTCGACCCAATCTTTATCAAGAAGTTTGACGTGAGGAACCCGGCTATGGCAATCCCAAGAATTCTAAAAAAAACTCAAACACAAAAAACCCAGTCCGAGACAACTGTAAGAAATTTTTTTGCTCTTAAAAGGTCCCAAAGCCAGTTTCACACTTAAAAGAACCTTTTAAACTTTATCTTTTGTCGTAGATACACTTCACACATGCTCTCTTTTAAAGAGGCTTATAACAAAAGACGAACCATAATGATAAAACACTAAATTTTAGGTAAAGATTATGACTTTACCCGCGACTGGTTTGCCGTTGGTGATAATAGGAACCTCTAATGTAGATTCCCTAGCGAAAAAAATGCGATACGAAAAGAATGTTTCTCTGTAACTCTACATTTAGTTACGTGTGTGGTTCCGAACGTCTGAAATTAACGCGTAGAACAACTCAACTTCTTTCGTTGTCTTAACTCGAACTTCATTTCTACCCAACTGCTGCTTTCCTTACAATACATTTATTGATGCCTTACAGTATTAATACATGTCATTCTTAATCAATTCTACCCAGTTTGTTTTGTTTTTTGTTTTTTAAGTGACTATGCTAGTTAGGTCTACTTTTTCTTATCTAATTATACATAATATTTATCGATCGCATTAGCTGTTCAAAAGTTTCTGTAATTATTTATATGCGCTTGCATCACGCGCTGTCATGTCTTCATTTAGTTTTAACGTAAATAAATACTTAACGTATGAATCATAAATCTAAATAAATACTTAACCTACTATGTACAATAAAGCTTAAAAACTAAACTAAAGGATTTTCTTATTATCCTTTTACATCTTTGCATATTTAACTATCCTCGATGAAGTTCAGGATGAACTTTGTAGGTGTACAACTCTTCAAATATTTTATCCGCTTATCGGTTGATGATACTGCTTGGCCTGATGAATTTCCCCCGTTGTAGTGTTGCTGCGTGGTTGAATATTTCCTTCATCCGTTCGTTTGGATGCTCACTAAGGAATGTTGTAGTACCGAATCGCCAAGTTTTTTATTCTGCTGGGGAGTTGCTCGAGCTTAGCTTCCTCGTATAATTTTTCGCTGCGATATCGGCGTTTTGTTCGACGATTGAGGTGGAGTCCAGTACAAGCTCGTAGTACTTTTCGCTCCAACTTTGCGGCGTCTCCCATTGCTGTTTTGGAACATGTCAACCAAATTGGTGCTGCGTAAGTGATAATGGGTCTGATCAGTGTTTTATATAGGGTTGACTTTGCATTGATGGAAAGCCCTGCTTGCTTACGAAGAAGAAACCGAATGCGGGAGAATGCCCTGTAGGCTTTTTTAGTGCTGTTTCGAAGATGAAGGTCAAATCTGATGGTGTCATTAAGAGTTACTCCAAGATACTTTAGATTGGGAGAAGGACAAATGGTTGCTTCACCTATTTTTAAAGCGGATTTCTTGCACTTTTGTTTTATGAAATTGTGCCCAAAGTGCTTGTGAGGATTTTTGAATATAGTCAATGGGATTTTTCAGCATTTATCTTTATACCCCATTCAACGAAGTACTTTTTTAGCTTCACTATGTTATGCTCAATTGATTGAACGGCTTTTACTAGGTTAATATGGGACGAGTAAATAAAGATGTCGTCAGCAAATTGGATAATTTTGGTGTTATCCCCTTCTGACGGAATTGGGATATCTGCTGTGTATATATTATACAATACAGGATCTGTCACTGAACCTTGCGGCACACCAGATGAAACATATTGTTTCTGTGAATTTTTTCCTGAACGGAGACATAGAAGGTCCTATTACAGAAGAAGCTCATGGCAATTCTAATCGCTTTATCGGGGAACCCTAGTTGAATCAATTTAAAGATTAGTCCGTCATGCCAAACACTATCGAAAGCTTTTTCTAATTCGAGAGCACAAGCAGCTGTGGGAACGTTCCTAGAATTGAAATTGCATTTAATGTGCCGTGTTTAGGCTTAAATCCGAATTGGTGCTCTGGGATTAATCGTTCTTGTTCACAATGTCCTGTTAACATCTGGAGCCATACTTTTTCAAAGATTTTTCCTAAGTTGGAGAGCATGGAAATGGGCCGAAAGTTTGAAGGAGAGAAATCTTTGGCAGCCTTGTGTATTGGAAGGATTTTTGCAATTTTCCACTGATCAGGAAAGTAACCATTGTTTATGCAATTGTTGCAAATTATGGTTAATAGCTTAACCATGGAGGGCGGAAGGTGTTTTAAAACAATATTTGGTATATTATCAGGCCCACTAGACTTTTTAGTATTTAGTGTTAGAATTAACTGTGTCAACTGTTCTGAACTGATGAATTGTGATTGATCTCGTGGGTGGTCTGCCGGGTTGTCTGTGGAGAATACAGTGAGAGAAGCGGGATTGCCTTGCTTGTACTGGGAAACTGACTCCAGAACAGTTTTGGAGTGAGTAGAGTTGGGTTCCGGTGGCTGAGACTTTAGTTGGCAAAAGAATTTTTCAGCGAAAATGTCAGCCTTAGCTTGAGGTGTGTTAACTTGCTTGTCATTAACAATAACCTTGTCGGCAGAGTGATTGAATTTTCCAGCTAGAATATTGATTTCTTTAAACATGCTGGGGCCTGGTTTTATGTTTTGTAGGCGTTCTATGAGTTGTTTGCTGCGATAGTTATGGGTCAGTTCTCTAATCACAGAGCTGAGGCCGTTAATCCTCGAAAGTATACTTTTATAAGTAGCATTTGTCCTGTTCCCATACCTATGGTAAATTCTTTTTAATTGTTCTCTCCATTGATGCCTAGCTTTTAAGTGTATTACAATGTCTTCCGGGAGGGCATTGTGTCTGAATTTAGATGGGTGGACGATTTTGGAGTTTCTGTCAATTGATTGCTGTATGACAATTGCAGAAATATTAACAAGACTGTCAATTTCTCTGTTGCTCAGATTTCTGTCTTTGGGAAAGATGATACGTTTAAGCTTCAACCTGATGTCTTCCTGTAATTTAGACAAATTCGTATGCTTGAATGATAGAAAGCTGGTTGGGGTGGATTGTAAAAGCTTGGCAAAGGATACGAGTTTGATGGTCAGCTGGATTGCAAAATGATCGGACATACCCGTATGCGTAGAGCAAGTAGCATTCGGTACAAAATAAAAAAAATTTCCCGACATCAGAAAATAATCCAGAATTGAAGAACTACTGGGTCTTGTAGGTGAGTTCAGAACGATATGCTCAAATCCAGCTAGTTGGTTGCTTGAATGGAGCTAGTTATACAGAATTCTACCTTTGGGGTTTACCACCGAGTCTCCCCACTCGGTGTGCCTGCAGTTGAGATCTCCGGAAATGATTATATTTTGATACACCAATGTAAGGTTTTGGAGCACTGCAAGATCGAGTTTCAGATTTCCTGCAGAGACAGAGGCAGGTATGTAAACAGAGATGATCAGGATTGACCTGGCGTCCTCTGTTTTAACCAAAGCCGTAACAGCAGAGCAACATGTGAGGCCATCAATGGGAACTTCCTCAAGGGCCAAGTGATTTTTTATTAAAAGAGCTGTACCACTGTGTGCGTTATCCCTAAGTATGTTATACCCTGTAAATCTTAATATGTGTTGCTTTCTCAATCTTGTCTCCGAGATGCAACAAAAGGTTGCCTCGTGGGAATCTAAGATTTTTTGTGCCGCTGCTCTCTGGTCGTGAGAGACTAATGAGCGAGCGTTGAAAGCCAACACCTTAAGTTCCATTACTGGAGCGACAAAATCAAATTAATCGACGTTAGCTTGTCCTCTGCAGACGTATTCAAAGCAATCACTGCCTTAATAAGTTCGCTAACATGATTTCTGCGGGCAGAAGGTGGATTTAGATTAGGTTGTTGGTTCGGATTCACCGTTTCAGCATCTAACCCTCTTGTAATTGCTGCGAAGCTTACACCCGGCTTAATCACGTGCTGAGCTGGCTGCCAAGCTGGGCGCCTTGGTGCTGTTGTAGTGGCATGGACCGGTTTATTTTGGCGAGCCTGCATTTCCTTATATGCTGGGCACCCGCGGTAGTTACCAGGGTCTCCTTCTTGTCCGCAATTGCAGCACACAGGTGCTTTGGTTTGAGGCTTTGGACATTTCCCCTATCATGAGAGGAGGTGCATTTAACACATCTGTGGATGATAATGCAATTTTCTGCAACATGACCAAAATTTCGGCAGTTGAAGCACTGCACCTTTTCTCTATTACGAATCGTTTCCCACTGGATTCGTTGTCTCAGGATATATTTAATTTTGTGGACATGTTCCATGTCCTGGCCTGGTCCAAAATGAACCATGAAAAGATTGGATTGAGTGACTTTTGCGTTCTCATCGCTTTAGTGGAGCAATTTTCTTTCTCTTGGTGGAAGAAAAGGCGAAACGGATTTGACTTCTATTGAGCTCACTTCTGATAGCTTATCTAAGATGTCACGGGGCTGAGTATTTCGGAGCAGCCCTCTAATCAAAAGAATTTTAGGTCTAACACTGACGGGCGTGGTGGTCGAGGCATGAATTCCGGTGCTTCGAATGAAGTCAAACGTTTTTCTGTGATCTTTGACGGATGCACAAAACACGATTTATCACTGCTCGTATTTTTCACGTAATCCCTCCCTTGAAAGATCCTTTATCAGATTGGAGATATTAGCTCCATAGCACGTAATAGGTGGAACCTTTTCTTTGTTTTCAACCGATGGGGAAGGTTGGGGACTAGCACTTTTGTTGGGGACACTGACTGCACCATTCACCACTACACCAAATTTAGTTTTTGAAGTACCACTTACCTTTGGCTTACGTTGCACGAAGTTGAACGTATCCACAGTTCTAAGTTTTTCCTTGCGTCCGTTTTAACATTCGTTCTACTCACTTTGTTTTGGTCTGCTACATCCTTGGGTGATTCTGCTCGAGTATCCTTCATTATTCCGTTGTCGTTGACATCGTCATCTTCGTCGTCCATATCAATCTGCAGCAGATCATATGGGTTCACCGATGCCGCTGCGATTACCAACGATGATGTCCTTTTCTTCTTTTTCCGTTTTCGCTTCTTTTCGTCCGCATCAAGCCGTTCCTGCCACTGGATGACCAACAGCTCCAATCGCTTGATCTTCGCATATGCCGACGTAAGCTACTCACGCCGGCCGCCTGGCCACACTCCATTTACCGCTTATGGAAACTGTAAAAGATTTTTGATTAGTATTTTCAGCTCCTTGCCAGCCTCGGCAAGGAATTAAGAGCTTAGGCCTCGGTTCGCTCACTGATGTTGGCCTCCGTCGATTGACGTAGGCAAGTGTTCGCAAATAAGATTGCCAACGATTATCGTCTTTGAGATCGTCGATGTTACTCACACGACGTCCGCAATACGACTCGGTGCTTCTCCTTTACAATACATTTGCTTTTATACTTAAGTCTAATCGTTAACTAAACAAATATTATTAGTACTTGTTTCCGCCCTTTTCGGGTCCTTTTCAAATCTTATCTATTTAAGATACATCTTATAATTGTAAAATCAACATCTTCTTTGTTCGTTTCAAATCTTACTTTAAATAAACATTACTTTGACCTTGTTGAGTCACGTAAGTATTCTAAAAATTTAAAGGCTTGTATGAAACATCTGGTAATGATTTACATGTTGTTATTATGTTGTTGGTTTGTTTACATAACCATTTATTTCCAGGCGCAATGTGTACTTCACAACGGTTCTGATAAGACTCTTTTCTTAGAACTATAACTCGTCGTTTTGATACAATATGATTATCTGTAGGCGTGATTGTGGGCGGGCCTTACATTACGAAGACGGACTCACTGTTGTGGGTAATTACGAGGACCATAAAAGGATAAGGGTTTACAATCGGGACTGGGCTTCACGTGTTAACTTTTCACAACATACGAAACATATACTACCCAGCAAACATTTTGGCGGATTGTCGCTTAGGCGAACTAAATTTGGTTCGCCTTTTCATCGCCAGAACGAACAAAAGTCGTTAAATAGCATACGTGGTGCGTAAAACTATGGAAACATCGTCGTTTCTTCACAAGGGCCAACAAAATAACTTTTCTTATCCCCGTTTTCTGGATCCAATTTTAACTTTTTGGGTTATTGACCAGATTGCCCTTCCCAGTCGCAGCTAAGAATTTTAAGTGACATATTAGGTTATCCGTTTTCGAACTTGGTCACTCTGATTTTATTATTAATTTACGTCGCGAAATTACCTACTATTTACACAATTAAGAATTATTCTTATGCGGCTTTTTAAAAATTGGTTTTTTTACGCGGCCAAGAGTTATCCTTTGTGGCTTCACGTTGATTTATTTTTTAAGTAACTAAGAGTTATCCTTTGCGGCTACTTCTTGATATGTTATCCAACTGCGCCAGTTATGTCTTAATTTGGTTGTGAAATTAAAAAAAAACAATTTAAGGTTATGGATTCGAAACAGTGATACTTTTCCACACCTGCAATTCACAACCGGTGTTAACTATTTTGCTTTTCGCGGATTCTCGACCAACTACCGGATTGCCAGGTAAACTCCAATTAATGTGCTAAAAAATGCTGGCTTTTTAGTGTTTGTGCAAATATTTATAAAATATAAGTGCAATTCATTTAAATAAATAAATATTATTTTATAAAATTCGATAGTAACTTTTTTGCATGTTGAATATATGAACTTTCTATGTGTGAAAGCCGTTGATATCGATTATTAGAAATGATTTAAATAATATAAAGTGATTGAAATGTTGAAATCACAACATAGCATACATGTTATATATATAATTTAAAACACATATGTATTTTAATTCAAACCAATATCAATCAATCGTTTACCTTTCAAATAGAAAAGAACAATATAAAAACTGATAGGATTTGAGTCTGATAGGACATTTGTATTGTTGAATTAAAACATAACATAATGTAATGAGATGGTTGCTAATCTCAGTCATAATGTTTGTTTAAACTAGTCATTGGTGTTAACGATAGTTTTACATCTGCATCAACAAATGTAACATTAATGGGAGTACTTGTCAAACTACGTGCATCCTTTGGAACGTCTTTAACGAGTGCCCTAGGAAGTTTTAACATTTCATTTAGTGCCGAATTACTTAGTGAATATTTCGCAGCCCACATAGCCAATTTTGAAGCGATATCATTCTGAATTCTACTATCTACTAAATATTAGTTGCAGGGATTGAAGTATTTTCTTTACTATAAGTGACGGAACGTTATCGTTTGTAATGTCGTCAAAGCAATTAAAGGATGGCGAATCGGAAAGAGTTTTAGGAGAGGAACTGGAATCAATTGTCAAATTATTGATAGTATCTCGAGCTTCGTTTTGAATTGTTTTTCGCGACATTGTATTCAATACGGACAGGCTTCACAGCTGGAATTGTATATGAATTAAGTTCGAAACATTTTTGATTTGAGAACATTTTAGTGAAAATAATTGGTTTGATCATGCATAATTATTATCGTCTCGAGCTGTCATTAGTGCCTGATCATATTACTGGGAGGACTGCTGGAAACGAGACCCTCCCTAGACCTCACGCCCAAGGTTACCCATGGTACCTTTTTTTTGCTGTAAGTATTGTCCGAGAGTAATGTGCCACACAGGTCCATTTGTCGAAAGTTTTCAGCATTTCTCCGACCAGATTGTCTGGAGAAAGCTCTCTCATTAACTCCCACAAGTCCTGCCGCATCCTGTTCCACCTTCTTCAATTGAAGAAGGTGTGACATGCATCGTCCCTTTCCCGGGGGCAGAAAATGCAGTCTGGGGACCGTGATTTACCAATCTTGTGCAAGTTAGAATGAAAATACCCATGCCCGCTAAGAAGCTGGGTAAGGTAATAATCAGTCTCACCGTGCCTTCGATTTAGCCACGATCCCACGTCCCCTATAAGACGGGCAGTCTAGCGGCCATTAGAGTCGCTTTCCCAGGACTGTTACCACTTGAGTATTGTGAGCTGCCTCTCCTCTCCTCGGTGATGGCCCACCAATGTTCCGCCGTTGCCTTGATCTGTTCCGAAAAGCTCATTTTCGATTCGATCAATAGTCCCAAATATTTTATTTCAAGCTTGGACTCAACAGTCGCATCTCTGATCTGCTTAGGAATTACCGTGGGAATTCTTTTCTTCGTGAGAATGACCACCTCGGCTTTCTCTAGTGCCAAACTGAACGCGCGAGTGGTCATCCACTCCCTCACTCGACGCATTAGCATTCCCAGTCTGCGCTGCGCATGTTCGACTGTGCGTCCAGCTACCAGTGCTGCTATATCATCCGCATAGCCGACCAAGCGCGACTCATCTGGCAGCTCAAGCCTCAATAGCCCGTCATATGAGGCGTTTCACAAGTCTGGTCCCAGTATGGAGCTACACCAGACGTTATCACCATACTTCGTCGCCCATCTTGTGTGTCATAGAGCAGACTGCGGTCCTTTAAGTAATCCCTCTTTTAAAAAGTCTTTTAAAAAGTCATGCACGTTAAGCTTAAAATCAACGAACTTTTCAATATGGAAATATATTTTTTTTTTTCCTTTTTTTTTACTTTTTTTTTTAACAATTCATTATTTATTTATATGCATTCTAATTTTGTTACCAAGAGATTCAGAAGTGTTGAAGAAAACTAAATGATTGTTTACTTTATAACATTCTTTATAACTTACTTTTGATAAAAATTCTTTTGGAAAAATGTTCAGTAATTCTAATAAAAAAATAAGTTTGTTAATGTGAACCGTATGTTTTTGTAATTTTCATAGCTTTTAATTGTGCAGGACGTGATCAGTTTGCTGTGTAAAAACACTAATAGCATGCATTGAACTCCATTTAATTTTTTTTTTCTATGTAATGACTAAATTTAACAAATAGATCAATAAACAATCATTCCTAATGACGATTAAATTTAATATTGGGACGCATGCGAATTAAGATTTAGTTTTTATTTTAAAATCCGAAAAGAAATATTCATTATATGGTAATATTATATGTCATTTTAATATCAGCTTAGTTCTATCTAAGTTTGGATTTAGATTATAAGGCATTACCCGTTGTTTTGTTTTTTTAAACGTGATTGTTGCTTTGAAGAAACTCTTCAATTGTCACTTGAATTATGCCGTTTACTTCCCGATCCACGCCATCACTTCAGTACATTGCTTTGAAGCGATATAGCAGGCATATAGCTTTTTGCTTTGCTTCCCCACAAAATCACCATGTTTTCAATGCCGTCAAGTCACAAAAAAAATTCTTCTTTCAGCAGTTTCAAACACCAACAATATCACACCGAAACAGTCTTGCTGCTATATATCGTAGTGTTTTTTTTTTCATTCCCCGCCAATTTGATTCGAATCACTCACAAATCAAGGCATGAACGAATCACTCGAAGGGACATTATAAATTGTAACACTAATTTGTTTTCATTTGGTTCGAACCCATAGACAGAATCAATAAGGGAGAAAGTTATGGGAAATTGCAATACGGAACCACTAATGTATTCGTGCCGAACAAATAACGACTGTTATAACGACGCGTTATGATCGAAGGTAAAGACACATATTATTATCTACACGATGAAAAGGTACATACGGAGCATTGCCTCCAAGCACCGTAAAGCACTCATGCACTCCAATACACGGTATACTTTGCCGATGGCGCAGCGTTTTCCACTTGTCTTTACTAATGTTTACCTGGACGGCGGCCGACGAAAGACGTTTAAAATAATCGTCACTAATTGAAAGGTGTTGAATTTTATTACCGCGGGCACAAGAAAAAAATAGTAAAAATATCTCGGTTAACTGGTCGCATGTTCTCGCTCCTCATTCCATACTCCCCGTTCCGGAAATCGAAAAAAACTCTCTTCCGACCTGAAGTGGTCGCCAGGTCGTAGGTCAGCTGACTTTCGACCTGTCCGCTGAATTTTCGCCTGCGGGAAAAGATGGTGACACCATCTTCAGGTCGGTAGTCACTACAAAAGTCTTCATTGACTCGGTGATAATAGGTCGCCAGTGCAAGGAAACTTCGATATTCTCGTTTGTTGTTAAGTTTTCGTCAACTTTTCACAGCTTCTATTTTCTTGGGGTCCGTTTTCACACATTTTGCCGGTACAAAATCTCCTAGGTACTTTACTTCAGCTGCGAAAAGTGTGCATTTCTTTGAACTCAGCTTGAAGTTAGCTCGTTATAGCCTTGAGAACACCTCTGCTAAGTTGCGCACATGCTCGTCGCATGTCCTCCCTATGACAACAATGTCATCCAGACACACCAAGCACGTTTTCCAGCTTAACCCCCGTAATAGAGAGGCGTTCGAATATCGCTGGGGCATTGCAAAGCCCAAATGACATCACCACATGACATGACCACCACTACCAAAAATACAGTTCGAATCCGCCATTGTTTCCATATTGTCGTCGATGCGTGGAAGCAGTGGCTGTCTTTTTTCATGACATCGTTGAGCTGCCTATAGTCAACACAAAAACGAGTGCTTCCATCCTTTTTCTTTACCAGGACTACAGGTGAGGCCCACGGGCTGATTAACGGCTCGTTCTCCTTGTTTTTTCATTTCTAAGATTATTGCGCTTCCTTCTCCCTGCTTGGCTAATGGAAGTCGTCTTGGCGCTTGTCGAATCGGCTTTGCGTCTTGCGTGTCTATAACATGAGTCATCATACTCGTACGTCCGTGATCGTCTTGACCAGTCGAGAAAATATCGCGATATTTGTTCACCAATTCCGAGGCTTGCTTGAACTGCTCTGGTGATAACTGGGTTGGCTCCAATAAGGTCGAAGCTAACTCACGAGCTTCGCTGGCAGTTTGTTTCCTACCTGGATATTGGCTATCTCTCACTTCCAGAGATGTTACAGTAGAGACAAGCTGACAGCTCCCGATAATGTCTCCAGCTTTGATATGGGTAACTGAGTCTGAGGTGTTAAGAACTCTAACCGGCACGCATCCACTCTTATTTGTTCTTACTGGTGTCCGTCCTAAAATTAGATTACGCAGTGCCGATGTTTTTGGTGGCTCAATTACGTAAGAACAATGGTCTCCAGGATCACCTTCAAATTTGGCCTATACAATGCTCTCGGATAATTTTGGTACGTCAGTGTCGGCACTACCGACCACCTTCTGTCGACCATCTTCCATCAAAACCTAGACATTCCGCCAATTCAAGACCCATCTGCCCAAATCCAACGTGAACCCATGTGGTCGTAGAAAATCTATTCCCAGGATGCAGTCGTCTATTATATAGGCGACGAGAAACTCATGTCGAAACAGTAAATCCCCTACTTGTAGTTAGAGTCTGATCTCGCCGTATACGGGCGCTGTTTCTCCCGTTGCTGTCCTTAGGAAAGTGGTTTGCCTTTTGAGCGTAAACGCCCGCTCACCAGATCTGGTCGCAATATTGACCTTGTTGCACCAGTGTCCATCATGAGATTGCAATTTTCACCGTTGACTTGTCCAAGAACACATAGATCTGCCTCTCCCGATGTAGCCTGGACGCTATGATGGTGGTGCTTCGGACTTCGATCGATAGCCCCACGAAGTTGGCTTTTATGCGTTTCCCGGCCCCTTGGTTTGAGGGGCCTTATTGCCAGGCTCTGGTTTTGGCCTTCATTCCTTCTAGGGGCACACGCCGGGCAAAAGCTTAATTTCCTTTGCTGCTTGCATTTTACAGGTAACAGCGATATTGAAAGATTTCACAATACACTAAATGAACATCTCAGAATAATGACACAAATAAACAAACGTGACAAAACAAAGCCTATAAGCATTCATGAAGCAGTCAAATTTTACAACAATTCAATATCTAGCACAACTCACGAGAGACCCATTGATTTTAAAAACGGTGCACTTCTACCCGTAAAATATGACGAGATTAGAAAAAGAATCGAAAATATCCAAAACAAACGATTAAAATATCATAACAAAAACAGAAAAGAATACGAATATCATCCCTAATTTGTGTTTCCCAAAAACGAAAACAACAACAAAAAGTACAGTACAGTACAGTACAGTACAGTAAAAGTAAAGTACAACAAAAGTACAAACATTTTCAGGCATATAAAGTATCATTCCAAGAGCAATCTTCATTCTTACCCTATGTTTCATTGTAACAGTTTTGGTAGTTATATATGTAAAATGTAGATTATACATGTAAACTTAGTACGTAAAATTCAAATATAAACATTTAAAAATTAAAATCAATTCCCACTCAACGAGGGAGAAAAAGTTTTAAAAGATTATTTTTACTTTGATAAATAAGGAAAATACAGATAAGATGTAAATAAAATTTAGTATAGCATAAATAGGAATATCATGGGATGTAAATAGTCGTTAACCAATGTAATCTTAAGGGAATAAAGACGTAAAAAGAAAAATAAAACATTCACTTCTCAGGATATTCTAGTTTTTGTTAATAAAAGTTTTAAACATAATAACTTCGAAAAATTAGTTCGCCGGCGATTCCGATAGCGATCTGGATTCGAATCACCGGTGGACAATATGTCACGTGTTTGGCGAAACGCCGCGGCGAATCGTTAACGGTTCGCCATGGCGTATCGCCAACGGTTCGTCATGGCGATTTACTAGTGAACTGTTGGCGCGATGTGTTTGTAATTCGACGTAGCAATTTGTTTGCGATTAACCGCAGTAATTCGCAGTACTACGGATCGCTGTCGAATTCATCTGTATGCCGATGATACGAATTCGCACAGCCGGCAATCGTTTTTTTTTGCTGGAATGTAGCAAAAAGGAAGATGCCATCACATATATTTCCAACTCATCAGAATCAACAACTTCTTAAATATACTTTGACGAGCGAAATCCTAAGATCTTACCACCGTTGATATTACCACTGAAAATAAATAGATATGTATATAGAGATACGAGTATGTATGTATGGGCGTTTCAGATGGGTTTTAATTTTATGAATGTATATTAGTTGAAGTACATAAATTGACCGTTATAAGCTGTATAGAACTCAGCTAAGAACTCAGAACCTGGAGTAATGTTTCTGAACTAAAAGATTTCCAGGTTAATATTTTCCTGAAAGTTAATGTTGCCTCTAAAACTCATTAAATAAAAAAATAGAAAAAATAAGAAAGTTTACTTCAAAATGCCCTAAAAAAGATGCCATAAATTTTGGGAAATCAGTTGCAAATCAGTTTCTCCGTTTTGAAAAAATAAATGATCACATTTTATAAATTAATCGTAAGTAAACTGAGCAAAACAGATTTGGCACTAAGTCTTTAAAATTTGTTTTATCTTGTATAGGGCATTTGAAGCTTCTTTTTTTTTTGTAAAATACTTAATCATTTTGTCCCCAGTATTCGATTTTGCTCTATCCAATCACAAAAAAATAGATGTCTTAATTTAAAACACATTTGAAGTTTATTTCTAACCAATATCAATAAACCGTTTTACATGCAAATAGAAAAGAACGATTTAAAAACTAATAGGATTTGAGTCTGATAGGACATTTATATTGTTTAATTAAAACATAACATAATGTAATGAGGTTGTCGCTAAGTAGACATATTTTATGTTTAAACTAGTCATTGGTGTTGACGATGGTGATGATGAAGCTTTCTGCATTTGCATCATAGAGGTATATATACCTCTATGATTTGCATCAACAGATATAACATTAATGGCAGTACTTTTCAAACTACGTGCATCGTTTGGAACGTTTTAAATGTAGTGCCCTAGAAGTTTTAACAGTTCATTTAGAGCCGAATTATTTACTGAATATTTTGCAGCCCACACGGCCAATTTCGAAGCAATATCATTCTTAATTCTATTATCTACATTACGTTGAACGGTAAGAATTTTAGATACAGGGATTGGTATATTTTCTTTATAATAAGCGTCATTGCATTCTGAAACGTTATTGTTTGTAATGTCGTCAAAATAATTAAAAGATGGCGAATCGGGAGGAGTTTTAGGAGTGGAACTGAAGTCAATTGTCAAATTATTGATAATATCTCGAGCTTATTTTTGAATTGTTTTTCGCGACATTGTACTCAATACGGACTGGCTTCACAGCTGGAATTGTATCTGAATTAAACATTTTTGATTTGAGAACATTTTAGAGAAAATAATTGATTTGATCATGCATAATTGTTATCGACTTGAGCTTTAATTAGTGCCTGATCATATTATTGTTTTCTTGAAAAAGAATCCATAAGATTAAGGAAGTCTTTTCTTCATCCAACAATTTGAATAGGAGGATCGATACTGTGTATTAGTAAAGTTGCACAACATCTGTAAGCCTTCAAAACATGGAGAATATAATCAAGTTTATGGAAAATAATCATGTCTTGCACGTCACAACAAAAACAGGAAAAGCAAAACTGACGAGCTCCAAAAATCTGCAGTTTATCAATAAAATCGGGATATGGTAAAGGACGGATAAGTACAATATGCATAAATGCAAAACTCGCTGAAGTTCGCGGAAAGCTCAAGCACAGCATATTCAGGAGTTCATAAAACCAATTTACAAAATTCTACTAGTTTGGCGATCTGTATATCCGTCAGTACGCCTTCCTGTCTGTCCATGCGTTACTCATGTTTTCTTAGTAACTACAGATGCTCCAATCATGAAATATTGTATATAAATCAAAAGAGATGACTTTTTCTAAGTAAGATATAAACATGTCGGGTACACAGCGGAACGTTTCTGTCAGGAGGGCTTTGAACTCAAACTATGATGTGTAGTCCACGTTCCAATGTAGAATGAATTTTAGGAATGTTCAATTTCAGCAAACATAAATACACATTCAAATACAACATATAACGTAACTCAAAATTAAAAATTACGCAGGCAGATTTTTCTGCCTGCGTATTTAAATATATATGTATATATATATATTTAATATATATATATATATATATATATTTAAATACGCAGGCAGAAAAGTGAGCCAGATTTTTCTGCCTGCGTATTTAAATATATATATATATATATATATATATATTAAATATATATATATACATATATATTTAAATACGCAGGCAGAAAAATCTATATTTAATATATATATATTTAATAAATATATTAAAAATAAAAAAATATATATTTAATATATATATATATATATATATATTTAAATACGCAGGCAGAAAAATCTGGAAATTACTGGCAGAAATGAACACTGATTTCATTTACGTCAGGTGCATACCTGATCAATGGAATATTGTTAATATAATACTAGTCCACAAGTAGGGCAGCAAAGAAGACATCAGCAACTTCAGATCAATAAGTTTACTATATTCCAAGCAGCTCACACATTTACCGAAAAACTTTTAACTCGAAGTTTCGGCCTTGATTTTAATGCAGTCCATGGGATACGCCATACCTTCTAACCCACTGTGACATGATGTGTTCGGCTACGGTAGTTGCCTTCTGGTTAGGAATCAGGTACGTTCTGGAAATTTACTGAAGTAATTAGCCACAATGACTTTATACGGATTTCCCAGACTCAAGAAAGGGTTCTGCGACATCCACGGCTATTCTTTCGAACGGTGCCCCCACATTATAGGTCTGCGTTTGTCCTCTCGTTCTATGATTTGGGCCTTTAACGGAAGCGGATATTTTGCAAAAGGGGCATTATTTCCAGGCTCTGTTCTTGGTGTGAGTCTCCTTCTGGTGGCACACGATGGGCAACAGCTTGTTTTCTTTCGGTTCTGTAACGTACAATTCCAGCAAATTCCTGTGAACCATTCACCTGTGACTCACTGCTCATGTTCCTGGGCTCACATCTACAATCTTCTCTTGCAATCTCTCAGATCCTGTGCTTTAGCTGTGTTACGAGCGGTACTTTTGGCTTTTGAACCATAGGCCAATGCGTCCTTCACCGAACGTTTTCCGGCTAAGCTAAGCTTGTTACAGTTACGCTTGCGGAACGCTTCCACATCGTCTCGATTGTCTATGATGTACGACGGGTGAGCCAACTATGCAAGTTTCTCAATTTGCTCGACTAGCTGCTACATGGTTTTGCCTGGTTTCTGCATCCGATCCCGATTGCTTTTTCCCCTTCGAGAATGGTTCACGTAGTTTTTGTTGTTTTGGTCGTCATTTGTTGTTTTCCTATTGGCAACAACAGTGGCGCGTGAATTACGTATGTCGAGCGGTTTGGTATGAAAAAAACTCAGGTTCTAATTTAAGTGCTTTATTCACGAAAGTGAAATTACAACTGAATCTAAAACTGTAATTTACTGTAAACGAAAGCTTACAAAAGTTGCATTTTTGTATATTTGCAAAAATGCAGAATTTAGAAAATGCAAAACAATGTCAGCTTGGCAGACCGTAATTTGACGATGTATTCTGCTCATAACGGATTTTCATGGGGTTCAATTGAATGTACAAGCCGCGTGATGATGATGTCGGTTGTCGGTCGTAATACGTGAAATTCTTTGAACGCGTAGAAATACGAATTTACGCAGTAAGTCCAATGCAAACCCATTTCTTATTTTTACTTTTTGATTCAAAAAGTTTTTGTCAGAATTATTTTTCGAGCTAACTAGAAGTGTCGAATTTAATATAATCGCAACCTGATTGGGCAACTTTCAAAAACAGGAGTCGATTTCTAGCGGGAAACTACTTTTTTTAGTCTTAATTTATTTAATCAAAACGGAGGAAGAGAATTGATTAATATGATGAAACGCTTTCTGAAAGTAGAAATATTATTGGATTTATTTATGTTTTTTTTTGTGGTAGGGAGGTGAAAGCTGTTTGCGCCCTGAGTGTGGGACTCCCAGACGCAAAATGCTTTTGGACTACCCACTAAACACCTCCCCTGTCAACCTGAGAACCTAGCCTGGAACCGTTTGACACATTACTTCGGGCTAGGCCTGGTGTTCCTACGCCTAGAGGCCCCTTCGCATTATGGGTATCCCTTCTCTAACGGGAAGGACGGGAGAGGAAGGAGGTGCTACAAAAGAGATCCATCCTCAACCGATGCCTCCCAGCGTTCCAATAAAGCTTTTTTTAATGTAAGCACTGCCCAAGCATATTGCGCCACTCGATTCCAATTGTCAACTGTTTCCAGCATTACTCCGACGATAGTTTCCGGACAGAGCTCTCCGATTTCGCTGAGTAGGACCCATCGCTGCTGGCTCCACCTTTTGCAGTAGAAGAATGTGTGACAGGCGTCATCCAACTCTCCTGCACAAAACACACAGTTAGGAGACCGTATTTTGTCAATTTTGTACAGGTAGGACCGAAAACAACCGTGCCCGCTTAAGAGCTGGGTCAAGTAGAAATCGGTTTCACCATGCACTCGACTGAACCACGGCCTCAGGTCAGGGATCAGACGTGCAGTCCACCTTCCCCTTGTTTCTTGCTCCCAGCGACGAGCGACGTCTCTCTTCCTTGGTGATTTCTTCTCTTCGATCTTCGCCTCTGCGCAGGTAAATACCTCTGCGCTCTCTCGCAAGGAGGGTGATTGGTATCACCCCTGCGATTACCAGCACTGCCGCCCCGGAGACCGATTGGTATGCGCATGCGATTCGCAATGCTCCTTGTCTCTGCACCTGTGCCAACCGCTTCCGGTGTAACTCCTTGCTGAGAGCGTCGCCCAACAGTTCTGATCCGTAGAGTAGAATCGACTGTACAACGCTCATTAAGAGCCGTCTCCTTGATGTGGTGGGTCCCCCTATGTTGGCCATTAATCGGGTGAGTGCCGTCACACGCGCTGCAGCCTTGTCAGCTACTGCCCTGATTTGTTGGGAAAAACTCATCTTCGAATCTATCAGGACGCCCAGGTACTTTACTGCTGATTTCGATTCGACCAGCTCGTCACCTATACTGATAGGCCGTATTCTGGGGATTCTCTTCTTCGTTAGGATGACCACTACGGTTTTTTCCAGTGCCAGCTTTAATCCGTGAGCGGTCATCCAGTCCATTACCCTCCGCATTAACGTATTGAGTCTGAGCTGCGCATGGTCTACTGTGCGTCCAGCGACCAGCGCCGCGACGTCGTCCGCATAGCCGATCAAACGTGACTCTTCCGGCAGTTCAAGCTGCAGCTGTCCATCGTAAGAGATGTTCCACAGGTCCGGGCCAAGAATAGAGCCCTGAGCGACACCTGAAGTAAGATTTGTACTTCGCCTACCCTCCTTCGAGTCGTAGAGTAGGCTGCGGCCCTTCAAATAGTTCCTGAGAATCCGCATCAGGTACACTGGTACTTGAAAACGATTTTCTAGCGCTTCCAGAATATCTGCCCATCTAGCGCTGTTAAATGCATTTCGGGCATCCAGAGTAACCAGCAGGACGACTCGTCGTGTGGAAATACTGTGAGACTCCGCACGTTGGACCGCGCTCACTACTTCTCCAATCGCATCGATGATGGAGCGGCCTGCTCTGAAGCCATACTGCCGTGAAGATAGATCCCCGGCAATACGAATCACGTCAGCGAGTCTTCTCCTGATAAGTTTTTCAAAAACTTTTCCGACCGTGTCAAGCATACACAGTGGGCGGTATGCAGCTGGTGACTTGGGATCCCTTTTTCCCTTCGTAATGAACACAAGTCTCGCCACCTTCCAGCACTCCGGGAACAACCCTTCGCGCAGGCATGCGTTGAACATGCGGAGGAGCAGGTCAGGGGAAAAGTGGAAGACCATTTGTAGCACCTCTGCTGGAATCCCATCTGGTCCTGGAGCCTTTCTGGCCTTCATAGACAAGACTGCTTTCTCCAATTCCATCTTCGTGAAAAATGGAATTTCCATTGGTGTTTCATAGTGAACGGCTTCAACGATGGCGGGGTGGATGGGGAAGAGAGCCCGTACGATTTTGTCCATCTTTTCTGCCTCGTATGAGTGAGGTGACCTGTGGGCACCGAGCTTCCGCATAACTTTTTTGTAGCCCAGGCCCCATGGGTCTCTGTTCACGTCGTCCACCAGGTTTTGCCAGCGGCTGGCCTTGCTGCTGTTGATAAGTCTACGGAGGCATTTTCTAGATGACTTGTAAGCAGCTAATCGGATACATGCCTTTTCCCGGGTTCGAGCTCGCTGTGTTCTGCGTCGTAGTTTGTGACACTCCCTTCGTTTTTCGGCAATTTCAGGTGACCACCTGTATACTGGAGGCTTGCTGTGCCGGGGTCTTCGTAGGGGCATTGAAGACCTGCAGGCGGATGTAATGATTCTCATAGTTGAGTTAACGACTTATCTTGCCGCGGGTTCTCCGTCCTCTAGCGTTGCTTCCGACAGCGGTGATCGTGCCATAAGCACTTCAACAAACTTCTCAATATCCGCATTCTCAATATTCCACCGGAGCGCAGAAGAACAAGCGCGTGGTCTTCGGGAAGCATCGTGATGGATCTCCAGAGCTATGTACTGGTGATCACTGGCCGAGTAATCCTCAAGCACTCTCAAATTTTTAACTGATTGCGCTAGGCACTCCGAGGCGAATGTCACATCAGGTATGGTGCCGACGCAACCCCATCAACGGAAAGTAGGGATGTGGCCTGTGTTCAATACGACGAACCCAGTTCGTGCTGCCATTTCCACGATCCGTTTGCCCCGAGCGTCTGACTGGGGCATGCCCCACTCGATTCCCTTTGCATTGAAGTTCCCTCCGACGAGCACATGGCCCTCAATACTCGAAACAGCGTCCTCCAAAGCATTGAGCCTAAGTTGAAAGGACGACAACGATTCGTTCGGAGTTAGGTATACACTGAAGAGTGTAGTTCCCGAACACCAAACCCAAACAAAACCATCTCCTCGCCCCCGATCTTGCACTTGTAGGTGTGCACTGTTCCGAACCCAGATGGCGGCTGTACCGGATTCATCAGGATACCATGTTGATGAGTTTCTGGTGTGATGTTGCTCGCTCAGCAGTAGTAAGTCAGCTTGCCTGTCTCTCGCGAACTGTTCCAGTAGGTCTTGGGCGATGATACTTCGATGTAGATTGATTTGGAGTATACGAATCATTGCAGGAGCGCTTTTGCCTTGGTTAGGGCTTCTTGGAAGACCCGACACTTCCCTGTGCCTGGAATATGTTTCAAATCATCTGGTCTCGGGTTATACTCCTGGCAGAGAACACAGTGTGACTCGTCTGTGCATTCCTTCTTTTTATGCCCTGTCTTACCGCAATTGTAGCACGAGGAGCTTCGGTCAGTTCCGTTACATGTCTGTGCGGTATGACCGTATCCGAGGCACTTGAAACACCGAAGGGGAATGGCCTTTCGCCGTATCCGACAAATAACCCACCCTATTCTTATTTTGCCCTGCTTCAGAAGCTGTTCTGCTTCCCTCTCTGTGATGTCGATTATGGCCATGCGTTGACCCCTGTTGTTCGGTTTGGCCAGCCTGACTTTCGTCTCGCCTAGTACGGGGAAGTCGCGTTTTAAGGTATCTTCTATTTCGGGTAGATCCGTAACGCAGTCAATGTCTCTAATTTCCAGTGTGGCCTTAGGCTCGAGTGAGGCTACAGTTGCCTTCCCTCCAAGGACTCTTTTGACTGCGTCACGGAACGCGTCTTTATTGTTTGCATCTGATCCGAACTCAACGAGTAAATCCCCCGAGCGAGTTGGCCGTACAGCTTTTATTGCAGTTTGTATGTCTTCGGGTTTTACCGCTCCCTTGATTTCTCGCAGAACATCCGCATAGGATCTACCGTCGGTGGGTTTAACCAGCAGTGCCTGCCCAATGGGCTTTCGACGCTTCTTAATTTTAGTTTCCTGGGTTACCTGCGATGATTCACTGCATTTTGGTTCCTGCGGATGTTTATCGATTTTGGACTTCAGGGCCGCTTTTTTAGCTGCCTTTTTGGCAGCTTTGGATAGTGCCGTCTGAAACCCTCCTCAATCGCGATTTGATCGTTCGGCGTCCTGTCCTCGTCCTTCCTCCGTTTATCCCGATCCCCTTTGATTGGACTGCAGGCCAACCTTTTGGTGGCAGTAGAAATTGGGACGGCTACTGGCCTGTCGAATGTATTAGCCTGTTGCTCTTCCTCTGCCTTTAGCCACCTGCGTCTATAATGACCTATTCGGGTTAGGAGGTCTTCCAACTCCAGAACTCCGTTTTTAACCTCTTTGCTAAGGTTCGTTTGTGCGTTGCATGTGGCAGTGATGCGTTTAATAACCCTTTCTGCTTTACGGTATAGCCGCTCTTCCTCTGCACGATCCATGATCATCGAAGTGCTCCGTGTCTGACGTGCAGGGATTTCTTTATTTGTGTCCCGTGCTTCAGTTGCTTCGGTGGTGATGGCAACAATCATAGGTTTCTCAACCGTTTCGTATTTTTCCACCGTGTGTTCGTCTCTTCCAGGTTGCAAGAGGCTCTGTTCTTCTTGTTTTGGTCGCTCTGGTGTGCTGCGCCCAAATGCTGTTAAAATCTCTGGTTGTACCAGATTTCCTACTTTTCGTCCATGCGTTTTCGAATGTTTCTGTTCTGACATATTTTCTTTTGTGTATAATTTGTTTGTTATCATTTCTTATGGGTCCCTCCTCAGAGCCGCTATCACCACTCGTGTGTGTAGTCGCCTTATTGGTCCCACAGTTATCTTTGCTAAGCAGGGAGGCCATGCGAGGGTTGGCACCAGCCCTTATGGGGACAGGTGCTCAGGGCCAGACCGGCGCTAATCGGGAGTTCGTCTCAACCGAACCTACACCACCAACTCAATGGTGCGAACTTCGAACGCAAACCTTGGCAGCCCTCGGGTTTTACCGGGACGGAGACGGTATGATCGTTAGATTGGAGCCGTTCACACTCGAGTGTCACCTCGGTGCTACCGTGCGACGCAACTAGGTCCAAAACATCATATCCGCCAGCCCAAAGCATAAATTTTGGTTAATCAGTCGAATCGTAGTCCACAATTGGTTCAGGGTCATATTCCGTGATGTCCTCAATTTCCTCGGGTTTGTGGGGGCGGCACTCCCCAAAGAATACTAGCTTTCAGGAACGGTCCTGGTAACCAGCATTCCCCCTGCGGGGTTTATGGATATTTGCGGATTTATTTATGTTAAGAGGCAAATTTTAAGGTAAATTTACAATTTTTGCATTGGTTTCGAGGAGCTTTGTTATTTACACATTCTTGTTAAAATAATTAGCTAAAATTTGTATAAGCTTTTGAAAATCATCGTATGAACATAATGTAAATAAATAATTGGATGAATTAAGTAAATTGACCGGTTTCCGTGGAAATGATAAATACCGCGGTAAATACCGCTTGAGATGATGAGAAAAGTTGGGCTTGTTATTCGATTTTTGTCTGTTCGGTTCTTGACGTGTAAAATTTCGATGGATATTATTTCAAGGAGTACGGGAGCTACAATTTGTAATGTAATGCTGCTATTGTGGAACCTGCCAATTACTGTGGTTTTATCAATATCAATAATAACTATTGATAACGTTTTTCTTATTGTTGTTTTGCAATGGGTTCGTCATTCGTTGACGTGATGTTTCGAATTAGATAATGGGTTCTTTACTATTCTTGTGATAAGTATAGAAAAACGAAAGCATAATATCGTTAGCTAGAAAATTTAGTAATAGTTTGGATTGTGTAATGAGATGTGATAATTTTTTATGTTTTTTTTTTCTGTATCATACCTTTATGTTATTTTTACGTAACCTCATTTTCTAATATGATATCTCTTAATGTCCATATCTTTTAAAGGCTTAATGTCCTTTTAATTTTTATAAGGAATAAAACTGCATTTATACAAAAATAAAAATGTAACCTACCCCGTTATCATCATCAGTAATATATTAATTTTAATTAAAACACACTTTCGAAGAAGGGTTCGATTTCAATATTCTCATTAGATACCCAGAATTCGCACGCAGATTTCTTTATGCCTAGACGCAACCTTCACTCCAAAAATTTCAGTAACAGACGCCATTTCTAGGGTTCAGTCTTCTCTGGAATCTAATGAGGCACTCCCCATTCGATCGATTGCACTAACAAGGATTCGTATTTCCGTGCTTGATTGCCTCCTCCAGTTCATCGAACTTGCTCTGCAAGTATGAAACTGGCTCATTCGGCATGAGATACATCCTTATGAATGTCATATCCGCACACCCTAGTCAGTACAAAGTCGTCCCCGCTGCAGCAACCCTGAACTACGATCAGAATGTTATTCCGTGCCAAGACGGTGGCGGCATAGCTTCAGCAGTCACTTTGGACGACGGCAATATGCTTGTAGATGTCGACTTAGGAAATACGTATGCCCTTCAATACTTTGCCGGATATTTGTATAAACGGGTCATCGAAAAGCATGATTGTAACGCTTGTACATATAGAGAGGATATGAATTTGCCTGAGAATGTATATATTCAGTTTAGAACCTACACTGACACAAGCCAACTTTATTGCCCTCCTCAGGAATTTACTGAGTATGTGAAGCGCTTGGCGGGGGAATTCGAACGGCGTTTTGAAGATATTAAAACTGCCAAGGGTATTGGTAAAATGTTAGTTGACGAACTCGCAAAAATACCAGAACACCGTTGCTGCGAGAAAATGGATAAAGAGTTCTTATTAAAATTATTTGTTTTAGTGAGAATTAAGTGCAGACTGAAATATGGAAATAACTCGCTCTGAATCTAGAACGAAGAACTTCTTCACAAATATTTATAAGTATATAAAAATAAATAAGGAAAATATATATATGTTATAGCTTATTTTATTTCAGTAATTTAATATTAATATAATTTCTAGTTTACTATATGTATATATGTCATCTAGCTTTATAAGTTATACTTGCTTCTCTTTAAAATACTTTGTATGCTTTACTTCAAATTCCTTGCTTTTGGTAATTGGTATATTTTGTGTTTTGGTAATTGGTTTCATTGTTTTTGTACTAAGTTATAATGATATTTCTGAAGGTGTATTACTTATTTATAAATTTAAAGTACAGTATTTAATTATATTTGTCATACTTTTTTAAGCATTTTAATAACTTGAATTATAAGGAAAATAGGTATAAGTTATAGCTTAGTTTATTTCAGTAATTTAATATTAATATAATTTCTAGTTTACTATATGTAGGTCATCTAGCTTTATAAGTTATACTTGCTTCTCTTTAAAATACTTTGTATGCTTTACTTCAAATTCCTTGCTTTTGGTAATTGGTATATTTTGTGTTTTGGTAATTGGTTTCATTGTTTTTGTACTAAGATATAATGCTATTTCTGAAGGTGTATTACTTATTTATAAATTTAAAGTACAGTATTTAATTATATTTGTCATACTTTTTTAAGCATTTTAATAACTTGAATTCTAAGGAAAATATATATAAGTTATAGCTTAGTTTATTTCAGTAATTTAATATTAATATAATTTCTAGTTTACTATATGTAGGTCATCTAGCTTTCTAAGTAATACTTGCTTCTCTTTAAAATACTTTGTATGCTTTACTTCAAATTCCTTGCTTTTGGTAATTGGTTTCATTGTTTTTGTACTAAGTTATAATGATATTTCTGAAGGTGTATTACTTATTTATAAATTTAAAGTACAGTATTTAATTACGTTTGTCATACTTTTTTAAGTATTTTAATTACTATAATAAAACAAATTAACAGGGGGTTTTAATTGGCTGATCCCGATCCCGAAAGCCCTTTTCTTTAAATTAAAGTTGACGTTTTATTGATTTGTAACATTTTTTGTATAAATCAAATCTTCGTATCTTTCAAGTCGGATATGAATGAAAGCGTGCAATACGTTTTGGCAGAGATTTATGTTTCCTGAAAAAGCTTTGATTGTCAAATATGTTATTTTTATTTATAGAAATAATGGAAAAATAAATACCGTGCCTTTATTAAGTCTCATATCATCAAGCCTGTTAAGCTCATCCAAATTGCACATGAATTAAAATGGAAGTGTGTAACTTTGTAACCTGAAAATATGAAAACAGTTAAGTACACATAATAAAACTAATACTGATCCAATAAAACTCACATGAAGAGAACACAGTACATTTTTTACTCATCTCAAGCACACAATTGGTTATTTAATTTTCCAATTAATTTCTCCTTACCTTATTTTTACCAGATGTTACTGCTTAACTTTGCAACCTGAAAAACTCACAATCATTTAAGTCAATAGGGTAAAACTAATCTTCATCTACAATACCGAGACTAACTGTAAGTTAGCCTACTCATGAATAGAATCGTATCCCTTCGGCCTACGAAAACCAAGTCCATACGATATTTTGGAAATATCTTATTTCCATTTTGCTTTGGAAAACAATTGAATGCATTCTATTCCACTTTCACTCTTCCGAATCCTATTAAGCTTTGCAAAGCACCCCCCTCTTCCTTTAGGAACCGGGCTTGGGGCCGGCTTTGGCGGGATTAAGGTGCTTTGGCTAGCTGCACATGCACAAATTTCGCCGGGCTCTTTGAAGTTTCCTACATGCACGTACGAAATGTAAATACCGAGCTGTTTTCTTTCACTTGGAGCACTTTTCACTCACTTTTCACTACTCACAGAAACCCGACAATTTTAGCACTTTTTTGGCACTGAACATTTGTCGAAGTTGAAGTACTCAACTGTTAACTTGTGTTAACTAACTAACTAAATTTATTTCTCGTAAACGTTGTTTAACGAGATTTAACTTTGTAACGCACAAATTTGTACACTTATGAACTGTTCTATTCTTTAAAAACTCACTTTAAAATACAAAGATAATTTGAAGTAGCAAATGATCATTAGCGAAGACGAACGTGACACAAATTACGATACAATTTACGCGAGCTGATCGCGAATTACACTCTATGCGACTACATAAAACATGAGCGATTGCGGCGGAATTCATTTGTGGCGAGTCGGGAAAATGTAATTGTGTTACTTACCAATTTAAAGTGCAAATCAACTAATTTATGTCCGGACACCGGCAAAAATGTACACAAATTACACAATTGTCATAATGACATTTCAGAAATGTCATTCGTTCAATCCTTTCTAACCAATCACGATGTTCGTTGAGTTACTTTCGAACAAATTTATTATGCATCTCTATTACTCTTTGGCATTAATGATGCTATCTATTTTCATTTAGCTTGTAAACAAAACGATCAAAATACGAGCAAAATACAAAATTTTTACTAACACCAATGCAATTCTGCAAAATTCGGTCAAATACCGTTAGATCGGTCGTTTGTTCGTAGTGTTATCGCTGTATGTTATTACGCTATGACTTCACCCTAAGGCAATGTGTCGAAAAAAGAGTTAGTTAATTGAGTTAAGTGTGTGAGGTAAGCATGATTTCCTGCAACGTTGACTGATGGTCCTAGTTTCCCCCGAATGGAAACTCTAAACTTGATTAATTGTAACAATGTTTCATTTTGCAATTTCAAATTGCAAAACATGAAAATTCGTCTTTGGGCCATGAGTGAGATTGTACAAATTGAGATGAATTCGATCAATCATTACGATTATTCTTAACTGCACATCACAGAGCTAAAATTTCGCTTAAACATGGTAACATTCCTAGCACGAGCTGTAAGAAGTTTCAATTTATATGTTAAGACCATTTTTGCAGCTCTAATATTGAAACCTATGGGCATTGGAAAATTTTGAAGCAAGGTGCATAAGAAAGGTGCATAAGAAGCAAGGTGCCCCCCCATGGGTGCTACCTTGTCGTGGTGGGGGGGCTTGACGAGGTTGCCCGTCATCCAGACGCGTGATCAAGTCACTAAAAGCACCCACCAAAAACAAAAATATATGATGAGTGATAACAAAAATAGTAAATTAGGGGTGGGGATATACACCCCGACGTGTGAGGGAGCCTCGACCTCATGCGGGCTTCTCTCCAGCATTCATGCTGGGGATAAGTCGCCAGGGCATTTTTCAGTGGTGGAACACTTGGCCACTGAAGAATCAAAAATTACAAGTGAAATAATCAACGACGCAAGCATGTTCGGCCGAAGGCCAAAACTCCTGCGAACTCCGCCTCAAAGAGTAGCCAAACCTAATCAAGGCAACGAGAAAACATCGTGCAAGCAAACCTCCATCGAACGCTTTGCAACAGCGAAAAAGGTGCTTGTCCAAAACATCCCTCCTACACAAGGCGATGGAGCGAACGATACCAGAAGCGTAGCTGAGGCTTCGGGCAGTGGAGTCATCGACCCGAAGTGCCATTCTCCAGGGGCCACCAAAAGTCATATACTGAACAACGTGGGAGGCGAAACCAATGATGCTCAACAACAACAAGACCCTCCTGCTGACAGTATATCGAGAACTTCGCCTGAAGACGACCTGATAACGAAAATAGCCGCTGACAGAAGTGAAGAAGAGCGTCTAACAAGGAACATAAGCGCTATAATAAAAGTGATGAGAAATTCAACAAATGTCCAAAAAAATGTCAACAAGGGCATCAAAAATGGGATTGACGAATTGGAGGACCTCGTTGATAGGATCCAGCACTATCGCCGCAGGTGGCTACGGGCGGAGAGTGAATTGAAAGAGCTTAAAAAAATTCCAGAAAATAAAACTCCCTTCACCGAAAATGCTACTCCTCTCGTAAAAGGCAAAAGGGCGGCATGTAGCCCACTTAAACCTGACCGTAGGAAAAGGGCAAAGGGACCGGTAACAGTCGAGACAGGAGACAACAGTCAAGGGGAGGAGAAAAATGATGGCATTCAATTGGTGCGCTCTAAATCGCAACAGAAGGCTGCGAAGAAGATACACCAAGCGATAACAAAAGATTCCAAACAGGCGCCCGAAAAGCAAGAAGGCACGAAACACAGCGCAATGCCAAAAAAGACCAGGAACAAGCAGCGCAGGGATGTTTTACTGATCAAACCTGCAGATGGGAGAACTTACGCCGAGGTCCTCAAGGAAATCAGGCAAAATGTGGAACCCGAAAAAAACGGTGTCTGTATACGAACAGTAAGAGCGACCAGAACAGGCGGTCTCCTCGTAGAACTCGGAGCGGAATCCACCGACAAGGGACGGTTCGAGAGCGCTGTCAAGGATCTCCTGGGCTCTAAAGCTGTTATCTCGACTTTGCAGCCAATGGCGTCTTTGGAAATAAGAGACCTTGACTGCATTGTGGAGGCCAAAGAAGTAGAAGACTCAATTAGGTCAATTCTTCCTACGGCAGAGAGCTTTAGGGTAAGGCTCACGCCTACCAACCCTAGAGGACAAAGGGCGGCAATAATAGACATCCCAGAGAAAGACGCTGTGCAACTCCTGACCAAGGAGAAAATTAAAATCGGCTGGGTTGTGTGCAGGATACGTCGGAGGGTAGCCCTAACTCGATGCTACAAGTGCCTTAACTTCGGACACATCTCCTTGAACTGCAAGGGGCCAGATCGAAGCAAACTGTGCTACAGGTGTGGCACTTCCGGTCATAAGGCGAAAGACTGCCCCAACGAACCTAGTTGTATCTTGTGCAAAGATAAGGGATGGAAGTCTGAAGATCTGACTCACATTCCAGGAAGTGGTAGGTGCCAGGAGTTCAAAGAGGCACTAAGCAAGAAAAGAGCAAAGACATGATCCAAGTCCTGCAAATCAACCTACACCGTAGCTCAACCGCACAAGATCTACTAGACCAGGTTGCAAAAGAGAAAAAAGTTGACTTGTTGCTGATATCTGAGCCACACCACAACAAAATGGAAGCTGCATGGTATTGTGATCGATCCGGCACCGCCGCCATCTGGGTACGTGATAGGGCTCTACCTACAGCTCGGACTTGCACCAGTGGAAATGGCTTCGTGCTCATTGGGTGCGCCGATTTGACATTCATAAGCGTCTATTTCACGCCGAATGAGTCAATTTCATGTTTTCAGAGTAGGCTCGATGAACTGGAGGAAGCTGTCTCGAGCACAGAAGGCCGAATCCTTGTTGGCGGTGACTTTAACGCCAAGGCGATAGAATGGTGAATGCCTCTTCCAGACGCGAGAGGAAAAAGAATCCTAGAAATGGCGGCTAGGAGGCAACTTGTCATCATGAACGTTGGGAACACACCAACTTTTCGACGGGGAGGCTGCTTGGGAACTATTCCGGATGTGACATTTGCTTTGGAGTCCTTAGTGCCTAGGATACACAGATGGAGGGTACTGGAGGACTACTCGGCGAGCGATCATCAGTACATTGCTTTCGCAATTGGCGAGTGTGCTAATCGACGCGTAGCAACCCAACCCTCAACTGTAGGTTGGAATATATCTAAAATAGATGTCGACGCGTTCGCCGCAGCTCTTATGATAGGTGAAACTATGACGGTAACGGGAGGAGCCTCAGCTGAAAACATGGTGAACTCCACCATGAGGCTCATCAAGAATGCGTGCGACTGCTCTATGCCCAGGCGACGGCCTCGACACAATAAGCCTGCTGTGTACTGGTGGTCGGCAGAAATCGCCGAAAAGCGGAGAGAATGTCACAAACTCCGCCGCGAATCTCAACGTTTAAGAAATCGAGACGAGTCACACTCCCGAACGCTGGCATACAGGTCGGCTAGAAAAGTTCTCCGTAGGTTAATTAACGAAAGCAAGGCTCGCTGCTGGCGCAACCTAGTTGTGGACATCGACAGAGACCCGTGGGGGCTGGGTTACAAGCTTGCCATGCGGAAACTAGGAGCTGCAAGGAGGCCCTGTGTCCTTGAAACGGAAAAAATGGACCAGATTGTTAGAGCGCTCTTCCCTATGCATCCTATTCGTCCCGATGATGCAGATATTGAATGTCTCGGAGAATGCCCACTTTTTACCACCATCGAACTGGATAATGCGGTAAAAGCTTTAAAATCGAAAAAGGCCCCAGGACCAGACGGTATACCAGCGGAAGTGATACAGCTTGCACATCAACTTTGTCCTGAAAAGCTGCTCACCACTTTCAATGCCTGTTTGCGGCAGGGCGTGTTTCCAAATTGCTGGAAAGAGGCGAGGCTCGTGCTGATCCACAAGGGGAAGGGGAACGCGGAGCAACCATCTTCATATCGGCCCCTATGTATGCTAAATGCCGCTGGGAAGGTACTTGAGAGGCTCATTAGAGAAAGACTTGGAGAAGCCATTCGAAATGCCGGGGATCTGTCTCCTCGGCAGTACGGCTTCAGGGCTGGTCGATCCACAATTGGTGCAATAGCAGAGGTAGTGAGCGCGGTCCAGCAGGCAGAAGCCCACAATCATTACTCGAGACGAATAGTACTGCAATAGATGTGAGAAATGCCTTCAACTCTGCTAGATGGACAGATATTCTTGGTGCTCTGGAATATTTCAGGGTGCCGAGGTACCTGATGCAGATATTGAAAGACTACCTCAAAAATCGGAAACTCATCTATGATTCGTTGGGAGGCCGGCGAAGAATTGATTTGACATCAGGGGTCGCGCAAGGTTCCGTTCTGGGCCCGGACCTCTGGAATGTCTCGTACGATGAGCTTTTGAGACTGCAGTTACCGGAGGAGTCGCGCCTGGTTGGCTACGCAGATGACGTAGCAGTACTAGTCGCCGGACATACTGTCGGACAGACGCAACTCAAACTGGATGCGGTAATACGCCGAGTGAGCGAGTGGATGACAGACCGTGGGCTTAGCCTAGCGCTGGAAAAGACCGAGGTTGTCGTCCTCACAAAGAAGCGAATCCCTCGTGTTATGCCGGTTCGTGTAGGGGGAATGACCATCGAGTCAAAAGAATCAATCAGATACATTGGCTTGATGATTGATTCGAAGATGAGTTTTTTCGAGCAGGTTCGAGCGTCAGCAGATAAGGCCTCCGCGCGGGTATCGGCGCTAAACCGCATTATGGCCAACACGCAGGGGCCAACCTCGAGCAAAAGACGTCTACTGATGAGTGTAATGGAGTCAGTGCTCTTGTATGGCTCCGAGGTTTGGGCTGATGCTCTTAATAAAAAGACGTACCGAAGGCGTCTGGCACAGGTGCAGAGGCAGAGCTTTACGGATAGCCGCTGCATACCGCACTGTCTCTGAACCTGCAGTGCTGGTAATCTCGAGGGTGGTTACAATTAAATTACTTGCTGACGAACGGAAACGTGTATACTCACGTAGGGGGGAGTCGGCGAGAGAAACCGTCAGCCGAGAGGAACGGAGAAGAACCCTTATCTTATGGCAGCAAACATGGGAAAACGAAACGCGAGGCAGATGGACCGCACGGCTGATAAGTGACTTGGGGCCGTGGTTCTACAGAATGCATGGTGAGACTGATTATTATCTGACGCAACTACTCAGTGGTCACGGGTATTTTCAGTCTTACCTGTATAAGATGGGAAAAACACCATCCCCAACTTGCGTGTTCTGCCCGGGGATGACGGATGACGCATGCCACACGTTCTTTACGTGTAATAGATTTACAAGACTCCGTTCGCATCTCTCGGAGAAAATTGGCGTAATTTCCCCAGAAAATCTAACGGGAAAAATGATGAAATCAAAGGACAATTGGAACTGTGTGTCACATTACGTACGGACAGTACTCATTATCAAGAAGGACATAATGGATCGCTTGGCGAGGGAGGGAACATCTCTGTAACGCAATATTATAGTTACTAATTGCAATTCCTTCCTATCCATCCGTGAAGAGAGATTTCCCTTAGCCTGAAGACATCGCTACGCGATGATTAATGAGGCCTAGTCCGAAGTAATGTGACAAACAGTTCCAGGCTAGGTTCTCGGTGTGACAGGGGAGGTGTTTAGTCGGTAGTCCGGTAGCGGGGGAGTCCGACACTCAGGGCGTAAATAGCCTTCACCGCCCAAACAAAAAAAAAAAAAAAAAGGTGCATAAGAAAGGCCCGTCAACAATAATATTTGCTATTCGGTGAGTATTCTAGAGATGCGACCCTATTGTAGAAAATGAGTCTATCAACTTACCCAGCCTCTCCTCCGCTTGAAGTGATAAAAAATTCGAGCTATAGAAACTATTCACGAGACTTTCAACTCCCTTGGCCTTGTACATCGAGTGAGTACTCAGCACAGTTTCCTTCTACAGACTGCTTCCGCGCTAATGTAGCTAGATGGAAAGAACACATTTTTAAAGCCTTTTTTCTTCATTGTCTCAAGACCTGACAAAGAAGACAAGCACTACCCCCAGAAGAAGGTGTGAAGGATTTGCTGAAGAAAAAAAGTCAAGATGTTCAGGTACTCACAAATTCCTGGTACTTTCAAAGCAGTGGAATATCCAAATGTCTTTTGTGTAATATGCGAATACTTTCATACTGTGAACGCGGTTATCCCACAGCTAAACTGTTACATAGACCGTAAGGCAATTTATTTATGCATATTAAGATACGCCCATCTGCTCACCGGGGTTTGAGCAATGCAATTAATTATGATGGTGTATCGTCTCTCGGGAGAGTCGTAAAAATGTGCACATGTTTCATAATAATGTTACCAGCACATTACATAAGCCAACAGACACGCTTTGGAACCCAGGCATTTTCAACAAAATGTCAGTTAAACTAACTATTGAGGTTTTTCATTCTTGTATTTCTGCGCCCATTTCAGCTGCGGTTGAATGCGGATATTTTTAGCATGGTAGAACACAAGAGAGGATTGCCGTCAGTACGGCCGAGTTCATATCAAAGACGAAAAAGCTTTTCGACAATTTGAACAGCGTCACTAAATTTTAGACAATTTAAACTAAATTGCAATTTAAACCGATGCGCGACATGTACAAGAAAGTCTATATTTCTGTAGGAATTGCCTAATTCTAGGATCCATAACACCCATAATAAAATATTGCATAAATTTTGGGTATAAGATTAATTGTTATTTTCTTACATTCAAGTTCAACCTGTGCAGATCGATTTCAAAACAAATAAAATTTGTAAACAAACAAATTTCATTGATGTGCACATGTACTTGACTATTGGCACGAGACAATGAGTAATTGTAACCATTGCATGACTATTGGCACGAAACAATGAGTAATTGTAACCATTGCATTACAATTACTCATTGTTTGTGTGGTAAGCATTTCCCATGGAGACCACACTCATCGATTCACACGTGCCAGTTATTGGATATTGATCACTTATTTTTTTAGAAGTGGGGTAAGATCCTGCTGAATCAAAAGCAACCAGATATTTTGTTAGTGTTAATTAAATTAGGACATACGTCATTGTAAATAGTATGCAAGCAGAAGAATTTAAAGAATATAGGCAGAGTTGTTTTTGAAGTCAAGTGAGAAGCATTGCAAGCAAACATGACGACCAAGATGAGGCAGAAAGACGTGGCTAAAACGACAACGAGCTGAGCTGCACCAGTTAATAAGGGTAGCGGTCGGAGACCAAAAGAAAATCCTTAGGCAAAACCGTACGAGTTGAAACCATAAACATGGGAAACAGCTGCTCAACGGCGGAGTCGACGGTGATGCAGGAGTATCAACAGGCGCTCACAACAGCCAGAATATTCATTGTAATTTTAATTTTCTTATACATGTACCATAATTACAACAAAAAATATGTTGTTCAGAGAATGAAGAGAACTATTAATGTTAAAAAAAAAAAATATTAGTAACTAAATGTCCACTATTGTTGACCTTTTATGCAGTCGTTGAAAAGTGTAATAATAGAAAATGAAAAAGCATTAAGAATTATAAAGAAGAGTTCAAAGAAGTTATATGCTTTTGAGATCCTATTAGTAAAACTAAACGCACTCAAAACACGCAAAGAACAATTTAGTAACATATTGGAAAATTTAAATGACGAGAGGTCTGAAGTCTTGGACTTAAAATTAAAATTCAAAGCTGAGTCAAACACACTCGAAGGAGAAATCTGGTTACAATTAGGAAGACAACTTATGAATTATTACTTGGCCATTCATTACCTACATGGCGATTCTACCTTCCACGATTTATTACAATGTACTTGTTCCGCGCGAATCAACAGATATACTGCTTCGATGGGCTGATTCCTATCATCAATCCTGTTTACATATGGAAAAAATAAAATGAGCACTCAACTGTATCTAATTTCTCACTCAGTTCGTATTGAACCATCGAGGTGAATAGACGTTTCTATCGTTGACTCCTCGCGAACGTGTAGATAATTACAGTGTGAATAGCTGTGAGTATTTTTCTCACTCGGCCGCTTTATCGTTGCTACGATTGTTATACCCGCGTTTTAACGGTAATTCGCCGTTAATCCATTTACGTGCGAATAAACACCGCAATTAGCTGGATTGCAGGTGTTCCTGTTTCTTCGTAAACAAGTGCACCTGGTACGCAGCAGGTGTTTATCTAGTGATAAACAAGTGTTGTTTATCTAGTGATAAACAAGTGTTGTGCAGTGCACCTGCTACGCTGCAGGTGTTCATCATAAACAAGTGTCGTGCAGTTTTTCCCTGCAGGTGTTCCTGTTTTTCTCAAAACAAGTGCACCTGATACGCTGCTGCTGATTTTCAGTGTTTTCGAATAAACAAGACAATTAGTAGATTGTTTGTCAACTACTAACTGTTCTGGGTGACGATTGTGTGCAGGTGGTGGCCACCTGGGTATCCTGTCTACGGAAAACTATTGTAAGTGTGTACACCCACTGGAAGCTATAAGGTTAGTAGATTGTTTTTGAATATAATGGGTAAATCTGGTGTGGAGGCTTCCTCTGCACCAAGGACGAAAGCTACTAAGAAACACAGCTCCGAAACTGACCTTGTTGATACGGAGTGCGACTTGAAGTCGAAAGGCGGTGTTGGGGGTTCCTCGAAGGCTCGCAGGGTGAAGAAGGTTACTCGATGTCCTGATACGGACCTAACGACTGATCTATGTAGCGAGTCGGACTTTATTGCACCTGGTCCTGCATCGAAAAAGAAGATAACTGTTAAGAAAAGTGATGTGAAGATGGTAAAGTCCCCCACTAGAAGAAAGATTATATCCACTGATTGCGTGGACATGGATACTGACAGCAGCAACGGGTCGGACAATGAGGTCACCATTGCTGAACTAGCAGCTGCTAAAAAGAACCCAACGGTAGGTATTGCCTCTAAGGTCTCAAAGCAATGTTCCGCTAAAATTGATGCAACTTCTGCAAAGTCGACTCCCGCAGAACGCACCGGCAGAGGCTGCGACATAGAAAGAGGGGCAGAAATTGCAGGAGAAGTACTCGGCTTTTTGTTGCAGTCAGATGGTGGCAAGGAGGTTAGTGCAGCTGTGATGAAGCTCATTAATGAGCTGAACCAGAGAATCTCCAAGCTTGTTGCTGAGAAATCAAGAATAGCCGGTATGCTTGAAGAAAGTCGCAGGACAATCGGTTTGGTTAACAGTTCAAGTAGTTCTGCAGTCACCCCCGTCCCCCCCCGTTTGCCTCTGCTGCTAATGTAGAGTATCCCGATCTGGTTAAGAGGCCCCCTAAAGCCAAGCCTACCGAAACGTGAGTTATGATCATCAAAAGCAGGAAGCCGGATGCTACCCCAAAAGACGTAGCTGATATTGTCAGAAAAGAAGTTGTCCCTGCCATGAACGTTAGAGTGCATGCTGTCAACTCCCTCCGGGATGGGCAGGTAGCGGTCAGAGTGCCATCGGTTCATGAGCGATCGGTGGCATTAAAAAGCCAGGTATTCCAAAGCAATGATCTAGAAGTGTCAATAGCGGATAAGCTGGGACCACGAATTGTTGTCAGGGATGTCCACTGCCGGATTAGTATTGATAACTTCATGACTGAGTTATATGACAAAAACCTTAAGGGCGAAGTGACCGAGCAGGAGTTTAATACGGGCCTGAAGGTTATCTCTAGACCGATAAGAGAGGGAGCAGAGGCTGTCTCTAACGTCATTTTGGAGGGTACGAAGCATATTGTGGATGCTCTTCTTACGAGAGAACGGTTATATGTTAAATGGTTCGCGTACCGCATGAGGTACCAAGACCCTGTAGCAACTTCCTACAGATGCCTTGGATTCGACTACGGAATCTCACAATGTCGGGCAACTGAGCTGGTCTGTTCACGCTGCTCTGAGTCGGGGCACACTGCCGCGCAGTGCCGCAACTCGCCGCACTGCAGGAACTGTGCCTTTGTCGGTAAGCCAGCGGGTCATACTATCCGCTCGGTTGATTGTCCGATATATGCAGGAAGAATCTTAAGAGCTAATGCAAGACACTAGTATGTCCATGTGCAGGATTGTTCAGTTGAACTGCGCAAAATCATCTGCTGTAATGGCTGAGCTTGGACAGTACATGAGGGAGAATATGATCTGCATTGCAATGTAAACAAGAACCGTGGGTGCTGTTTGGCACTGTTAAAGGCCTACCATCCAACATGCGTGTATACGCATGTAAAGGGGCGGCTCAGGCCGCAGTGGTCATTAATGATGAATGTGTTGAGTGCATGCCGATGCATGATTTAACGGATGAACATGTTGTTTGCGTATGGGTTAAAGGTGCTTTTGGTGAGTTGTTTGTTGTAAGCGTTCACTGTGCTTTTAGTAGTCCCATCGAGCCATATTTGTTGTACCTGGATCGGGTTTTGCCACTGATAGGTGGCAGACCCTGCATCCTAGGATTAGACGCCAATGCCGACTCACCGATGTGGCATAGCAAGTCTTCCACACGGAAGACTCACTCTTATGCTATACGTCGGGGGGTAAGGCTGGAGGAGCTGATCCTTGTGCATGGTTTGTGTGTGTTGAATGTCCCTTGTGAATTGTCAACCTTTGATGGGCCGATGGGATACAGTGATATAGATGTAACTTGTGTTAATGTTGCTTGTGAAAGTCGTATGTTTGAGTGGCGTATTGTTCCTGGGTGGGGAACCAGCGATCACAACCTCATCGAGGTCATAATGACCCCGAATGAGAGAGTGATCGCTGGTCTCCCAGCTGTGAAAGCATGGTGCCGTATAAAGGAAAATCAGAGGGTGAGCTACGAGGCGATGATGCGAGAGCAGTTCGAAACACTGTCCCTTGCGGAGTTTAGTAATCTCACAACTGATGGTATGGTGGAATTCGTGCATGCGTGTGTCGTTAATGTTAATGACAAGATGCTTAGGAAAGGTCGTTCGACTGGTCCTAGGCATGTTGCGTGGTGGACCTCTACGCTAGCTGCCAAACGTCGTGAAGTGCGACGTGCCAGAACTAGATTCCAACAGGCGCGGTTCCGCAAGCATGATGCTGCAGCCTCCCTTAAAAGCGAGTATCGCAAGCTTACTAAAGAGTATCAGCGGCTTATCATGCAGACGAAGGAGGAGCATTGGCGACGTTTCGTTTGTGAAAATGCGTCAGATCCTTGGGGGCAGGCGTACAAGGTGTGTCGGGGTCGAAACAACAGACGGAGTATGGCGGGAGTTCGCATTAGTGGTAATGCGACCCCAATATGGTCCGACTACACTATGCACTTAATGAGGGGAATGTTTCCGAGGGCGGAGTCTGGAACTCCGCACGTCGACGGTCCTGCAGAACAGGAGCATGGTCCTGTGGTGCAGAATCGTGAGATAGATGAGAGTGTTGGAAGACTCCATTGTCGAAGATCCCCTGGGTGGGACGGCATGACCGGCGAGATGTGTAAATGCATCTGGCGGGCCGTGCCGGAATACATCAGCTGTGCTCGGTTAACCATACTGCTTAAATCGCTTGATAAGGACCCAAGCATGCCGAGCTCGTACCGGGGCATCTCCCTTCTCCCAACGCTTGCAAAAGTGTTGGAGAGAGTTATGGTCCAGCGAATCGAAGAGCGGGTATCCGGAAGCCAATCGAATAGGCAGTATGGTTTTAAAGAGGGACGCTGCACTGACGATGCGTGGCTATATGCTGCTTCTACGGTGCATGATAGCAACAGTAAGTACGTGCTCGGAGTCTTTATTGACTTCAAGGGAGCGTTTGACCACCTTTTGTGGTCAAAGATTCTCGAAAAACTTGCTGCAGTTGAATGCAAGGAGCTCGGGCTATGGAGGAGTTATTTCTCTGGCAGAAGTGTATATTTTCAAGGTGTCTGTGATGTGGTTGAATTAGATATGGAGAGGGGTTGTCCACAGGGCTCCATCGCAGGTCCATTTATATGGAATCTTGTGATGGATGACCTTTTAGTTAAACTCGAAAGTGTTTGTAAAGTGTGTGCATATGCCGACGGTCTGCTCCTTCTTGTTGAGGGAATGGGGTCTCAGGCGTGGCGCGATTCGAGGAATATACGAGGGTTTATTTGTAGCTTGTGCGACTTATGGGTCAGCGGTATTCATTGAGTCGGCAATGAGTGCAACTGACAGAAGACTCATCGGAGCTTGTCAGCGTGTTCTGTTGCTATGTTGTCTCCCAGTGTGTAGGACAGTGTCCACTGAAGCCATGCAAGTACTGATGGGAGCCCCTCCGCTTGATCTGGAGATTATCCGTAAGGGACTAATGTTCAGACTGCGAAGGAGAATCCCAGTTGAAGAGCATGAGTGGCTCAGAGGCATGGATCCTAAAAGTATGAGTGTTGCCTCTCTGCGTAGGTTGCTGGTCGAAGGAGTACTCTCCAGCTGGCAGACGAGGTGGAATGAATGTTTGAAAGGACGTGTTATGTGTTGCTCCCTGATGTAACGACAGCATGGAGAAATCTGGACTTCGACTTCGGTTTGGCCCTAGGTTTCTTGCTGACGGGACATGGGAGCTTGAATGAATGGTTGTATAGACATGGATTGTCTGTTGAGAGTGTTTGCCCTTTATGTCAGATTGAAAATGAATGTTGGCGGCACGTGCTATTCAGGTGTCCGGCGTATGCCGACCTGCGTAAGACGTGTCGATTGCTGGGAATCACTTCCCCTGCGGATGTGGCGGGTTCTTTATTGGATGTGGATGTATTCTCTCGACTGGACCTCTTTGCGAAGCTTGCCTTTACAAGGCGAACGCAGATGATTGCAATGCTGGTCAACGATGATTCTGCAGGAGATTAAGAGTGTCTTGCAAATTGATTTCCATTCCTTTGTCCTGATCCATGTATGATGTCCCTATTCAGAATGCTACCTCGCAGGGGGTCTAAATTAGGACAGAGTACCTGCCCTAATTTGTGATCTTGGGGCTGCCGCTCCCACGAACCTGAGGCGGGGTCACCATACCCGGACGCAGGGTCCAAAATGGCAGCAGTCCTCAGTCTAGAAGGCTGCGAAACCCGATCAGAGGTTTGATCTGAACCACGGGTTAGGGGGACGCCCATGACAGATTACTGTCAGCCCCCTACACGGTTGAGGAGCCTGCTTCTTGGTTGAAACGTGGTGGTATGTGGTATGTGGTTTAATGTGGCTAGAGAGTAGAATTGAGTGTTTACCAGTTGCATCTCGGGTATCCTGTATTGGGGTAGAAACTGGTACCCCATCTTGATAGGGGGCGTTGGTTGACGCATTAATTCAACCCCGTCTATGGAGACCGTGGAATTAAGCCGTCAAGGCAGGTGTCCACGTAAACCACTTCGACTTCATGTATCTAATTTCTGTTTTGGGGTCATGACCATGTAAATGGGGTGGGAAGAAGGGAGAGGAGTTGAGTGTCTGATGAAGTTGATAGAAAGCCGAGTAGGGGAACTGAAAGGTGGACTTGACGCTGAAGACGACGTTGTCTTGATGACCCTTGAGAGATTGTGAAGTTGTTAAAAATTGGAGACTGACGGACTGCCGGAATGTTTATGTTGTACACGTCTTGTTGCTTGATGAACCTGATGTAACTGAGATGATGAGCTTGGATGTAAAGAAGTTTCCATTATTAGAATTATGTATGTACTGATTGAAGAAGATGATGTTCGTGAAGAAGAGGATGAAAATGTTTATCGACGAATTTCAAGTGAAGTTACGTGCTAAGCTGATATCTGTGGTGTACCGTGAAAGAATGTCAGATGACTGAGACTGAATATTACGAACTGGATGTTATGTTTGATGTAGACTGAGTGGTGTTCATTGTTTTAGCAGTTGGAAAAGCTTGCATTGCCACATCAACTTGTTGATGAGGTGGATGCGAGACTAGTACACTGCTAAGGATTGGAGTCTAATGTTGTTAAACGCTGATTAAATGTTGATTGCATACATGTTGTGACTGTTGTTAACCCGAACCCTATAGACTTGTGCTCTAGGACTCCAGGTGACGCAGGGGGGCTGATGTTATAGGCTTTGGCTTGTTCCATTCAGTCTTTGGGGAGTGCCGACCCCACGTACCCGAGGTGTGAGGAAATGTAATCAGTCCCGTGCGCCTGGAGCGAAAACTGAGAGTTTTTCTCGGACGGTAGAGAAGCGAAACCTGATCAGAGGTTACTTGAACCACAGTTTAGTGTCAGCCGCCCACACGGTGAGAAGCCTATCCTGGCTGAAACGTAGTGGTTGTGGTTTCGAAGGCTGGAGAGTAGAGGGAGCACACACCAGTTGTGTTTGGGGATTCAGGAAGCTGTAAATAATTTGGGACCTGGGACAGAAACTTGTTTCAGATCTCGGGGGTGGTGGTCGACACATTGTTTCAACACCGTCTAAGACCGTGAAGTTAAGTCATCAAGGCAGGTATCCACGTTAAACCTCTCGACTTCATGTACCTTATTACTCAGTTGGTTTTGAAAATTCGTAGTGAAGAGACGTGTTTATTGAGCGGTTTGGTAAATAATAATAGTGGAAATCGTTGTCGACATTAAATTGTTGTTGCGCGAGTTAAATACTTAATTATTTAATTATCAAAAAAAAAAACAAATACTTTACAGAGTAATAAACTTTTATTTCAACCGACAGAGTAACGACATGACAACATAAATTTGAACTACTCTCTCAATTAAAATTGGATCAATTTATATTAAAAGAAATATTGCTAATTCGGATATATTGTGGTCAGCATTGTCTGGTCAATCGAGTGCATAGGTGAATGCACAGGTGAATAAATGCATAGGTAGGTGAATGATTGCACAGGTGAATGATTGCAGAGGTGAATGATTGCACAGGTGAATAATTGCACAGGTGAACGCACGTGTTTTTGAATAAGTGATAGCCTGGCTATAACTCCTCCCCCCTAAGGCGACAGCTAGGTAAACGCAGCTGGGGGTTGATGTTAGTTCGGTTGATGAATGAGCTTCATGAGCTTGAATCGTATGTAGACAATGACGATGATGAAGGTGAGGATTCCACTGATTAGAGTTGCGCTGGTGAAGAAAAAATATTTAGTTTCTTGACTTTGAAAATCGAATAACTGCCAGTTTTTCTAAATCGTGTAATTTGTAGCCCGCCAATTTGTCTGTATTGTTAAATTTATATTGTGAGTTCGTAGCTGGAAAGATGTTGGTATTTTCCACGTAAATATTGCTCTCCCCACAATATGTCATCTCATTGATGGTTATATCACATTTTTCGAAGCTAATGAGTGTTGTTCCGCTGATTGTTTTGTTTGATATTCCGCAAGTTGATTCAAGTTGGGTCTCGGGAACATTGAAAAGAAGGATGTGATTTGGTTCGGATTGATAAATTTCGATTTCTTCTGGGCTGTTCTCAAATCAACAAGATGATGGTAGACCATTTAATATGTTTGCTATATACCTGGAATCGCTCGATTCTTTAGATTTAGTGGGCTTTTTACAGTAGAATGTCCCTTCGATTTTCGGGCATTTTTCATCGAAAAATTGAACATTATCGGGATACAGGATTGCGTAGGGCTTAGTAATAATTTGTTTGTTGTGTTGGGGAAGAAGGATAATATGGAAGAAAGGATAGGTATTGTTTGACTGAGTTGGTATTTGGATGTTGAATATAATATTTGAGCCATTTTAATAGGCTTGTAAATCCAGAAGCTCATAAATATTTTCTATCGATTCTATATCTATTGATTGTTTTTTTAGTATTTTAGAAACTTCAATTATTTCAACAGGGCTTAGAATTTGCTTGGATATGATTTTTAAACGAGCAAGTATCACAGCTTCTGATATATGCGAAAGGTGATTATTTAGGAGATCAATATTGTAATTGATTTTGTTTAAATATTGAATGTGAATGATTGATTCGTACTCTCTCTTCACTTTGTTTTGTGAATGTACCAGATAGTTGTTAATAATTGAAGTTTGATTATTGATGTGATTCGTTATATTATCGAATCTTTCCATCATTAAATTATTTAATTTCGTTTGGCGAAGAGTCACACTACCCAGTTGAGATTGATTAAACATTAGCTCTTCGAGGTTTTTGTTAATTTTTTCAGCATCTTCTGCGTCCATATTTCGTGTAATACCTTTTATTACAGAGCCTAACCCATTGGTCAGCCCTCTCTTCGGTCGTAGTCTTGGCGTAAGTGTCTGTAGTGTATTAGTTCTTTTACTTTAAGTTTTATTATTCTGAGGGTGTCTGTAGCTTTGAGTGCGTGGTCAAATTTATCTACGGAGGTTACAATGTTGTTGATAGCGTCCTCATAATTTCTTAAGCTAACTATGCGAACTAAATTCTGGTACGTTTTAATGGTCCTAGTCGTTCCGAGTTGTAACGGTAGTAGTATCTGGTCGTCGTTCAGCTTGCGTATTTCTATTTCCTGAGCCTGGATCGTCAGGAACACCCTGAAATTTGCATTTCTTTTTATTTTTGGATTTATGAATTTTTTGATTTTTATTGGTGATTAATGTAACTTTTAAATCTTTCTTCACTTTATGTTTACTGAAACGAGGGGTCATTTTATTGCGTCTGCATTCTTTGTGGAATATAGTTTCGTTTTCTTTGAAAGTTGGAGGATCCGATCTGTTTAAGTTTAGCTTCTCTAGGTTAGTTCGGACTAACTCATCGACTTTATTCTTAATTTCCAGATAGATATGAGATCTATATTCATTTAATTTTTTCAAATAGTCATGTTCATTGTTGGGGGTGAAAGTTTTGTTAAATTCATGGGTTCTACCGGTAAATAGCTCGTAGGGCGTGTGTTTTGTTGTAGAATGTATGGAATTGTTGTAGGTGGTGATTGCTTCATTCAATATTTCCTCATGGTTTAGATCGAAATTTTGTTTACGCCGTTTTTCCAGGATAATCCTGTACATTTCTGTAATAGTAGAGTGCTATCTTTCTACGTAAGCATTACTGCTTCATTGCTGATATGATGTGTAGTGGACTTCAATGCCATATTGTTGGCAGAAGTTGTTGAATATAGTGGACATCATTTCAGTTCCTTGGTCTGCGACTATCGATTTTGGGATGCCGTGAAGGCTCATAAAATGTCGCAAAGATTTGACAATATGAATACTATTTTTCGTGCCTAAGGTATATGCGGCGCCGAATTTCGAAAATCGATCAATGATGGTCAGGATCGATTTCCCATTTATCGCGTACACATCTATGTACAAGCTATCTAATGGTTTTAGGATCCCTGTCATACTTTTGTATCGTACAAGTTTCACAATTATTTATTATCTTTGTTACTTTTTCCTTAAAGTAGGGAAAGCAGTAGTCTCGCTTAAGATGTTGAACAGTTTCATTTATTCCCCTGTGATTGTTATTGATATGATAGTCATTAATTAGCTTATCTTGTTCGTCGGAATTTGTAATTTCTTTGAGAATTTCAGTGCAACGAACAAGCTTCAGGGTTCGAGCCTCTACAATATACAGGTTGGACGATTCGAAAAATTTCGTCGTCCGTGTAAATTGCATTCAGTTTATTGGGGGCAAGAAATTTTTTAAACAGTTCGGTTACATTATTTTCGTTAAACTCGTTCATACGAATAGTTCGCCTTTGCCTGTTTTAAAAAGGCATTTCTACAGACGTTTGTTGCGTTCTATTAGTCTTCTCTAATATGATCTGAAGGTTGACATCATTTAGAGGCTTTTCAGATATTGGGATTCCATCGTTCAAATCCTCTTGTGCAGAGTGAACGGTTGAGCTTAGTTCAGTTTGCTGTGAATCATTGTTGGTTTCTTCGGGAATTTCATTGGTATTCAACTCTGCTGGTTCTTTGGGAATAGGATCAAGAATTCTGATTCTACTCAAGGCATCTGCATTCAAGTTTTGGCTTCCCTTTTTATAAATTATCTCGTAGTCAAACTCTTCTAGTTTGACACGCCATCGCGCTAGCTTCGAGTTAGGTGCCTTCAGACTCATGAGGTAAGTGAGAGGTTTGTGGTCCGTTACTAACTTGAATTTCCTTCCGAACAAATAAGGTCTAAAATACAATACGGACCAAACAATGGCGAGAAGTTCTTTCTCGATTGTCGAGTAGTTGATTTCAGAAGTATTCAGGGTTCGACTGGCGTAGCAGACAGGTTTATCGCTACCTATTGTACGTTGGGACAAAACTGCGCCAATTGCAAAATTGCTAGCATCTGTTGTAAGGATGAACGGCTTATTAAAATCCGGATACTGTAGTATCGGGTCTTTCATTAAAAGGTCTTTGCACAGTTCGAAGCTTTTTATGTAATTATCTGTGAGTTGTACTGTTCGCCCTTTTTTTAGGCATTCAGTTAGGGGTTTTATTAATTTGGCAAAATCCCTGACGAATTTGCGATAGTAACCTAACAACCCAAGGAAGGACTTTATTTCCCTTTGAGTTTTGGGAATCGGAAAATTTTTGATTGCCTCTATCTTATCCGGATTTGGTTTAACACCGTCAGCTGTGACTATATGCCCTAGGAAGGCCACTTCTTTACGAAGAAACTCTGATTTGTCGAGTTAGACTTTAAAATTGGCCTCTCCTAATTTTTTGAAGACTCTTCTCAGACTATCTCCGTGCTCCTGGAGTGAAGTCGAAAACACTATGATGTCGTCCATGTACACTAGACAAATTTTCCCTAAAAGGTCCTGAAGTATGTTGTCCATAACTCTCTGGAATGTCGAGGGAGCATTTTTTAATCCGAAAAGCATTCGAACATATTCATAATGACCCCCTTCGACTGTGGAGGCGGTTTTCTTAATATCTTTCTAATTTGATTTGATGGAATCCGCTAGCTAAATCTATCGTGAAAAAATAGAGACTTTTGCCCAGTTTGTCGAGTATGTCGTTTATATTTGGCAAGGGGAAGCGATCAGTTATCGTTTTTTCGTTAAGTTTCCGATAATCAATAACTAATCGCCATTTTTGCTTACCGCTTGCATCCGATTTTTTCGGGGATACCCAGACAGGGGCGCTCCATGGAGAATAGCTAGGCTGAATAATCCCTTGGTCAAGCATATCGTTTGTTTGTCTTCTAACTTCATCCCGGTGGATAAAACGGTACCGGTATGACTTTGTGTAAATGGGTAAGTCATCAGTGGTTGGAAAAGAGTGCTTGATCTTATTTGTAAAACCAAGTTTTTATCCCTCACGGAAAAAAATATCTTCGTATTCGTGGCATATCTTAAGTATAAGGTCTTTCTCCTCGTTTTTAAGGTGAGAGACTCGTACTAATTGCGATACGTCTTTAGGAGTGATCAAACAGTCCGTTTCGGCAGTACAATCAATGCTAAAATTAAAAATTTGGTCATAGTTTTACGGTGAGAGTTCTGAGGCTTTCAGAGGTTGTTCCAAGAAAAGTAGTTTTTCTTCGTCCGTTTGGTTGGTTATTTCTAGAAGGCTAAACCATTCTTTCGCGTTGTATATACCCTCAGAGATGATGAGTCCTGGCTTGACTTCGGTGTTTGTTATATATATATCACCATCACGGATATCAACGGGTAATTTCACAATGTATTTAGATTGTGGAGGCACTTTGTATTTATTAGAGATGATATTTGGTTTAAATATCAGAGCAATTATAGCTTCGTTTGTTGTTATAGTTTTGGTTGCCAAGTCTACTTTGGCTTGTAATTTAGTAAGTGCATCTAACCCAAGTAGCCCGTTGAAGTACTGATGAAATTTAAATATTAGGAAGGTGATTTCGCCAGATTGCTTAAATTCCTGAAAATTCGGAAACTTTACTTGCTTATCCAGTACATGTTGGTTCAAGACAGTTTTAATGACTAAAGGCTTTGTTTGCTGTATGTCATTAGGGTGCACAAATTCGGGGTTTATGAACGATGTGGAGGCACCAGTATCTATTAGAAATTTTAACTCGCGACCAAATGGAGACGATATTTTTATGTAGGGAAGGTTTGATCCATGAGTGTTGATGTCAATGTATCCTGTTGGAGTATCGAGGCGTTTAATCGAAAATTTGCGTCTTCGATTTCGTAGTTGGCCTCCTCTTGTATGTTTTTTTTTTGTTTGGGACGTGGAGGCTATTTACGCCCTGAGTGTCGGACTCCCCCGCTACTGGACTACCGACTAAATACCTCTCCTGTCACACCGAGAACCTAGCCTGGAACTGTTTGTCACATTACTTCGGACTAGGCCTCATTAATCATCGCGTAGCGATGTCTTCAGGCTAAGGGAAATCTCTCTTCACGGATGGATAGGAAGGAATTGCGATTAGTTACTATAATATTGCGTTACAAAGATGTCCCCTCCCTCGCCAAGCGATCCATCATGCCCTTCTTTATAATAAGTACTGTTCGTACGTAATGCGACACACAGTTTCAATTGTCCTTTGATTGCATCATTTATCCCATTACATTTTCTGGGGAAATTACGCCAATTTTCTCCGAGAGATGCGAACGGAGTCTTGTGAATCTATTACACGTAAAGAACGTATGGCAGGCGTCATCCGTCATCCCTAGAAGAACACGAAAGTTGGGGATGGTGACTTTCCCATCTTATACAGGTAAGACTGAAAATACCCGTGACCACTGAGTAGTTGCGTCAGATAATAATCAGTCTCACCATACATTCTGTAGAACCACGGCCCCAAGTCACTTATCAGCCGTGCGGTCCACCTGCCTCGCATTTCGTTTTCCCATGTTTGCTGCCACAAGGTTAGGGTTCTTCTCCGTTCCTCTCGACTGACGGTTCCTCTCGCCCACTTACGTAGCGGGGAGTCGGCTAGAGAAACCGTCTTGTATGTTAGCCTCTTGTATGTTAGCGTCTATGTCTGTACCTGATAGAAATTGTTCAGTCTGCTGGTCCTCCGTTTATGGTCCATGGTATATGTCGGTGTCTTGTTGTCCATAGCTGTAAAAACTATCTAAATCTTGTTTGTACGCTTCATTTGGGGGTGGTTGAAAATAAGAAGTTTTATCATGGCTTGGTGAGGGTGTTTGCGACTCATTCACATTGTGTAACTCCTTGACAGTGAACCTTGGGGGCCCTGTAGAACGGAAAAAGTTGTTACCAGGAAGTTGATGGGGTTGTGGTTGTCCGTTACGAATGTGAGTATTGCCAGAGCTTGTGTCCATTGGTTCTGGTCTTGGTAATATTGGCCGTTGGGGAGATATATCAAAATTATTAGTATTAAATCTGAAATTAGGAAATTGACTTTGAGGATTCCTTTGTTGAAATCGGTTCTGAAAAGGTTCAAATGGACGCCAAGTCTGTTGAAATGGGTTTTAGTGTGTGTTTTGAAACGAAAATGGTAGAGCTGGACGAACCGAACCTCGTGGCTGTTGGAATGTCGATTGGTGAGGGAAATACGCGGGCTGCTGCGGTCGGAAAATAGGCAATAAGTTGTTGTTTGTTAGCGGTTTGGGGCCTGATGGTAAATTTTTACGTGTGGTAAGTCATGTTTAGCATAAAAATGTTTTGCTCCTGTATGCAATAGGAAAAGGCAGTAGCTAAGGTATCAGGCTTCATTGCCCTGATCGTGGCACCAAGTGGTTCGCGAAGCCCAGTTAGAAATGTATTTAGACATATTTCCGCAAATAACTCAAGTTTTGCTTTTATAACGTTTGGGTTCAACTCATGAATATGAATATGATTTATCATTGTGGCCAATAGTTCCACAATTTCACTATAATATTTTACTATGGGTTTGTCACCTTGTCTGGTGTTGTGCAAATCCCTTATTAACGATGTTTCGTTCCTTTTATCACTATAGTGGAGAGTCAGGTTTTTCTTGATCTCTTCCCAATCTAGCGGGGTTCCGTACATGTTTAGAACCTCGTTTGTGGGACCTTCAATTTTATTGCGTATGGCACGAAGTAAGATTCTTTGATACATCGGGGAAGAATCCGCGATTAGCAAAAGAATTTCTTCAATATGTATCTTCCGCGATCGCACTTAATTCACTCGCGAGAGTTTCCATCGTGGGAATTATTCTAAGGTCACGAAATCTTCTTTTATCATAAGGTCTTAGTCTAATATTCTTATTAAAGAATGAAAAAAAAATCTTGGAATCGTGTGGAAAAAAATCGTTCGATAATAATAATATAATATAATAGCAAATATTAAATGGAAAAGTGTATAAGGATGATATGAAAAGAAAGGAAACGTTCAATTAATTCGACTAACATGCAATATCTTAAGACAATTGAGTTCATATCTTGTTCTTTCTCAGGATCCTAATCGATGTTCGTTCGATTGAGTTCTTGTCGGTGTATTCCTTCGTTGTGTATTCCTTCAATCGATGTTCGTTCGATTAAGTTCTTGTCAGTGTATTCCTTCGTTGTGTATTTGAATCGCACTTGCACTTCGCGTTTTTTCTTTTTCGCGTATACTTCCAGAAAATTTTTTTTAACGTTAGAGCACGAGAAATCCGCACGACTGCTCCAGTTAAATACTTAATTATTTAATTACCCAAAAAAAAACCAATACTTTACAGAGTTATAAACTTTTATTTCAACCGACAAAGTAACGACATGACAACATAAATTTGAACTACTCTCTCAATTAAAATTGGATCAATTTATAGAAAATATTTCTTTTATATAATTCGGATATTTTTTTCGCTACTTCGTGTATATTTTGGTCAGCATTGTCTGGTCAATCGAGTGCATAAGTGAATGCACAGGTGAATAAATGCATAGGCAGGTGAATAATTGCACAGGTGAACGCACGTGTTTTTGAATAAGTGATAGCCTGGCTATAACTCGCGCAACAGGTGATGACTGCGTGGTAGTCTGTTCGGACTACAATTTGGATAATACATTCATTTTCCACGGTATACTGAACAGCCGCTAGTAGTGCAAAGTAGTAAACAACTTGTTTATATAAACAACTTGTTTACTAATTGTGATGGAAATTTCCATTGTTCCCCATAAAGTGGACAGTGACCATTATGAATAGTGTGGTCTCAAGTAGGGTATCGTCATTTTGTGAAAATTTGTGATGTACTGAAAAAACGACGCTAGGTCAAAATAAAAGTGGTTTTGCCCCTACTAGGTTTTTTGGAGAGAGAGAGATAAAAGTGGAAATGTTTTCCTATTGCCAGAATCGATAGCTGGTGACTCAAGGGGTGGATTAAGTGGTCTAGGAATTATAAAAAGTATTTTATAGTTTGTACGTCTACTGGATGATAAAGGTTGGTTTGATTCCTTGTATTTGACGTATTATGGGGAAATCGGTGTGGAGGGGACTTCCCCTGCCACGCAAGAAAAGCCTCAGAAGTAAGAGTCACTCTGGGACAAATATGACAGAGACTGAAGTGAAGGTGTATGATGCCAGTAGGCCCGACCAAAAGGGTATCTCAAAGGCACGGAAAGGAAAAAACGCGGCCCGTGATGCACAAACCGAAACAACCATGGATGCATGCATTGAGGCTGACTTTGTTGATTCAGGACTAGCGTCCAGGAGGAAGAAAAAGGAGGAGATCGCGAAAGTAAGAATGAGATCGTTGATGCCATCAAAATGATGCACGGCTGGAGGAGGCTTGACGTACGCCCGCTTTGCACGTACTGGTTGGAGCCCCTAGCCGGTCCCAACGTTTGCTGGGCAATTGAGCCCAGAGAAACTCCCACCCCATGTTCTGAAATTCCGATTTTGTAGAGATTCAGGGCACTCCGCAGGTAATCGAAACTTTGCTTAGAAATGAAAGGGTATATGTAGAAAGAATGGCCTATAGAGTCCAACCCCTTCACCTGGTGTCTGCATGCTTCATGTGCATGGAGTTCGACCATCGGGTGGCAAATTGTCGGGTCACCAACAGCACATGCTCCCACTGCTCGCAATCTGGGCATGAGGCGTCGGATGGCGGCAATGAACCGCACTGCAGGAATTGTGCTGCTCACAACCTGCCTGCAGAGCACGCGATTATGTCAACCATTCGTCCGATGTAGGCCGAACAGGTGGCGAGGGTGAACGCTAGGCACTAATATGCATGTCTACAGAATCATACAGTTAAACTGTGCGAGGAGTGCTGCCGCCCTGTACTTCCTAGAGCAGAATCTGGGACACCGCATATGAGCATGGAGCAGGAGCAAGCTCTACCTCTGCTGCACTGGGAGCTGGGAAGTCCCCAGGATGGGATGGCATGACTGGTGAGATGTTTAAAAGCATCTGACAGGCCGTGCCAGACTACATCCAGTGCGTGTTTGGAAATGCTTTGAACAGGGCTGCTTCTCCGTAGACTTTGAATGATTGTGCTCCTGAATTCGATAAACACATACAAGGGCATTTCCCTCCCTCCACTTGCGAAAGTGATGTCGAAGGGAAAGTGAGGGAAACTTGCGAAAGTGATGGAGACGGTCATGGTTCAGAGATTTGGTATCCTGCAGTGTGTTGAATAGGCAGTATGGTTTTCGCATGGGGCATTGTACCAATGATGCGTGCCTATATGTCAGGTCCGGGTACCGGCAAGTGAACAAAAGTATGTTCGTGGAATCTTTATTGATTTCAATGGCGCTTTTGACCACTTGAGTTGACCGGCGATCCTTGCCAAACATACTTTGATTGCGTATGGTGGGATAAGGTGGAGGTGTCAGTACAGAGACGATGCCCACAGGGATCGATTGCAGGCCAATTTGTATGGAAACTTGTAATTAACGACATGCTGGCTTAGCTTTCTGCTAACTGCAATACTGATGACGCGAAGTCGTCCACTATGGATGCGATTTGAGGGAAAAGCTCTCAAGTATTATATACCACTCGCATACTTCGGAATTCATATGGATTTTAAAGCTCTGAAGTGAAGGTCTTACTAACCTAGCCTGGTGTGTAATGTGTGTGTAGGAAGGATTGAAGACTTCGGAGAAGCGCTCTCAAAGGGGTAAACAGTGGCTTTTTTATTGCATGTGCGGCCTATGGGGCGCCGGTGTTCATTGAGATGGTCATGAGTGCGACAGAAGTCTAGTCAAGCGATGCTAGACAGTTGTCCTGCTTGTATGCCTACTTGTATATCGTACGGTTTCAACTGACGCCATGCAGGTTCTGATAGGGGTTTTTCCAGATTTTACTGTTTCTGATAGGTTCTGATAGGGGTTTTTCCAGATTTTACTGTTTACAGTTTTTCCAGTTTTTAACAGATTCCCTGTTCGTGAGCATGAATTGTTCCGAGACGCTGACATTAGGTTTCAGAATCACTTCAGCATTCGGTGTATGTTGAAAGATGGCATTATCTCCACTTGGCAAGCGAGGTGGAGTGAGCCTCTGGGAACGTGTGACTTATAAGTGGGTGGCTGATGTCCTCTAAGCAATGAGGGTTCCACAACTGGAATTCTGGCAGGGTTTAGGATTCCTATCGACAGGACAGGTTAGCATGAATGAATGGTTGTGTAAATGTAGGTTAGCTAATGTTGCATATAGTGAAATCTACGATGCGTAGAGTGAGACCTGGCAGCATGTACTAATTGAGTGTCAAGCATACACCGACGTCCGTACTGCATGTGGCACGGACTCACTTAGATGCATTGCAGACGTCCAAGGTGCTTTAATGGATAGACAACGCTTCACAAGTTTAAACGCGTATGCTCGACGAGCATTTTCAAAGCGGCTGCAGCTCTGCTCAGCGGGGGAGACAGTCAATTTTGCTGGGCCACAGGTGCAATAATGTTGCTGTGATCGTCTTGTTGTGTACATCATGTTGTGTATCTCTTTGTTGGTATAAACCGCAGAGGGATGCATGGATCTGGGAAATCAGCTTTGTCTATTCTTGGGGAGTGCCGTACCTAAGTACTTGAGGCAGGATCCCCAACCCATCAAAGTTGCGAACGAAAATTGGTAGAGGTATTCTGGCCGTATGTCATGAAAACCAGAGCAGAGGTTTGACCTGTTCAACGAGCTACGGGGAGCCTATGATAGGTGACTGTCACCTTCTACACAGAGAGGAGTCCATCCTAGCTGAAATGTGGTGGTTTGTATTGTAGATATAAAGAAGATCAGCGCACCTACCAGTGTGGGCGGCTTCTCAACTGGGAGTACTGGAACCTCATCCCTTGGAAGATGGGCGGTGGTTGACGCACAAATCAACCCCGTCTGTAGAGACCGTGAAATCAGCCCTATTTTTTTGGCAAGTACTCACATTAAACAATTCAACTTTATATGCCTAATTACTCATTGTGGTTCATATTTATGATTATTTTGTTCGTTTCAACAACAAGATGCTCAGGAAAACCCGGTTTGTCACTCCAGGTGCGTTGCGTGGTGATGCACTGATAATGACGAATGACTAATGACTAGGTGCCAAGCGTTGTAAAGTAAAGAGTGCGGAGACAAGAGCAAGATACTCCAGCCTCTCTTTAGCACGAGTATAGGTGTATTGCAAGAGAATTTGGTGGCTGATTGAACAGACAAAGGAGAAGTATTGGCGGCGCTTTGTCAGTGACAATACATAAGATCCTTGGGGGTAGGCCTATAATGTTTGCCAAAGTAGGGACAAGGAGCAGGGTATATTAAGAGTTCGTGTTAGTGGTTATGGGACCCGAACATGGTCTGACCGTGTCAGACTTGTTGAAGCGAAAATTCCGCATCCAAGTGCGAACAATCTGGACTATGCGAAGTCTGAAACTTCCACATTGACAGTCCTGCAGAACAGGAGCATGCTTCTGTGGTGCAGAGCTGGAAGATAGATGCGAGTGCAGTAAGGATTCCTTTGTCGAAATTCGCCTGGATAAGATGGCATGACCGGCGATTGATAGAATGTGATAGATTGTATACATTGTATCTTCTTCACTGGACTGGAAAAAAATTAAACATAAAATGTATACAAAGCAAAGAAGAAACAGTCTATTGAAATGGCGTCATCAGCTCTTGAATTAAATTAATGAACAATAAATTAATAATTATTTCTTTTATAATAAAGTAAAAATAATTCTGATCTCTGCTTGAAATCTGCACCAAGCACGGATTAATTCTATAAACTTTTTAAATGCTTCATATCTAATCGTAACAACAATAAAGTAACATCAGAAATTGTCTTAGAATCAATTAATCAAACCTCAAAACGAGTCTGAAAACCTACATTCAATCATATACCATTTCAACTCAAGCTCGTCGCTACAGCTGACACATATGTTAAGGTGACTTTAGAAACTGCTGGGAACGTCTCAGCCATCTGTTTTCAGAATAAGACCTGATTGTTGAATCCTTTCCTGCGGCGTTCTCAGATACAAACTGAATTCCTCATTTATTGCGCCTGGAGTATCTGTGGGTGCCGCACGGCTTTTGGACCACATCTTCTGGATACTTTGGTTGTGCTTATAAAACAAAGACAAAGATGATGCACCTGAAAGCAAAAAATATATTAATCACTCAATCTTTGATGCATTCAATGATAAAAGTTTACCTTTAACCAACTTCCAAATGATTAAAATAAAGTAGAACGATTATTATTATTATTATTATTATTATTATTATTATTATTATTATTATCACCTGAGGTCGAAGAGTTCGAGTCTAAAGAGGTGTCATTTCTTGAACTTGGGATGTAGGATGCACTTTCCCGCCAAAACTTTTTTATGTTGAATTTGCACTGATCATCGCAATGCCTCCCTAACATGGAGCTTAGGATCAAAATTCTCGACTGATTCTTTAAGTATGGCAACCACTGGAATCGCCATGCTGCTAGTGAGATGTTGTTCGGAGTTTATGTCCTAAGCAGAGCAGCAGTGTTCCTGTTTACAAGTTCGTCTATGAACAGTCGCAGGTCGATGAATCTGGAGAGCATTTCATAGGTGGAGTGCCACTTGATCAAAATATCCTGGATTACTGATTTCGTGGATAGCTTTCTCAAATCATCGCATGCGAAAGTCGAATGATGAAGAAATTATACAAAATCACGATGGCTTTGACTTCTTCCAAAATGTCCTTCAATTCGGCCATGTTATCGATGGCCTAGTTTTAGCGAGGAGGTTGAAGGTGTGGGCAAAACAAGGGGTGTGTTTGCTTCTTCCGAACATTATCACCGCTGCCTTTGTAACGTTTGCTGCATTGTCATTTTTTCATTTGCTAGTTCCCATTCTTCAAAAATACTTTGCATTTCCTGCACGATATACTCAACAGTATGCCTTTGGATGAGATGGAATATTCCGATTGTACCATTGATAATACAACCTCTACCAACATCAACATAACGTACTGTCAAACTGAGAAAATTCCGATTTTGCGAATCGGTTCAAATATCGGTATTACAAAAATACTTCTGAACAGATTTCAATTCAGCTTTAAATGAACCGGGTGCAAAAAAATATTTATCAAAAATAGCTGTGCTGATAGTTTTGCGAGTAGGCTTAGTATACAGTGGAGGAGCTGTCTTAAGAACCTTGCGAAATCCTGTATGTTCAAATATTGATAAAGGTTCAATGTCTTTACATATCATATATACAATACTTTGAGTGAGCTTGTGATTTAAAGATACTTCCTCTTTGTGAGAAACAGCCTTGGTTAGAGCTGTGCAAATCAGAGGTCGACTCACTGAAGCCTATTTAACCAGTTTCTAGATTCATTTTTCAATTGATTTTGAATAAGCATACCCGACGCGAGGGCTCAATATGTAATGAATGTACTTTGTTTTGATAAATTTATTGAAACACACATATTTCTCCACATTACTCCATTCTACTTATCTTGACATAACCGAAAACAAAAAGTATTTCGAATAGAAAATTTCCAGGACTATTATCTTCATAATAAATGAAATTTTTATGCATTTCAAGTTATTGGGTTTGTACGGCATTCGGTTATCAAGGAACATACATCTATTTCGTGGAAACCGGGAAAAAATTTCTCAATTTATGGAAAACATTATAGGATAATATAATTTGAGGGTTCACTTCATTGTTCAGGTAATGAACTATGTATCTTGTTTATGATATTCAATCAGCTACTTCAAATAAAGGATAATTTCCAGATTAGTTTTGGGATAAAGGGGTAATACGGTAAGATAGACACAACGTATGATTTTCAATGGAAAATGTAAGATTTCAATCGAACTGTAAGAATCGCAATAGCATTTTACGTATACGCAGAATTGAAATGCTCAGTTGAAGGTATGTCCTATATGACTGCATCAAATTTCCATATGGCGTGTGCCTAAGCGAGTATCTTGAAAATATGAGACCTGAAAATTCTCCTACCTGATAAACAGTTTTTAGGAAAAATTTTAAATCTTTGCGACAGTCACCTATGCGTTGAGTTCGTTAACCGAAGTGTTAGCATGAGGATATGTCTAAATCGGCTCTTTAAAACCCATGATTTTACTTACATGACTGATGATAATAACGGGGTTTTAAGGGTGCTCTTCTTCTATTCTTCTCTGAAACGACCACCACCATGAATGAAAAAAAAATTGTGGTAGATTGCGCTCATGAGTAGACGTCCCTTACTCGAGATTGGTACCCCAGTCTTGGCCATAGATAACTGAGGGTCGATAACTCCACAGAAGCCTTATCCGCTGGTGCTCGAAACTACTCCAGAGAGGTCATCGTCGTGTAGATCATCAAGTCAAAGTATTTCATTGATTCCTTCGACTCGATGATGATTTCACCCACCCGAACGGGAATGACACGAGGGATCCGCTTCATGGTCAGGATGATGATCTCGGTCTTTTCCAGCGCAAAGCTAAACCCATGGCCTGTCATCCACTCGCTCAGTCAGCGCAGTACCGCACCTAGTTTAAGTTGCGCCTATTCGACAGTACGTCCGGCGATTAGTTCACCTACGTCATCTGCGTAGCAAATGAGATGTGGCTCCTTTGATAACTGCAACCTCAAAAGCTCGTCGTACGAAACATTCCAGAAGTCCAGGCCTGAAAATAAGCGTAGCTAGCAAGCCACCCTTGCTGTCGCATCGGTTCTTTGCCGGCCTTCCAATGTGTCATAGACGCGCTTCCGGTCTTTCAGATAGTCCTTCAATATCCGCGTCAGATACTTCAGCACCTTGAGATATTACAGAGCACCAAGAATATCTGTCCATCTAGCAGAATTGAAGGCATTCCTCACATCGAGTGTTATTAACAGTACTTTTTGCCTCGAGTGGTGAGTGTGGGCTTCTACCCCCTGGATCATATTGATCACCTCTGCTGTTGTTCCAATCGTGGATGGGCCGGCCCTGCAGCCACACTGCTGAGGAGATAGATCCTCAGCAGTTTGGATGGCCTCCCCAAGTTCCTTTCTGATGAGCCTCCCGAGAACTTTCCCAGCAGAGGTCAACATACACAGGAGCTGATATGAATATGGTTGCTCCGGGTACCCATTCCCCTTGCTGATCAGAACAAGCATCACCTCTTTCCAGCAACTTAGGAGCACGCCCTCCTGCAGGCAGATATTGAACAGGGAATAGGGCTCGAGCAATCTCATCCATTTTTCCCACTTCAAGCACACAGGGTCTCCTTGCGGCCCATAGTTTCCGCATGACAAGCTTGGAACCCAGCCCCCATTGGTCCTTGTTGATGTTCTCAACGAGGTTGTGCCAGCAGCGATGCTTGCTCCACTTAATCAGTCTAGGGAGAAGTTCTCTACCCGACCTGAATGACAGCGTTCGGGAATGTGATTCGTCTCGATCTCTTAAACGTTGGGCTTTGCGGCCAAGTCTGTGGCATTCTCTTTGCTTTGCAGCGATTTCTGCCGACCACCAGTACACAGAAGGTTTATCGTGTCGAGGTCGTCGCCTCGCCATAGAGCAGTCGCACGCAGTCTTGATGAGCCTCATGGTGGAACTCATTGTGTTTTCAGCTATGTTTTCCGTCATAGTTTCATTGCTTATAAAAACTGCGGCAAACACGTCGACATCTTTTTTGGAATTATTCCTGATATGTTGCTACGCGTCGAGTCGCACGCTAGCCGAGTAGTAATCCAGTACCCTCCATTTGTGTATCCTGAGCACTGAGGACTCCAAAGCAAATGTAACATCTGGAATAGTTCCGAAGCAGCCTCTCCGTCGAAAGGTTGGTCTATTCCAAATTTTCATGATGACAAGTTCCGTCCAAGCCGCCATATCTACGATTCGTTTTCCTCTTGATCGTGACTAGAGATTATTAGGGCTTAAATCAAATCATGGGTATTGATTGAATTATCACCTACAACTAATAACTAACCGATCTATTAATCTAGACTACTTTATGAAACTATATGAATAATTTGAATTTTTATGTAATTTTTTTGTAAAATACAAAAGTCTTGGCGAAAAATTTCAATTTCTTGGAATTACTTTTTCTTATCCGCTAGCTCATGATGCACATGCTACTCTCGTTTCACTAAAGTCAGCTTACAGATGTCTTAACAGATGATCATTGTGTTTATTCGATATTTATTTCCTTTTGGTGCAACAGTTCACTACAGAACTGAAGCTATGCGAGCCAGTTTATTTCAAGACCAGAGGAACTATTTAAAATATTTAAAGTTGACCGTATTTATATTCCCAAAAGTTCCTGTGACACCGAAGTAGTTTGATGCTCCGAATGTTTTTCTTCTTGGAAATGTTTTGTTTTGTTTTTTATATAATTTCATTAATATTATTTCTATCTTTATAATCACTGATTTTATTCCATTTCAAAAAATTCCTACCGCATCAATTGCTTATGACGTTAAAAGTAACCACCATAATTTCTGATCATTTAAATTTATTATAAAATTTATTGTAACATAAGAATACCTGAAACTTTTTTGGCATACATCAGATTGAGATCTTTAAAGTAAAAGGGGTTTCGATAACACCAATATTTTCAATCATCGAAATTTCAAAGATTTGCTCTGATCACAAAGTTCATTTTGAATTAGAAGCCTTCTCAAAGAGTTCAAAAGCAAATGGTAACCTAAACTCTGTATTTATTAAGCTACAAACATGCCCAAACTAGCCAGAGACTTTAGGATCAATTCAAAATTCGATTCAGAAATAATGGTGATGGTGGCGTCAGCAGTTGTGTTAAGAGTCAAATTTGGGATTTAATTACGACACAGGAATTCAATTTAATAGGAAAACTTGGCAGAGCAGTCACTAACGTGAGAAGGTCATCGTACTCTTTTCAGAAAGAAATTAACTGTTGAAAAGTTCACCAATAGTATTGCAGTATATTTGTTCAACCAAACTAACTCCATGCAATATGCCGTCCAAGAAGGATATAAGCACAGATGTAAGAGCCAAGCTGATAGCATCGTCTATGAAATTACGATTGCTTTTTGATTACAATCAGCCATTCATTTTTCTCATAAATTAAGCTTCTAAATCGTACTCTGGTTGAATATGTTCAAATTTCGGTTAATCAGCACAGCATTTATAACTGTTTTAAGAGACTGAACGTATTCTGATGCAACAAGTAGTCTAGTATAATAATTTTCATTCTAATACTTATGTATTTTACAGGTTATATAAGATGAATCCTTTGGGAGGTGAACAACGAATGTTGTCAACTTGTAACTCGGACATCTTTGCCTCGCAAATAAGAATTACTGTATCTACTACACATTACAACAAACGGAATAAACGAGGTACATTTCAAAGGAAATTTAATAGAAAAAAGTTTAATTTTCATACTTTCTATCCAAAAATATAATATAATTCGTTTTTTTCTTCACCACTAAATGTACAATTTTTGAAGCCATAAACACATGGTATTTCAATATTATCACATATATATCAGATTAATGAATATAAGCCAATCAATAATAGACGTGGACTGTACATATTATAACCTTATAGACCACTTTTAACAATTTATAACAATTTTAACATTTTCTTAGTGTAGTTAGTAAAATTTATCAAATCATTGTCCATGAATACATATATATATATATATATATATATATATATATATATATATATATATATACCAACATATTTTTACGCTTTTTAATAATTTCACGCGCCACTGTAGTTGTCAAAAAACAATGCAAAACAATAACGACCAAAATAACAACAAATACGTGGATCATTCTCGAAGGCGAAAAAGACATTATGTAAATGCGTTCTCATAAGGGATAACAACAAGACAATGTAAATACTCGAGAATAAAATACATAGGAGGTATGAGAAATTTCCGGATTGGCTGGATGGGAGTACATAAGCGACTACAGCAGGCGGAGACGAGGAGTATTGAAGAAAAAATGAAAAATTACAGTGCACGACAACAAAAATACCGAATCGAATATTGTATGAATATTAAATAAATGGTACGAGAGTGGAATTTTAGGAAAATTACCATTTTTGTACAAATTTGCCGCAATGATACTTCATCTGACCTATTTCGCCATAAAACAGACAATATTCTGCAAAAATTTATCAATAACCTATAATGGTTGCTGCACTTAAATGCTCATATTAGTCCTTCAATATTTTTCTTCGATGAAATGCAATCAAACTTCAATAAGAATTTTAAAAACATTTTGTTTGCAGGAGGATTCCATTGAGTAAAAACTTGGAGTTTCCAACGTAAAATGCTTTCCACTTTTGCTCATATTTTGACAAAGCTCTCGATGGTATCCTGATATTCCTTAAAAATTTTCACGTTCCTAGAAATAAGCTGTATATTCCCTTTGGCAGGCTGCCAGCAAAGCTATACAAATAAAAAATATTGAAAGTTTAAAAACAAAAAACTCGGTTATTTAGTCTATGAAATGACGCAGATAATCAAATAATATATTTTTGGGACGTGCCAAAATGACTGTAAACTGCTAGTCGAGTGCAATATGATTTTTTTAGTCTATTAGGGAATGTTTATCTGTAAAATCATTTATTAATGTTTCTAGCGAAAGTTTTTCTATGTCAAAAAATTGAAATTACACATAAATAAATTTGCAAATACTATACACATATAAATGATGTGTAAAAAGTTCAATAATTCAATGCAAAATACAAGGTACATTAAATTTTTTATACTCGCTCATTCTGATACATTGAAATTATCTTCAATTTCGACAACTGTCTCGCTTATTACCTTCGACATATCGCCCTTCTAGATAAAAAATTGGAAGGTAATATGTTTTTATCAAAATTGTTAAATACGATTCGACTGATTTCAGCAACTTCGGTAAATTAACTGCAAAGTAGCATGTCGTTGCTTTGCAGCAAAGTTGTTGCGCTTACAAAGTAAAGTTTATATGTCCTTATGCTAGTAAATGTTTTGGCTACTTATAATATTGATAGAGGCCATTGTTTCCGGTCTTAAGTGTTTACAGGTCCAAATCGCGGACACATCTGACTTGCCATGAAACAGCAACGAGTTGTTGCGACATCTTCTTCGCACCTAATAAGTATTCACTTCGGACCCCTTTCTGTATATGAACTGTTCGAATTCGCGATGTATTCTAGATTTAATCCACGAAAACTACATTATGTTTCACAAAAATTTGAAGGCGAATTACCAACCAGCACTTTACAAATGACTGTCATTAGTCATTTGTAACTGTCATAAGTGGACAGCCACTTGTTTCTCTTTTATTCCCATTTTCGTTGTCTGGTTCTAACACGTTCTTCACAGTTTAATTTTACTTGTACGTGAGCGATATAGCTCTTCCTTTGATTATTAGTTTGATGCTTTCTGTACATAGTGGTGCTTGGTCGACATCAAAATAATACAACATTGGTCAGACTCAAGCTCTTGCGGGGATTCTGTCGACGGTAAATGTCTTAAATGTGCTCCACTCCCAGGAGGAAATTTAAAGGCAACTTGGCAAATATATTTCCTCGCTATCATCTGTCATGTATGTTTTCCTAAAATCAAACAGAAATGGAATTGATGCATGCAACGTGAATGTATGTCAGTATACTTAGCGACGGTATAATATCGGTACGAAGCTTGAGTTGAAATTTCGTGTGAATGAATGTATGTTTTTCACGATTGTTAACATGTTTGTCTAATTTATATGAAGACATTTATCAGGCAACTTAAAACAATTGTTTTTAATGACCATTTTGAAATGAATAATGAAATTTAAATATTAATTTAGGAAACTTGAAATGAAAAATCTTATATAAATTATAAATAAATATAAGGTTTGTTTTTAAATTGAAATTGACTAATTAAAGTGCATAATACAGCGACAGATTTAATGAAAATTTTGACATTCAAACAGAAAGCGTGACCTTCGTTTTACATAAATTGCTGTTCTAACTGCGTTGTATACTCACTGTCAAACTTAAAGCCGAATGTAGCCGAAGATTATGGATAATGTGAATTACCATATTATTTTCACATTTCATGAATGAGATTTATATGCTGTAATTAGTTAGGGAACTTTCATGTGAAGTTATTAATATTGTCATGATGAGTGATTTCCGATTTCAAAGCAGATATATGCCTGAAGTATAACATGTTAAAGTAATACGTATTTCAGCGGTTACTCTTACTTTTTTATTACTCTTTTATTTTATTACTCTTCTTCAAGCATGAATGCAGCTGAACCTTTGAACAACTGATGAGAGTAAAAACCGATAAATTTAATTATTCGAACGCTCAAGTACGTTCACTTACATGAATAAGGCCTCTCTATATCTTATACTCCTATGCTTTCTAAAGAATAAATGCGATATATTAAGCATATTAAGTGCATTTGAAACTATGGAGCATTGCCCAATTAAATAGCCAGGATATCAATAATTCTATCCGTAAATTTCAGGTGGGAGGCCGAACAAAGCATCAATTTTCACGGTGCAATGTACGTTTTCTTCAAGGTATTGGCCTTTATAGTTTGAAAAGGAGGATCGTGTTATAAATTAATGGAAAAATTAATACATACACTGCTGTATATATATATATATTTCCAAAAAGCGAATTTCAGTTGAAGAAATATCATGTCTCAAATTTCGTTTTTTAATTTTCATAAGAAAGGGCGCATCCGTTTCTTCAGGTTCGTTTGAAGGTTATCGACAATACTGTGGTTGAAAAAAAGATAGAATAATAATTATTACAGAAAACTTGACCTAGGATTGAAAAACATTTATAAAGGATTTGGTAAGTTTTTGTTTAAATGACTAACATGTAAGCGAATGAATTTAATGCAATTTATTCGCTTAAAAAATAAGTGAATTTAATTTTGAACCGATATGCATTTGTGATCGCATTGTCCTTGCAAACTAACTTTGGTAGTATAATATTAAACTTTATCACCAAACTATATTCTAACATGTAAATTAATAATTTGTTTCAACTATACTTTAAAAAAATATTGTATCAATGAACATGTAGATTTTCCCCGTCGTTTAAAAATTAAAAAAGAAAATACAACGCAATCTTACAATATTTTAATGGCTTATTTATATTATATTTTTTCTGCCGTAGCACTTTCCATAAAAATTGTTTTCTTCGAAATTCGCATGTCAGCAGTGTCAGCGTCTGGCAGAAATTTTCCAAGAATTTGATTTTCGCGTGTAAAATTTGTGTTGTTCGCTATTCCCAGGGAATCGTTCGTTAACTTCATAGTTCGAATACAAATCTTCGTTTTAAATTTTTTTCACTTTTTATTCTATTATATACTATATTTATGATCACTAGGCGAAGCTGCACTGATCATATAACAGCTTCATACTTTACATTCAAAACTTTTTGTAGCTTTCTAACAAAAAATCACAAAAATATAGCTTCAAACTTTTCTAAGCCTAAAAGGAATCTCCGGTACGCTATCCCAGCTTCCCTCAGGGACGTCCTAAATGAGCTGGACAACAATATTTATCTTCTCCGCACTCAGTGCTGCAACTGTGTCTTATAGGAAAATATATTCATCGTCAAAGAAAGCTCAGAAGATCGAAGAAACCAAATAAGGTGTCATGTTGACTATCGGAATAGCTTTTAGACCCAGAAAAGGAGACAATTGGAAACATTATTTGCTCCAAGTTTTGTACAACCTATTGGTGGACGGATTCCTTTTATATAAGCCTTTAAAGACTCATAGTACTGAAATCATATTATCGTTAACTGATTTTTCATTTTCGAATCGGATAAGCCAGTTTTGAACTGCAAGCAGAAGTGCCAATGCAAATAGTTTTAAAACTATTTTATACTCTTTTATAACTTTTTTTATAATAGACTTTAAAACCCCTCGATAAAAACAAGGAGATTTATAGTAAAATTTTAAATAAAAACTCAGTTCATCTTTTTTCAAGTAGCAATCGATTCATGGAAGAGTTGTGAATTTTTCTTCAGGAAATCGTTTACTTTCTTGTGAAAGTCAAACTTACCGTTGTTTTCAGAGGATTTCTTCGTTGAAAAAAACAGCCTCCAAAGATGTATTCCTTTAATCTAACTTCATTTGTGCGGCACCATTCTGGAGAAGAAAACAGTAATGGGGACACACTTGGAGTACAAGATCTTCAAGGAAGTGGAAAGCCTCAGAAAAAGTTCATGTCGCTCGGACTTTTCAGCGCCGCAAGCGGCAGAGAGAGTGAACATGGTATGTTTATAGAGTCACCTACCTACAATAGGGTTTCATCTAAAATATAAATATATTTTTTTGGTTGGCCGTAAGAAGAGAGACTTTCCTGGAATATTCACCTTAACAGTTTCTGCATCCGTCAAACACTCAGGACCTGTATTATGTTCTTTGCAAGAGCAAATGTTAATGTATATAAGCCTTAGCAATAAATTTTCCTTCAAACTTGTTTGGTGCGCATAGGTTTTCATATTTGATCTACAGCTCTAAATTTCAAACCTATGGGCATCGAAAAAATGGTCCTGACATACAAATGTCCTACTACCATTTAATCAGTTCGCTTCACAACCATTTAACTTACTCAGAAGCAGGTCAAAATAATGGTAACACATCTTTGATAATTAACATGGAAGATATGATAATCTTTAAGATTTGTTCGATCGAATATTTTCAAAATTTTGTTTGTATTGATAAAATGCTTTCATTTAATGTAAATTGTTTCTTTATGCTTTCTCATATATTTCTATTTTATTCAAATTTTTCGTTCAAATTAGTCTATACAATTAATTGTGAAGATTTGATACAATCACCACCGCCATACACATGAACATTCATTTATAATAATTCATTTTGTGATGTATCATTCATACGAAAATTTTTCTAATTTCAAAACTACAATTATCAAGTGCAACGTTCCTTAAACAAATGGTTACAAATACCAAATTATATGTAAGCATGTGTTATAGTAGAAACGTGCAGTATTTAATTCCTATATTTGACTGTATTACAAGAAAATTGAAATTTTTGTAAACGTAAAGACGTTGCTGATCATGCTCAATAATATATTTCAACCTGCTCTTCATTCTACATTACCGAAAAATTCTTTATTCCTTGCCGTGGAAGTTTTTATACTCATCTAATACAGATTATACAATAGGCATGCAAAATCTTTATTTGTTTCATTTCAAAGACTCTCTAACAAATCGCAACCCGTCATTGCAGCAAAAAGTAGCATCGCAGCACATTCAACCGGTGTATTTTTCATTTCAATTCGAAATTTTCCACTAAACAAGACTTTCCAAACATGCAGACATATTCATTTATTTAGAGGATTTGTTTCAAAAATACATGAAATATACTTGATTATAAAGTGATTCATAATATTGAAACGGATTAAAAAAGTATTGCTTAGAAATATGCACTTTTAATTTCATACATACTCCACACATGTCAGTTCGATACTCACAATCAATAAGAATCGATCGGTTTATCTAAGAGTACCATATGAATTATAGTATTGGCGATCAATTTGTAAAATCAAAATGCGTAGCAATAAATAAAATAAACATTGATTTAAAAACAGCCTACTTTATTTTCTACCCAAATAAATTGCAATTCTTAAAGCACAAAGAACATGTTCACGATAGGTATGACGAGCCCCACTGACAACCCAACTGACAACCCCACTGACTACCGCAACATTATTTACTCAGGAAATTAATGATTTGGAAACTGAAGCCTATTCTTTCAAAGAATACTACGAAAATCAGTTAAAGTTAGATGAAACCTATCTCACCCAGCATGCTTAAATCCAAGACTCATTTGCCAGGAGGAACTTTCGGGATATTTCTCAAAAACTGCATTGCTACGGTATCTACCCTGCTGATTGGCGTGCACCGTGACACCTCTCTGTGTAGAAACAGAATGTCCAACGTTCAATCCATTTGCTTTTCAGCAATCTCAAGTCATGCTCATCATTGGCCTACCTTTAAATGCTTAAATGCTGTTGAAACTCTCTTTAGAGTTGCCCTCCATTTATAACGTATTCTCTTGACTGTGTCTGAACTTATAACCACAGGGTTGTCTCTAAAAAGCCCTGGCAGTCCGAAGTGCCACCACAAATATTAAGATACGAATACCCCATGTATCGTGGAGAGTATAGTGTATATAGTGTATAGTGGAGAGTGGAGAGATCGCGATCGCTAGATGTTCGCGAATAATTTTTCGGCATAGAAGCTGATTTGAATATGTTTTGTTTGGCCTATCCATGATCACCTAAATTTGATCCTTTAAGTCAGCTGATTGCCTGTCGAGCTACTGGTTTGAGTCGGTTGATTGTTTTTGAATTAACATCAACATCCGCATCAGCCCTTTTAAAGTCAAAATTTGCTTCCACTGCGAGCGCTTCGTTTAACTGGGTGATTGATTAAATTCGCCTTGCTACCTTCGGTGGAAATGTTCCGCTTTCACAATTCTTCTTTCGATTCTGGCAAGGTTAGCGGCATCTTATTCAAATGTTGATTTAGACTTCAAAGTTCACAAAATGAAGGGTCCATAAAAATTCAAAATTAGTTTTTTGCAGTTCCACTGCCCATAAGTTCACTGTCAGTTCACTTTAGTTTTTAAATTAAAGTGTTGGATTGCGATAACTTTTACAAGAATTATCACCTTTCTGACACGATAATTGCGCTGATCCAGGTGCACGGCATTTTATTTACTGAACACTACACTTTTTGCAAGTGAAACAGCTCTTTCATGGTTAATTAAAATTTTATTTTAAAATACTTCACTAATGTGATCTAAGACTTCATTCATTCAAATCAATTCTAAACTCGTTTTACATCTATCACTTTGAATTTATTTATTTCCTTTACACTTTCAAAGTCCTTGATTGGCGTAAAATATAAATTCACACTTACACGTTTTATTCGGACACTTTAGTCGACTTTGATGATTACTCCTCGTCTCCGCATTCTGTAGCCGCTTATGTACTTCGATGGCATCATCATTTTCGAAAAAAAAAGAAGCTGAGCATTTCTCAAATCTTGAGAAATTTATTCATACATTTTATGGAAGGTTCCAACATGGAAAATCCAGTTGGGTAAATGTGAATTTTTCGTAACGGAAATTGAAATTCTTGGATTCGTCGTAAGCAGCGATAAACCAACCTTCAGAAAGTATGATGCCAACATGTCCGTTCATAAAACTCTGAAAGATCTTTTATCATTTCATCCATGCCCACTTCATCGGGATTGCCAAGATTGTGAGTCCACTGACTTCTCTTTTAGGAGGGGAAGATGGACGGGTGTCCAAAAGTCAGTGGATAAATATAATAGTTCATTTTGACTCGAACACCCTACATGTATTTAACGTCCTCGAAAATTGTCTGATATCCAAAGAAGAGGTTTTAACTCGCGCACATTTTGTAAAGCATTTTCAACATCTTGACAAACCAATAGTTTTTCTGTCGAGAACGTCGACTGAAACCGAGCGTAACTACGCCACTAATGAGAAGGAGATACTTGCCATCATATGGTCTCGCAACTCACTGCGAGGTTGCGACTACGGTTTTCGATAGGTCAAAGTATATCCTGACCACCAACTTTTGACGTACGGGCTGAGTAACAAGAACATAAAAAGGAAGAGGAAAAGATGAAAGTCCCTCCTAGTGGAATACAAAAATGCAGGGATAATGTAGTAGCTGATTTTAAATCTAAATCTCCTGATGAATCGCTGGTCAATTCTCTACAGTTCACAGAACATAGCCACGAAATATTGACTCAAAATCTGACTGCCTCAGTTTACCTATTCGTTTCAGATTATTTTCATAATTGGAGATCTCTCTCACCACTCTTCTCACCAAATTTTTATTTACTCACCAAACTCCTTTTCCAAATTATTCCGGTCGTACTTTCATTAAACCGCAATACTGAAATAGCGATATGGTAAATATATTCCAACGTTACCCAAGTCCCAATAAAATAAATGGCTTGCTAACATGAGGAAAAAACTATTGGACGCACACAACAAATTTATACCGTGCACTTCTTATACTTAATGAAGATTGGGAATGGTAAATTTAAACATTTAAGACATTTTCGATTAATGTTGACTAAGTAACGCGTTTGATTCAGCGACTGATTTCATGAAAATTTCAGCATTCAAATAAAAAGTGCCACCATCTTTTTACAGAAATTGCTTTTCGAACTGGGATGTTAACTCACAATTAAATTTAAAAGCGAAGGTGGCCGAAGATTATGGAAAATTTAAATATTGATATTATTTTTACATTTCATGAATGTATTCTTCGTTTTGCGGATTATATGCTTTAACTCATCAGGCATCTTTCGTGTGAAATTACCAGAAATCGATGAATTATTTCCAACTGCATTGCAGATATATGTCCTGCAACATGACATTATAAGGCAACATATTTTTTAGCTGTTTTTAGTGATTTATGAATAATGTTTTCACCTTTTAGTCCCAAGATTGGATGGTACATTGCAAACTTTAACCTTAAGATAAAGTTTCGATAGAATTTAGGATATCATGTTGCATATAATTCTACTTGAAGCACGAAAGGAGCCGAACATTTGAATAGCTGATGCATTGAAACTTTGAAACATTATTCAACACTTGTCGAGATCTTCAAATAAATTAAAACTGTGATAAATTGTACAGATTCTAAAGTCCAAAGTTTTATCGTTTGACAGCCGCAACACAAGAAACGGATTTGTTAAAAAAGCTCTTTAATAAAATGAATTACATTAAGAGCGTAGAAAGTTTAATAAATCTAATCGTGGAGTTTTAAGGGGTCTATTTTAAAAATCAGTTAAAACCTTTTTTATGCACAACGCCTCGCGGTAAAGTACGTGGCGCGTTTTTACCAGCGAGTTTTAACCTACTTCATCCTCTTATGAAGACAACTTTATCACAAAGATGGAGTCATAAAAACTCAAAAACTTGAAATATATACCAGGGCGGTTCAATAAGTACCAGTGTTAGAAATGAAGAAATCATTTTTTCAAAAAAATACTTTTTATTTTTCTACGTAAAGATACAACGCCAAACATATTCGCCAAACATACTCCTTCAATTTTTTTCAAAGCGCTCCAATAACTCACTGTGGCATTGTTCAGTGACCGTTCTTTCTTTTTCTAGAAATTCATGAGGATGACGCCGTTCGCATCCCGAAAATTGTCGCCAAGACCTATCGGGCTGATGGGACCGTCTTCGCCTTCTTTAAAGCAAATTCACCGGGAGAAATTCATAGTTTTGATTGTTACTTAGTTTTGATGTGATGAATCTAGGTTTCATCAATGGTAACAACTTAACGCAAAAACTCCTTTGTATAAATTACCTTAAATTGCTCCAAACACTGCTTCGAAGTTATCAGCCGTATCCACTGGCTGTCCTACGTGAGCAATCGTGGCACCCATCGGGCTGACAATTCTTTCATCGCCAACTTATCATGTAGAATATACATATAAATTGTCGTTCCGGTCGACACACCTATGGCCTCTGTTACTTTGCGCACTTTCCTTCGTCGATCAGCGAGAATCATGTTGCAGACTTTTTGAATTATTTCCTCGGCAAACAGGTCTGCCGGGCGTCCTGGCCGCTCCTCATCAAAAACGGATATTTGCCTACGTTTTAATTCGCTGAACCAATATTTAACTATGGTCATAGATGGCGAAGTGCATCCATAAACAGCATCCAACTTTGCTTTTATCTCCTCGCATTTTTTCTATCCAAAAAAAAAGTGAATTACCGAACGACAATACTCTTTTTCCATCTTAGCGAAAATCACGGAACGCATCTTACTCGAAATGCTGCCAAATCCAAGCTATCCGCTCAATTAGTTTCAAATTTTTTTATCGTCGTTTGATAGATGGCAGCACACGGTTGTAATGTAGCAAAGTTCGAGAGCTCGCCACAGCTGCGCTAAAAACGCAATAAAGACGTTGCGATTCCTTCTTCTTTCTTTAACCATCATTAAGGCCAGTCCTTGAGTCTTCAATTTCCAACGAATTTGTATTCGATGTTATTTGTATGTACTTTTTAATAAACTAGTGATTTACGTTAATTTGTGTGTATTAATGACAATATAGCAAGTTAAATTTCCCCACAATTAGTGACCCTAACATTAACTCACGTTACCCACGTGTTGTGAATAGCAAAATTTGGCGACCGGTAACGAACAATTAACACCCTGTGAAAGAAACAATGTGGAAACGCCAAAAGTTAACGCAAGTTCTAAAGGTCATTACATCTATTCCGACGGATGCAGAACTTTGAAGGCTCACAGCTCCCAGAAGATGCACTAAGTGGCTTGTGGATACGGCGTCTACCAGTCCTTGTTCGAGCCATCATGTCTTTTTCGACTGAAAAGAAGATAACGAAACTTCTGGAAATGGCTGACAAAATCGTAGAGGAGTTTAGTGCGTCTCCAGCAGTAATTGCATCCACATCGCAGGCTCCTGCTCCAAACTCAGACCCACTTCTTTTGAGAATTTTAAATCGACTCGATCGATTAGAAGCAAGCACAGGAAGCCAAGGTTCACTCTCCAGGAATCGATCTTCTTCACACAATCGCCTGCGCTGAAGGTCGCAATCAAAGACAAAGCAAGGCAAGGATAATAACTTATTATTACCACCGCAGATTTCGGAAAAATGCGAAAAAGTGCCGCCCGCCATGCTAATTTTCCAAGCAGGAAAACTAAAGCCGCCATCGTCAAATGCGGTCAGAGATGACGCCATCTGGTAAAAGACCCGCTTATTGATTACCGACTGGTAAACGGGGTTACGATTTCTGGTGGATACAGGAGCAAAGGTATCAGTTATTCCAAGCCAAGGCACAAAACACCAAGAAGAGCGTAAATTATATGCAGCAAATGTAACGAGCATTGCCACGTTCGCAGAACAGATCTTTCACTCGTGTTTGTATAGCAGCAGCAGACCATCCCATCTTTGGAGCTGATTTCATGTAGCATTTTAATTTACTCGTCGATCTCAAGCGATCGGAACACTGACGGATAAATCTGCCGAACTAACAACGGTAAATCTGCAATTAGCATACCACGATATCCTCGTTAAATTTCTGAATTAAAGAGTTCTGGCATATCACCACCAACAAGAAAAGTGACACTTTTACACCATATACTAACAAACGGTCCTCCGATCGCGGGGTGAGTACGATGATTACCGCAGGATAAATACCAATCCGCAAAGACTGAGTTTGAGTTGGAAAACGTTGGAAAACGGAATATGTCGTCCGTCAAATAGCTCTTGGGCTATTCCACTCCATTCAGCAGCCATTCCAAAGTCAGCAGACACGTTACGAGTATTCCACTACAGTTCGCTGCTCCCGATAAGAGATTCGACCATATACACATTGATTTGGTTACGAAAATAACGAACGAAAATAAATATATTCTTACGATGATAGATGATTTTTCTAGACGGGCGGAACCCATACCCATCACCGAAATCACCGCAGAATCTTTCGAATTTCTGTCGATCTACGAATTTCTACCATCATTGGGTAACACGATTTGGCGCACCGAGCATTGTGACGACGGATCGTGGTGCTAAATTCGAATCCATGTTGTTCGGTTCGCTATCAGAAATAATCGGCTGCAAGCATGTCAGAACGACGGCATATCATCCTTCTGCAAATGGGATGGTGGAACGCTTAATCAATCGCTAAAGGCAACACTGATGTGCCATGATGACACAAATTTGCTTCAGACACTGCCTACAGTTCTTCTCGGGCTTCGGATGGCCTACAAAGAAGATTTTGAGTGTACTAAAGCAGAAATGATATATGGTCCTACTCTTAGAATCCCAGGCGATTTTATCGACGATTCGGACAGCTCGGGCGACCCAGCGAGATGATTGCGACCAACACTAGTTCATCATCACCGAAATGGCAACACTTTCATTTTTAGGGATTTAGGTAGTCATATCTGCGGAAATTCCGATGACATCACCACCAAATAATTCTGTAACACAACAAGACACTCTATTTTAAATCGTAAATTATGCACAGTAAACATATCACATTTCAATCCATTCCATAATAATAACAATCTTTAATAATTGCGTTCAATCTCATTTCAAATTTTGCATTCACATCATAATTCAATATCTCAAGTATAGCAAAAATACCAAGAACCGGAAATAGAAACGATAAGAAAATTAAGTATAAACAATTGTATTATTGAAGTTCGTTTTGGTGTTGCCGCAGGCCAAAATTAACTCTGGGTAGCTTGGGTCCGCCGGGCCTTGCTTTGTGGGTCTCGAGGACGCGTTTCGGCTGCATACAGCCATCTTCAGCTCGTTCATTATTGCGATTCGTGCCAATCTCATAAACACAATATTAATAATTGCCCACACATCAAATATCAAAATTAGCAAAAGACGACAAAACCAAAACAATGAAATTAATTAATGTAAACATACTAAAGGAATATCAAATTACATGCCGATAAATTTTAAGTATAAATTGGAGCAAAGGGGTAGATCTTAGTCAGTGAGTAAATAACTTCGAGTCTATCCACCCATGAAGTGCGTCCGATTAGTTTTAAGAAAAATGATGTGTTCTTGTAGTTAATGTTCTGTGAAGTTAATAAATGATCAAGAGAAGTTTAATAAATGTTTTTTTTGTGAAGTCCATAAGTTGTTTCTAGATCGAGTGAAATAAAAATAAAATAAGTGAAACATCATAATTGGCGCAGTCGGTAGGATAGTGTCGAGTGTAAAAACATTAATTTAATAAAAGCTTCAAGAGAAGTTTAACTTTAAGTGCGGGCGTTTAAGTTCAGTTCAGAAACGCAAATTCTGAATTTACTAAAAGAAAATTAAAAAACTTTACACGTGAGTTTTAACACTTAACGACTCTATCGAATAATGAGTCTTAATTTAACGGATTTGCTTTAGTGAATATAAGTGAAAATTATATTCGGTCAAATCAGTGCTAAGACAGACAATTTAAAAGGAACAATTTACGCAGAAGTAAACAAACCACAAGTTTAAAACTCGGTCTAATTCATCAGGTTTTCACGTGGAAGCAACGAAATAGTGACAACAGCCATAATGCCAATGGAATCAGGTAATAGTAGTGATACTAAATTAACTTTAGCTCTTGATCCGGTAAAGCATGCGTCACGTATCCCAATATTCGATGGTAGCCGTGATCAACTGAAAAGTTTCGTCGATATCGTAGATGTAATGGTTCCTATCCTGACTAAATACGACACCCCATCACAAGTTGTTATCAGCAGCATCATCAAAAGCAGAATAATTGGAAGAGCCAAATTAATATTGGATGCAAGCCCTCATATTGTTGCTTGGCAGGACATCAAAAATATCTTATATGCAAATTTCTCTGACCAACGAAATAGTACACAATTAATGAATGAACTTAGAACTACAGAATTTAGAGGCTCAATTTTAGATTTTATAAATATAATTCAAAAAAGATTAACAAATTTAAATTTAAAAGTTGAACAGGAACATGCTGTAAATTATCAACAATTAATTAATGATAATCAACTTGTTGCGCTAGATATTTCAAAGAAAAATATTCCCGAACCCAGTCGAACAATACTATTTTGTAGAAATCCCGATACTTTAGAAAAAGCTATATACATTCTCACTGAAACTGGTCATCCCTATAATAAGAGAGATAATTATAATAATGATAAATTTGGAAACAAAAATACAAACCATATTAATCAAAAGCAAAATTACCAAAGGCTAAATTATCAGAAACAGAATTATCAAAACCCAAATTTCAGAAAACAAAACTTTAAAATTTTTTTTTTTTTTTTTTTTTTTTTTCAGAAGTTTTTGGTAGATCAATTTTCCCTTTTCACTTACAACTTATAAGTGAATTATACCCTTGCTAAGCTAACTCAGCGAAGACTCATGGGTGCGGAAGTTCTGATCCAATGTTTCGAATACCTCGATAGTGAATTTAATATTTTATAAAGAATTGTGGAAAGAGCTCAAGCTGATTTCGAACACGCGTCCCTGCCGCTTCTCATCAGGTGCCAACTCACAGGCTGGGACGCGTCGATTGGCACTACCAGCTTAGGTGGATGTCGACTGGTTATTTACTAGTTATTAATATTGCTCTACAGCTTTGAACTTTTTCCTATATTCCAAATTGCCTTTGGTCTGGCTTTATCAATTTCAGAAGTTTTTGGTAGATCAATTTTCCCTTTTCACTTACAACTTATAAGTGAATTATACCCTTGCTAAGCTAACTCAGCGAAGACTCATGGGTGCGGAAGTTCTGATCCAATGTTTCGAATACCTCGATAGTGAATTTAATATTTTATAAAGAATTGTGGAAAGAGCTCAAGCTGGTTTCGAACACGCGTCCCTGCCGCTTCTCATCAGGTGCCAACTCACAGGCTGGGACGCGTCGATTGGCACTACCAGCTTAGGTGGATGTCGACTGGTTATTTACTAGTTATTAATATTGCTCTACAGCTTTGAACTTTTTCCTATATTCCAAATTGCCTTTGGTCTGGCTTTATCAATTTCAGAAGTTTTTGGTAGATCAATTTTCCCTTTTCACTTACAACTTATAAGTGAATTTTACCCTTGCTAAGCTAACTCAGCGAAGACTCATGGGTGCGGAAGTTCTGATCCAATGTTTCGAATACCGAAGGGAAAATTGATCTACCAAAAACTTCTGAAATTGATAAAGCCAGACCAAAGGCAATTTGGAATATAGGAAAAAGTTCAAAGCTGTAGAGCAATATTAATAACTAGTAAATAACCAGTCGACATCCACCTAAGCTGGTAGTGCCAATCGACGCGTCCCAGCCTGTGAGTTGGCACCTGATGAGAAGCGGCAGGGACGCGTGTTCGAAACCAGCTTGAGCTCTTTCCACAATTCTTTATAAAATATTAAATTCACTATCGAGGTATTCGAAACATTGGATCAGAACTTCCGCACCCATGAGTCTTCGCTGAGTTAGCTTAGCAAGGGTATAATTCACTTATAAGTTGTAAGTGAAAAGGGAAAATTGATCTACCAAAAACTTCTGAAATTGATAAAGCCAGACCAAAGGCAATTTGGAATATAGGAAAAAGTTCAAAGCTGTAGAGCAATATTAATAACTAGTAAATAACCAGTCGACATCCACCTAAGCTGGTAGTGCCAATCGACGCGTCCCAGCCTGTGAGTTGGCACCTGATGAGAAGCGGCAGGGACGCGTGTTCGAAACCAGCTTGAGCTCTTTCCACAATTCTTTATAAAATATTAAATTCACTATCGAGGTATTCGAAACATTGAATCAGAACTTCCGCACCCATGAGTCTTCGCTGAGTTAGCTTAGCAAGGGTATAATTCACTTATAAGTTGTAAGTGAAAAGGGAAAATTGATCTACCAAAAACTTCTGAAATTGATAAAGCCAGACCAAAGGCAATTTGGAATATAGGAAAAAGTTCAAAGCTGTAGAGCAATATTAATAACTAGTAAATAACCAGTCGACATCCACCTAAGCTGGTAGTGCCAATCGACGCGTCCCAGCCTGTGAGTTGGCACCTGATGAGAAGCGGCAGGGACGCGTGTTCGAAACCAGCTTGAGCTCTTTCCACAATTCTTTATAAAATATAAAACTTTAAAAATAATTTTAAGAATGAAAATTTTAAAACGTACAATCATCAATATCCGAATTACAGAAATCAAAATTTTAACAATAATCAAAATTTTAGAAACCATAATTACCAACACCAGAATTATCATCAAAAAGACTCAATTCGAAATCGGATTCAAAAATTCGGCGCACCCCAACCAATGGAAGTGGATGATTCTAGGCTAATTTGCCATACCACCCAAACTGAAAATTTTCGGGAACATGCCCCGGAAATCAACAATCCTTCAACGTACCCTATATTAGAATAGATTCGTACGGTACCCCTCTCAGATTCTTAATCTATACAGGTGCAGCTATCAGTGTAATAGACCCAAACCTTTGTAACCCAAAATTGAGGTTCCCTAATGAAAGCTTTAACGTCCATACTTTAAATTCAACAATACCATTTTCACATATGGTTAAAATCAAGCCTTTCAAGGAAATTGGAGGAAATGAAAAATTTAACTTCGTCGAATATAAATTTAACAATTTCTTTAATGGAATAATAGGTAATAATATTTTCAGAAATTATAAAGTAGAAATAAACCTTCATGATAAAGAAATAAAATTTGACGATAGAAAATTAAAACTATATTATTCAAAAGAGGAAGAAGAAGTGAAAATGAAACAGGTAGTGAAAATTAAACAGGTAGTGAAAATTCAGGATAAAACCCGACCAGTCTCAAGCACTCCCATTTCCGAAACCCCATGGTATGTTGTGTGGACGGGAGATAGAAAAGTATTCTTTTATAATTCATCAACTCACATATCTGTGTGGGAACGTCCAGAAGAACTTTTTGAACGAGCAGATGTGGACAAAGCTGTTTCCACACCTCCCGGACAATTGATAAGAATAAAAAAGAGAAGGAAAAGAATTCAAAATCGGCTATCGAATCAACTACAATCAATAACAAAGAGATAAATCAAAGTACAGAGGAAGATTTAGATGAATATTTAAATCATATTTATGTAAACGAAACGTATAAAGAAAACAATCCCTTATCAATGTTAAGGGTAGAACATTTAAATAACGAAGAAAAAGAAAACTCACAAATTTATTAAAAAATTATAGAAACGTGTTTTTTCAAGAAGGCGAAAATTTGACCTTCACTCATGAAATCAAACATGAGATTAAAACCACCAATAACACCGCAGTTTACGCAAAATCTTATAGATATCCGCAGGTACACCAAGTAGAAGTACAAAAGCAAATTAGTGAAATGCTAGAACAGGGAATTATACGACCAAGCAAATCTCCATATTCTTCACCCATCTGGGTCGTTCCAAAGAAATCTGATGCTTCAGGACAAGCAAAATGGCGAATAGTGGTTGATTACAGGAAACTAAATAATATCACTATAGATGACAAGTTCCCTATTCCCAGTATTGATGACATTTTAGATAAACTCGGGAAATGCATGTACTTCACAACGCTGGATCTAGCCAAGGGTTTTCATCAAGTAGAAATTACTGAAAACGACATTCCCAAGACAGCTCTTTCAACAGATAAAGGTTACTATGAATTCACCAGGATGCCCTTTGGTTTAAAAAATGCTCCTGCAACGTTTCAGCGGCTAATGAACGATATTCTACACGAATATATCGGAAAAATCTGTTTCGTCTACATGGACGACATTATAATCTTTAATACCTCATTGAATGAGCATATCCTATCCCTAAAAAAAATCCTGGACGTATTAAAATCAGCTAACCTTAAAGTCCAAATTGATAAAAGCGAATTTCTGAAAAAAGAGACAGAATTTCTTGGTCACATTGTTACTACTGAAGGAATTATACCAAATCCAAAAAAAAATAGAAGCTATTCAAAACTTTCTAATCCCAAAAACCACTAAGCAAATCAAACACTCCTTGGATTGGTGGGATTTTACAGGAAATTCATCAAGGACTTTTCGAAAGTGGCAGAACCAATGACTCTCCGTCTGAAAAAAGATTCCAAAATAAATTCCCAAGATTCAGACTACGTTGATTCCTTTCAGAAATTAACACAATTGATTACCTCTGAACCTATATTAAAGTATCCCGATTTTAATAAAAAATTTACTTCTAATTATGCCATTGGAGCCGTACTTTCTCAAGACGGTCATCCCATATGTTATGCTTCACGCACTCTTAATGACCATGAAAACCGATACTCTACAATAGAAAAGGAGTTATTGGCTATTGTTTTGGCAACCAAATATTTTCAACCTTACCTATACGGTAGAAAATTTACAATAAAAACGGATCATAAGCCTTTGACCTGGCTAGCAAATTTAAGAGAACCCAACTCAAAATTACAAAGGTGGAAATTAAAATTAGACGAATTTAACTATGACATTGAATATATTAAAGGCAAAGAAAATTATGTTGCATACGCATTGTCACGTCCCCCAATAAATGCTAATATAATAAATATTAATGAACTAGATGAAGAAATAACTGACGGAAATAATGAAAGTAATGAAAGAAATGATGATGAAAACATAGAAGATATTGAAACATTAGCGACATGCCATAGTGCAGGAGAAGATAATACCGAATATATATTTATATCGGAGGGACCATTAAATATGTTTAATAACCAATTAGTAATAAAACAAGGCAAAGAAAACAGAATAAAGAAAGAGCGATACTTTGGCAAAACTAGATCAATTTGTATTTCAAGAGAAATAGATGATAAATACATTCAATACATCTTAAATAATTATACCCCCAGAAAAGGACTTTTGGCTGTTTATATCCCCAACTTAGCGATATACACCCTATTTCAAAGCGAATACTTGAAATGGAAAGGTCCTTACACTAGATTTAAAGTCATAAAGTGTAACTATGTACTTTTCGATTGTACCGATAAAGGTCAGATCCAAGAGGAAATCTTAAGGGAACATAGGAAAAATAATCATAGAGGTATTGAAGCCGTGTATAAAGAAATCAAAACAAAGTATTATCATCCAAAACTAAAAACAGAAATTGCCAAAGTTATAAATAATTGCCATACATGCCAACTAAGCAAGTACGAGAGAAAACCAGCAAAATTACCTTTCGAAAAACCTCCTATACCTGAAAAGCCTCACGAAACGATTCACATGGATATTTGGTTCCTGGATAAAAATCATTTCTATCTAACCATAATTGATAAATTTTCAAAATTTGGTCAGGCAATAGCCATAAAATCTAGAAATTGGATGGATATTCAATCAGCCCTTAATCAACATTTTGCAACATGTGGAAAACCCAACCACATAATAACGGACAACGAAAGTACCCTAACAAGTAACCTAGAAAATTTTCTTAAACACGAAGGTATAACCTTACATTTCACAACTCCCAGAATTAAAACCGGCAACGCAGATATCGAAAGATTAAATTAAATTAAGTTAAAATAACAGAAACTAAATTTCCAGCAAGCTCAATTGACATACAAGAAATAATGAAATACTACAATAACACAATTCATTTTACAACAAATGAGAAACCAATAGAAATAAATAATGGAGTTATACCATCTTCCGAATATTCAAACATTAGAAACCAATACTTGAAAAACAGGAACAAAGTCTGAAGAGAAAAAACAAAGATAGAAAAAATGAGGATCTCAATACTAAATACATTAAGAATAAATTCAAAAAGAAAAAGCATGATAGGCCTTTTATCGTTAAACCTAATCACAACCTAACTAATAAAAAACTATTTATGAAATTAAAGAAATTCCAAATCTCTATTCCACAGGACAATACCTGTCAGTCATCTGTCTAACCGTCTTCCTGACAATTGCAATAGGACAACATATAGAAGTAAATGAAATCCCAGAAGGAAATGGGTACACTCTCATCAGAAATGAGCAAGTTCAAATTATTGAAAATTATTCCAAAATCATACATACCATGAACCTGCAAACTTATCAGGACATATTAAATAATTTAGAAAACACTATAACTGGAGAAATATCTTTCAAATACCCAAACATCAAGATAGTAATACAAAAAATTAAAAATAAACTATTTACCCTAGAACCTCATAGAAATAAAAGAACAATATTTAGTCCCTACGGATCATTCCTTAAATGGTTCGGCGGTGTAATGGACGACGAGGATAGAAAATATATTGAAAGAAATTTTGAAAAAATTGAATCGAACATGAAATCATTCGTAGATAACACAGAAAAGCAAATTAAAGTCAATAATAAAATAAATGAAAATATCCAAAATCTGACCAAACATATTAATAGTCAACAGGAAGTTGTGGTTTCTAAAATTAACGAATTAAAAAATTTAACAAATAGCCTACAACAGCGGTTAATAAAATTTGAAACGTACCTTTTAATCAAAGAAAATTTAGAAACACTCTTAGATTCAGTAATGGAAATTGAGGAAATAGTGTTGCTGTCAAAATTAGAGGTTCTAAGCAAAGGTATTCTTACAGTAGATGAAATAAAAACATACAAAATAAATGTAGAAAAATTGCAAAACATAAAAATATCAGTAGCGCAAAAAACTAAGACAATATTAATAATAGTACAAGTTCCAAATTTTAGTTCAAGGAAATATTATAAATTATCAATCATCCCAATTCCAAAAAAAGAAAACTTAGAATTGATTTCAACATATTCAGAAATATTATCAAATAATGATAAAGTATTTTTATATAACGAAAAGGCGAATATAGAAAATAAATTAACACCAATAAAAAACATTTGTATTAGTACACTTTTGAAAAACCTTAAAAATTGTACGATGAGAAAAAATCACAAATCAAGTATAGGGTGGGCCATATAACGTTTGCATTTTGAATCGGCTATAAAAAAAGTTTAATGGTTATTCTTCCAAACTTTTTTATTCATTGGAAAGCTTGAACTTTGTTATTTATGAATGAAAAACGATATCGTTCATATGACTGCCACGACTGGCTTTACAGTACGCCATTCGGTCAAACCAATTATCAAGCACTTTTTCGATTGTTTCGGCTCGAATTTCATTAATGGCAACTTCGATTTCGTGTTTAAAGGCATCAATCGTCTCTGGATGATTAGCGTAACACTTGTTCTTGACAGCTCCCCACAAAAAATAGTCCAACGGGGCTAAATCGCAGCTCCGAGGCGGCCAATTGACTTCAGAATTTCGGCTGATTATTCGATTTTCGAAAACGGTGCCCAAAAGTTCGACTGTCATGTTGGCTGTGTGGCATGTTGCGCCATCTTGTTGAAACCAAATGTCGTCCATGTCATACTCTTCAACTTTTGGAAACAAAATTTCGTTGAGCATGGCACGGTAACGCTCGCCATTGACCGTAACGGCGGCTCCTTGCTCATTTTCGAAGAAAAATGGCCCAATGATGCCGCCGGACCAAAACCCACACCAAACCGTAACTCTTTGTGGGTGCATTGGCTTCTCAATGGTGACGTGTGGATTTTCCGACCCCCAGATGCGATAATTTTGACTATTGACATAGCCTCCGAAGTGAAAAAGGCTTCATCTGAAAAGACGATTTTTCGGTGAAAATGCTCATCTTCGGCCAAACGATCTTCTGCCCATTGGGCGAACCGAAAACGCAACGGATGGTCATTATGCTTAAGTTCTTGGACTAATTGAACTTTGTAAGCCTTCATACCGAGGTCTTTATGCAAAATTCTCCTCAGGGAGGTGCGTGAAATGTTCAATTCGTGAGAACGATGACGAGTTGAAGTTGATGGATGTTCACGGGCATTTTCGGCTACAGCAGAAATGTTTTCGGCTGTGCGCACTGCACGAGAACAGGAACGGGTTGTTTTGTCCACCAACTATCCAGTTTCTCGAACACGATTCACAAATTGATCCACAAACTGCCTTGAAGGCCACTCATTTTTATGCAATTTTTTTTTCAAATTTCTTACAGTTTGCACTGAAGACTCACCACTTTGGAAGTAAGTTTTCAATATTTCCCAATTTTGTTCAAGCGTATAGCGTCCCATTTCGTAAATGTCAAACCTTTAACTAAATTATGAACACAAATTTAATGATATTTGAGCTGTCATTCTCTAAATAAACAGTAGTTCAAAATGCAAAGGTTAGATGGCCCACCCTGTATAATAAAAATAACCGAAAATGTAATCATAACAAAAAACTTGAATCCCACAAAAATATACCAAAATTGTAATGATCAAAATATTGTTATTAAGGGTCATAATATTATAAAATTTGCAAATTGTAAAATAAGTATAGAAAATAAAACCTTTGCAAGTAAAGAAAATAGATCCTACCAAACATAATCAAAAACATATCCTATAAAGAAAAACAAAATTTTACATTACAAGAAATCTATGTTCAAACCATTGGAAACATAGACCATATAGAATTATTGAAATTAGAACATAATAAGACTTCATGGACAAGTTTAATCACCGATCTATCTATTGTTTTGGTAATAATCATAAATGTATTACTTTTGTATTGTAAATTTTTCAAAAAGGGCAGAAGTATTAAACAAACATTTCACTCTTTGCGCGAGGACTCGCATCCTAAGGAGGGAGGAGTCATATCCTCGGAAATTCCGATGACATCACCACCAAATAATTCTGTAACACAACAAGACACTCTATTTTAAATCGTAAATTATGCACAGTAAACATATCATATTTCAATCCATTCCATAATAATAACAATCTTTAATATTTGCGTTCAATCTCATTTCAAATTTTGCATTCACATCATAATTCAATATCTCAAGTATAGCAAAAATACCAAGAACCGGAAATAGAAACGATAAGAAAATTAAGTATAAACAATTGTATTATTGCGATTCGTGCCAATCTCATAAACACAATATTAATAATTGCCCACACATCAAATATCAAAATTAGCAAAAGACGACAAAACCAAAACAATGAAATTAATTAATGTAAACATACTAAAGGAATATCAAATTACATGCCGATAAATTTTAAGTATAAATTGGAGCAAAGGGATAGATCTTAGTCAGTGAGTAAATAACTTCGAGTCTATCCACCCATGAAGTGTGTCCGATTAGTTTTAAAAAAATGATAAGTGTTAAGATAAGATAAGTGTAAGATAAGTGTTAAGATAAGTGTAAGATAAGTTCTGTGAAGTTAATAAATGATCAAGAGAAGTTTAATAAATGTTTTTTTTGTGAAGTCCATAAGTTGTTTCTAGATCGAGTGAAATAAAAAAATAAAATAAGTGAAACATCATAATTAGGTACATGCAGCCACGTCTTTGTACGAGTCGATGCGGTAGAAATTCTTTACAGCAGCCATACGTTGTCTATTTCCCGTTCTGGAGCGAACGTCCGACAAGATCTTCAAAGACTTTTCTGGAATATTTGCATATCTAGTTTCTACTACAAACAACACTTCGGATCTGCAGAATGCTCACTGAAAAGCAAATCTCACTGTTGGATGTCCTTGGCAGAGAACCTTCCTTCACAATATTTCAGCACTCATGTATTAGAATACAGAAACCGTCTTCACGTATAAATTTAAACTACCTACAGCTCGAGCTACAATATTTCAGCCAAATTTGAGCTTTGTAATATGTAATTAAGTATAATCGTTATGATGGAAAAGGTATTAAAAGTAATTTCAAATTTGATTACTGTTCATTTCCACACATTCCAATTCAATACACACAAGCATTGAGTCAATCATATGCTGACGACATGAATTTCTCTGGAACTTTATTCACACAGGGAATTTCATGATGTGCAAGCTGAAATTGGAAAATGCAACTAATCAGGATGACGAGTCAACGTTGCAGCTCAAAAACTGCATCTATTTGTCCAATTATCATGTAGCATGTCCAAAATTAATTGTGTAATGAAATTTTATAACAGTTCTGGCAGTGAGAACTGCGACACTTAATAAAAGACGATGATGTGCTCGAATCCTACGTCTAACATTCGTAGTGTTCAGATGGATTTCAATCCGCTCCTGCCAAATTTTTCTGAAATTTAAATTTGATCTTAGTTATTTCTTTAGAAATATTAAGTTTTGAAGCGTTAATTCCTTGATAAAAAATATTAAGGAAAACTAATAAATACAAACTTAAGAACTTACCGAATCCGCTGCATATTTTACTTTAAATGTAAATAGACAATGTAAATAGACACAGAAATTCGAGAAATAAGAGGTGAAAATGGTTTAAATGAAGACGAAAACGCGTCACTTGCTCGAGGCGTGGAATCAAACGAAATTTTGGTAATCAACACCATTAAACAAAATGCAACTAAAAATTTTGCAATCTTGAAAGTAAAGATTGCTCGAAAATATGAAAATAGCTCCAGATATAACGCGACAAATTGTTAGTTTCTGTATGATTCTCCAGGTAGAGGAAGTTATGTTATCAGAAACAAAGAGTCAGAACACCTGCGAACATGTAAACTTCAGCAAATTCATGCCGCTGAAGTTTGATGAGCTTTAGAAACCTATATAAGGTGTTTTAAATTCAGTTATATATTGTGTATTCTATATCTTTACATCCTTATGTATTTATATTTTTCATTATCAATAAAATATAAAATGATCAGCTCAACAAAACAAATACTTCATAAATTTTACGGAAGCATTTATAAACAAATTTATTTATTTATAATATTTATAACAACTTGAAACTTACATCTTACATTACAATTTGAAACTAACATCCTTAGTGTTACTAACAGCCCTGATCTTCCCCATTCTTTTTTGCAAAGTTAAATGAAAAATCGTTATCAGTGTTTAGAAAGATCCTTAATCTAATATTGTTGAAATAGAAAGAAAACAAAAAAATATAAAGGTCAGTGCACAGTTGCACAATTCGCAGGTATTGAAATGAAAGTGGCTTACACTGTAGAAGGCCGAGGATCGGACCCCTAAAATCTAAAATAAGCCAAATAAGCCATCCGAGAAGCATCTTCGTTAACCGTTACTGGATCAGTCATGATGTAGAGATGCATGTGTGCAACAGAATCAAATAGTCCGACTGTTATTTAATACACAATGAAGGCGCATGATTATTTAAGGACACTCCAATATAATTGTGTCATCAAGTTAGAACTATCATGGAACTTCCAACAGGAAAATGATTCGAAACACACCTCGAAGTTTGTTAGAAAATAGCTGACCAATACGTTAAAGCAATGTTTGAGGTCCGATGTTTCAAGTAAATCACAACAAGGAACTATTCTGATCAAAATCATGACTTTCCAGAAGCATTCTAAGCGGTAGGCTGCATTGTTATAACTTTATTGCAAAGAGCGCAAAGTGTATCGAAAAGGAGTAGGCAATTAAATTATAACTCAGGTGAAGTTACTCAGTTCCAAGATGTAACTGCTGACAAGGGCGGAAATTCCAAACTAACATTCAGTCAATCGCTATTCAATGCCGATTTTCTAGATGTTTTGGTATTAGTAATAAAAGCTTGTTGGAGATAGAAGATAGAAGTGAAGTATTCATAAATCGTAATCATATATGTAATCAAAAAAACCTTCAAATTTGAAAATAAATTAATCTCATATCCATTTAGAACCGAAAGTTAACTGCCGCGATCTTTCCACCCACCCTCGTAGCTTAGTTTCTAACTCTCTATTTTGCACAGCTAGCTCACTTTATTTGCTGTATTAGGCATTTGTATCTCTTTCTCTGTGATACTATTTTAATAACATTCATATATATAATGCTTTCATTCATTCATATATACATACATAACAGTATGATATGATACTGTGATAATGGAAAACTGAAATGAATATGATAACGATAAAATATTGAGAAAAAACCAAAAAGTTTATTTTGCATGATATGTAAATTCAATTCATCAACAATTTCGGTAAGAATTCTCATTTGTAAATACGGAGAAAAATGGAGTGTTCCCCTTTAGATAGTTCCGTCTGAACTGAACATTCCAACTTCTTGCTTCTTCATGCTAGTTCCCTATTTCATGATTTCTGGGATTCAACTCCCAAAGTTCTTGTTATCGATGCAACTTGGCACTCGATGGGCGTAGAACTCCAGAACGGAGGTTTCGAAAAAAACTCCTGCAAAACATGCTGGCAAATAAAGCGCGAAAGGACTTCGAAACAGAAGAAAGGTAAGAGGCAAGAAACAAGGCCAAAAAGCCACGACGAAGACCCAGATAGCCGGCACTGTTCGTGAAACCCCAGGGTGGCCAATAGTACGCAGCCTTGATAAGGGATATCTAGGGAAACATTCGGCCCGAGGACATCAACACAGACATAAAAGCAGTACGATGAAGCTGAACGCGTCACATTCTTGTGGAGTCCGGAGCAGAGGACAAAAATAAAGCATGTTTCTGTAACAATCAAGACGATTCTCAGCAAAACCACATCGAAATGCTGTGCAAAGAACCCGATAGAAGTTTCCTATGCTGCAAATGTGGCGTGTAGTGTAAATAGTGCAACCATCGAAAACTTGCTCGAGCAGTTTGCGAGTGACATTAAAGCTAACATTTTGCTATTCAGCGAACAACACCATTACAAAATTTCTGCAGCGTGGGACTCTGACGAATATGGCACTGTCGCCATCTTGGTACGAAATAGTTATTTCCAGGTGGAGAGCTGTGGACGTGTTGATGGTTTCGTGTGAGTTCGGTACTCATGAATCACCTACTTTAGTTTGTCCTGACACCGAAGGAACCGATAGCACCTTGCCAAGCCAAGCTTAATGCTTTGAGAGACGCTGACTCTAGTGTAAGTGGACATACTCGTTTGGGGAGACTTCAACGCTAGTGCAATTCTATGCAATCTTATCTTATGGGGTATGTGTCAAATGCGGGGGAAATGAGTCTGAAATGAACGGCCAGAACAGCTCTTGTCGTACTAAACACTGGAAACACGCCAACTTTCCGCCGCATGGGCTGCGAGGGAACCATACCAGACGTGAAATTCGTCTCGGAGTCCTTTGTTCGTAGGGTACACAATTGGGGAGTATTAGAGGACTTCTCAGCCAGCGACCATCAGTACATTATGCTTGAAATCCTTGAAACTATCTCGAAATGTACGCACTCTCGACCATATACATTATAATGGGGTAGAACATCGGGAGAATATACGTTGAGAGGCTTTCCCAGGTGCTCATGGAAGGTGGCGTGCCGCTGTTGGAGGACTCGCAGGGGTAGAAGAGCTAGCAGCTCAAGACCTGTTAAACTCAACTAACATCACGACTGCTTGCAGTATATCCATGCCCCGTCGAAACCCCGCAACAGCAAGCCCTTAGATTATTGGTGATCGACTGAAATCGCTCAGAAGCAAAGGGCATGTCACAGGCTTCAAGGGAATGTCAATGGTGAAGATCAATGGGCCTGGGACCGTGACGGGATATGAAACCGAGTAGAAGCATATAAGTCGGCCAGGAAATGCCTTCAAAAACAGATCAACAACATCAAGGCTCATCGCTTGCAAGATGTGAACAATGTACTCATGTCTCACCATTGTCTTAACTTTCTGCTAAGCGCATACAACGCCTGCCTACGAGACGGGGTTTTCCCAGAACTATGTAAATTGTTTTATCTATGGAAACATGTTGCTCCACCATCGATGCGATTGCAGAAGTTCGTGAGCACGGTCCAAAAGACAGGGGAATATTGCCGCACCAAGTGACGGATAGTTCTTTTGATGGCGCTCGACATTAGGAACGCCTTGTGAAGATAATTTAAGATTAAGATATAATATGATATAATAGTTTAGCAAAACTCATATAAATAACCGCATATTCAATAGATAGTCAGATCATTTCAGACTATTGTACTGTAAACTTTTGCCGTTCAATAAATAAGTGCTCCTACATTTTTAAACAAATAAATAAATTTAATTCCTAAACCTTCATAGGTTACGCGCCCTTTATAGCGTAAAAGTGTAGTGAGAAATCGAAGTGTATTATTATATACAACTTAAAATATAAGGTGTCAGTGAATTTTCTACAATAGCTAATTAAAAGAAAGATGGATTTGGCAAATTTCGAAGTCGAAAGAATACGAGATAAAGAAAACTCGCAGCAGTTTTTATCAAAACATTATTAGCAGATTTCGATGACGTTCTCGCAGTTTGTGAAGGGTCATTAATGAAACCTTCTGACCTTAAAGCTGGCGAATACGCAACTAATCTAGCTAAGTTTTTAAAGAAGATAACAGTGGAAGAAAATTGATAGTTACCACAGCAGAGAAAAACAAATCGAGCTCATAATGAGCTACTATACTGCGCGTGAAATGAGGTCAAAATTAAACTCGGTATATGGTCTGGAATCTGACAAAAACCAAACGGTAGTGCAGAAATAGCTCTTCGATTACCAATCGAGTGAAAGTCATAATATTGCATTTAATTTAAGAGTCATTATGTATCAAGATGAAAAATTTGGGTGAAAGGATTCCGCTAAGTAGGCTTTTAACACGTATACTCTCATCGCTGCCAAACTTCTAACCACTTTCATAGTGCGTGGAATTCCATTCCAAAGAAGACTATGGAGAATTTGACGGTTCTGTTAATTAAGTGTTGTATTTGTGGAAAGAAGGCTCACCAAAGTAGTAAATGTTTTATGAAAAAACATAAATTTTCGAATACAAGCAAAAAACAATGTAGCTCACGCATGGCAGTAAAAGATGTCTAAATTTGGTATGAACGGAAGCAAAGATAATCATAACATTAACAATATTTGGACAATTGATTCAGGGGCAACGGTCTACATGAGAAAACAACGGGACTGGTTTCCCACTTAAGAAAAGTTGAAGATTTCAATAAACACCAAAATAGGTGATAGTGCATGTATGGTTGCGGAAATTTGGGGCGGCGCTCTCAGTAAGAAGAAATACCGCAAGCGCCTGGCACAGGTGAAGATATTATATCGGTAATATATTCCGGTTTTCGAGACCAATCTTACAAGTGTTTCGACTTCCATTATAAAATTTTATTACGGGAATTCGTTACCACTTACAAATGGATACTGGATGGCATACTCCTTGGTTGCCTTAGCATCTCGTCGAACTGGAATATTTTTCGTTAAATTTCTTATTGCTTTTGGTTAATAAAAAGTACTTTCGCAACCTTAGCATAATCCATATTAAGCTTTCTGTAATAGACTAACGGGGGAAAGACTTAACTTCATTTGCCGTCTTGTACATTTTTGGGTTTATAGATTTCCAAGTGGTTGTTTTTCAACGTTTGAATTTCAATTTGAATTTTTGTTGAATATCAGTAAATATTTACGCTCTTGAATTTGCTATACTCTCCATTGGTAAGCACGTTAGTATGAATATATGTATATAGTGAACAACTGGGAGAGCGCGCGCATCTAGAGGTGTATTCTTAAGAGAGAGCACACTAGTGCTATCTCACTTTTCTACATTATAATAGATCTACGAAATGAATTTAATATTTACAAAGAAAGGTGGAAAGAGCTCAAGCTGGTTTCGAACACGCGTCCCTGCCGCTTCTCGTCAGGTGCCAACTCACAGGCTGGGACGAATCCACTTTCGAGGTATTCGACAAATTTGATCAGAACTTCCGCACCCATGAGTCTTCGCTGAGATAGCTAGAAAGGGTATAAATCACTTACAAGTTCTAAAATAAAATGGATAAGTTGATCTACCAAAAACTTCTAGAATTGATAAAGCTTACCAAAGACAATTTGTAAATTAGGACAAGTTAAAGCTGAGAGCAACAATCATAATACGTAAAAATAACCAGACGACATCCACATAGCTGGTAGTGCCAATCGATGCATCCCAGCCTGTGAGTTGGCACCTGACGAGAAGCGGCAGGGACGCGTGTTCGAAACCAGCTTGAGCTCTTTCCACCTTTCTTTGTAAATATTAAATTCATTTCGTAGATCTATTATAATGTAGAAAAGTTTCGGGCTTCAGAAGCCCGTTCCTAGGCTTCTGAAGGTTGCTGCAGGTTGTACTTTCGTTACTTGCTTGATTCTATTTAATTACTCTATACAATGCTCTTCTATATTTGTTAGTTCCTCTAATACTTTCGGTATAATATTCTTCGTTGTGTACCTGAATTAATCGATAAAATAGAATTGGCTGTTAAAATATATTTACCGGCCGGAGGAAAGACACCGATATAAGATTCTTTGGCTTGCAAACAGATTTAATATAATGGAACATGATGCGTCCCCAATTGGTCATACTAGGCCATAAGAAATATTGTAACTTGCAACTTGTCCGGAATTCAAAGTTTTCTAACGCATTTCTAATCATAAACTCACAACACTTGTACTTTAAGGCCGCCATGGAACACAACATTTGGCTCCATATGCTTTAATATTTGCTTTACTTTAATATTAACAAACAGTCCTAAGTATTTCTGCAAAGAAAAATAGCTAGACCTTAAATCGAACACTGACACATAATCGATTTGTAATATTAATCCATTTAGATAGGATGCTTATAACCTTGATAAGATATCCGGAAACACATTCATTAGACCGTTGCAAGCCCCGATTTGAAAGATGAAATCTTGAAATTACAAAAATTCATCTGACCAGATTACTGTAGGTCCTTCTTTGGTATTTTCAACTTCATAACTTTGTGTTGGGTATTCAAACTCTTAATTAGCGACGAAAGGTTTGCATTTTATTATTTTTTTGTCTTGATTGTTTAGCTCCCAGGAAGAAAATTTCTTCCTGGGAGAATTCCTAGAAGAATTTTTTCAATGCAAAACGGTTGGATGAACGGTGCTGTGAGCTTCCAACGATGTGAAAGCCCCATCAAATTGACTGACAACAGGTGGTAAATTACGTATAGTTTATTGGTGCATTTCGCATAGAAGAATTGAAGGCGGATTTATCGTTCCTCTGGTAACCCTCCTCGCCCTTGGATTGTATCAGATCCCAGATGATTAATGTACCAATACGCCAACTACCGCCGGTAATGCTGGCACTCTGAGGAGATCGAAAAGTCTCACGCAAACAAACATTTCAAGGCTAGGCTCTAAATGTGACGGTGTCAATTATGTTTATTATAATTATAATTCAATTGTAAAATCTTCTGAAGATTGATTGTAACGCGATTCTATAGCTGACTTGGTTTCGGTCACATTGCCATGAACAGTGCAGAGCCTGATCAGAACCGCTTGTGTTTCAAATGTGTAATTTTAAAATTTCGACATAAAACGAAATAGTGCATAAATACAACAATCTGCATACTTTTCAGCAAAAAGGCCTTAAGCACGAAAAGTATAGTTCTTCCAGGGTCCATGACTTGTAAACAAGGCAAACAGTTAAGCATCGTTCGAATCTGCCAGATTAACCTCGACCGTAGTATCACAAAGAAAAACTCACTTTAATAAGTTGCGAAGGAGCGTTGAAGAAGCGTTAAAGCTTAAGCGTTAAAGCTTGAGCGTTAAAGACACACTAACCTTTCACACGTGTGAAGTAGAGATGGGTTGTTACAAGAAATTACTGATACATGCCTGTCACTGATACTTTTACCTGATACATTTTGTAACTGATACTTTTTTTGATATGTTCTGTAATTTTTACCAGTAGCACACGCGTTTGTTTACACAGAGAATTATGCCGAGATCGAGAGCAGTTTTGGATTTTCTAAGGAAAATGCCATTTTATTACATCATTAGTGAACTGCATGAAAAACAGTCTGATTGACCACACTAGTGTACATTCTAGTCTTTCTCCATACTAGTGAAAATTGATAATTTTGTTGCTTGTGTTTCAATCAAAAGTGAAGTGAGAACTTGTGAACTGAAAATGGAAACTAAAAAAAAATCATAGATTTGGGACTATTTCACAACCGATGTGGACACTCAAAATGCAATTTGTGAAATTTGCAAGTCCAAATTGAGCTACAAAGGCTCTTCGACCAATCTGAAGAAGCACGTGCAAAGAAAGCACCCCACAATACAAATTGGAAATGCAGTCCCGCAGCCACCCGCAAAGTTGCAGCCTATGGATAACCAAAGTACCTCCAACTTCAATGTAATCCAGCAGGTACAAGCAACGTTCGTTAATGTGAAGAAAAATGATCAACCAACTGTTTCGTCACTTCTTCACCCTAGAATGTCCGCCGCTCAGAAGAAAAAAATTGACGACTCTGTGTTGCAGATATTCTATAAAGATTTACAACCATTTAGTGTTGTAGAAGATGAGAGTTTACGGGAAGTATTTCATGCCTTAAACCCATCCTATACGTTACCATCACGCAAAACAATATCAAAAACTCTGATACCTGCGGTGTATGAAGGAGCACTAAACAATATGAAAGAATTATACCTCAACAATACGTCCGAAATTTTATCAGTCATTCATACAACAGACTACTGGACTTCAATTAACATGGAAAGTTTTGTAGCCGTAACATCTCACTACATAAATTCAAATTTCGAGTTGAAGTCAAACGTCCTCGAATGCGCATATTTTCCGGAAGCCCACACGAGTGAAAACCTGGCAAATGAACTAAATCGAATTGCGTCGGAATGGGGGCTAGTAGAAAAAATCTTGCTTTGTATCACAGACAACGCAACAAACATAACAAAAGCAGTAAAAAAAACTTTTAAAGTGGGAGCATTTTGGCTGCTTCGCGCATACCATAAACTGTTATGTATTTTCAAAAAAAAAAAAATAAAATATATAATTATAAATGAATAAATAATTATCGGGGGGAACCGATCGGTCGCACCTGCAGCGAAAGAAAGGAACAAGTTTGAAGAGACAAGGTTATTTGAAAATACAAAGGCCGCATAATGGCGGCCGAAGAAAGTTACTTTAAACCGACTAGTTCACCGCGTGGGCGTGGGGGTTAGGACATTATTCAAGCCCTCATCCTTCCATGTCACACACACACACACACACACAGACGAAAAAGCTTACTCCTTCATGTTAGTTTAAAACTAAATGGATCAATATTGAAAGATGTTAATTGAGAATTGTGCTGCGCTGATTCCGACAACCTGTCGATTGTGTTGCGCTGACTCTGGTACCTATGAATTGTGCTGTGCTGGTTCTGAACACTGAATTGTGCTGAGCTGATTCTAATCGTGCTTCCTGTAGCAGGAACCTCCACTTCAGCTGGTTTCGGGACTTCAGTTGTTCTGCTGCACTGCCTCTAATCGTGCTTCCTATAGCACGAATCTGCACCTTAACTGGCTTCCTCGGATCGTGCTTCCTGTAGCACAATCTGCACCGTAACTGGTTTCAGGATTCACCTGTTCTGCAGCGCTTCCTTGGATCTTGCTTCCTTTAGCACCACTCTGTACCTCAGCTGGTTTCACGATTCCCCGGTTCCGCTGAGCCACCTTGGATCGAACTCCCTCTATTGTTAGTCCTATTGGTTGATTCTTCAATTGGCCGGTACTTGTAATTAAACTCCGATTTATATTTCAATTGTTACTTTATTAATACTTGCTCTGTTGATAGTGTGTCCTCTATTGGTTGTATGTCTCTATACTTTACTCGATATTGAATTGATTCTGCTATTCGTTATCTGTCTCAATACTATGATTGATTCCTGTATTGGTTATTCTCGATACTATAATTGTCTTCTTCGATACTTCTATTACTTGAATTGGTTCTTTATCTCGATACTTTATTACTTGAAGTGGTTATTTATCTCGATACTTTATTACTTGAATTGATACTTGAATTGGTTATTTATCTCGATACCTTATTACTTGAATTGATACTTGAATCGGTTATCTGTACCTTACAATTTCTATACTATTTATACTGATACGTACACAACAACCTAGTGAATCAAATCCATAGAAAATTTATCGCAAATTTCTTCCAAGAATTTTTTTTTGCGACTGACATTTTTTTTTTCTTTGAAATTTAATTTTACTGAGACTTTTTTATTTATTTATTTTTTTTATTCATTTAAATGTATATATATATATATTTTTTTTTGTTGGTTGAATGTCGTCTACACCTCGGAATACGTAACAAAACTTAGTTGTGAAAACCGCAATCGAAAAAGATTTATCAATGACAGCGCTTTTGAAAAAAATTAGAACTATTGTTTCACACTTCAAACATAGCTCCCAGTTAACTAGGAAACTGATAGAAACTCAAAAGCGGAATGGATTTAAAAAATTAATTCAAGATGTAGCTACAAGGTGGAATTCTTCATATGACATGATCAATCGATTTTTGGAGCTTGAAACTTCAATAAGAACAACTATTGCGCTCCTGGATAAAGAAATGGTAGCCTTAAATGCAGAAGAATGGTCACTTTTATCACAATTAAGAAATGTTTTCAAGCCAATGAAGGAGGTCACAGATGTGATGAGCGCCGAAAAGTACACAACTGCATCTTCAGTAATTGTTTAAGTTTATGGGCTTGTTAGCACGTATGAGGACATGGAAACAAATGATGCCTACAATCATACAACGTGTCGAATATTAGTTCGCAATCTAAAGGAAGGTCTTTCAACCCGTTTTGCCAATTTGGAGGAGAAGTCTTTTCTAGCGATTGCTACATTTTTGGACCCAAGGTGCAAAAACGCTGCATTTAGCAACGATGAAATGGTCCAACAAACAAAAGAATCAACGATTTCCTTAGTTTGTGAAGAAATTGAACGAGAAAGGACAAACACAGAAGGAAATAATTTGAGTCTTGATGGAAGAACACAAAGCACATCAGAGCTGTCGCGGAGCTCAACTGTTTCTTTTTTAAAAAATAAAAAGGAGGGCCTTAGATTATAATTCTACGGAGACACTTCGCTCTAGAGCAGTGACCGAAGTTCAAAGATATCTTGAAGAACCTCTCTTACCAGAACCTGAAGACCCCTTAAAATTGTGGCGAGCAAGAAGCTATAACTTTCCTTATCTAACCAAAATTGTTAGGGAAAAATTTTGTACAGTAAACACTTCGGTTCCCTGTTAGCGTGTATTTTCCAAAGCAGGAAACATATTAAGCGAGCGTCGATCGAGACTATCTGCGGACAAGGTGAAAATGTTAGTATTTTTAAAATACAACAGTACCTAGTATTAATTGCATAAAAACATGAATTAGAATTTTATTTTTATCATACTACTCTTTTGTACGAAAATAAGTTTTGTTTATCCTTTTGACATTTGTAAATTTTTTTATTAAATTGCTTGCAAATTATATCTGACCTTTCTCATTACTTCTGTTTACTTTATATTAAGAAAATCTAATTTTTCAGGTTGTACCCATGTTTTACATCCTGAAATTTTTCTGAATTTCAAGTAATCCATTCATTCATTTTTGAGCTAGCAGAAGCTTTTTAAATAACATTCCTTTATCAGATTCTGCATATTTTAAAAATAAACAAAGTGTTTTTCCAATCATTAAAAATGAATTAACTTAACTTCGTTCATTCAAATTGATGCTTTCGTAATTACATCATTGATCATTACCCGCAAAAGCTAAAATTTTACCCTCTCATACCCGATCTTTACTTTCAATCAAACATCATAAATCGAAACGAAGATCCAATCCATCACCTTTGCGATAAACAACATTTCACACGTGCGCTATCATTTACTCGCATTCTTTTTAACTCGTTCGCTACGAGCGCCATACAGAAAATATCAGTCGACAAAGCACTGAACCGACACAGAAGGTATACGCATGTATGGCGACAGAACGTGCCAAAAATGTAACAATGTCACTGAAAGTAACATTATCAGTGAAAGTATCAGTATCAGTTCCCACTGATACAAATTTCTAAAGCGATCCCGTAGACTTTGTGCTTTGGAACAGTCCGGGCGTCAGTTGCCATACATATCTATGGAACTAAACAGGAACGAAAAGTGTGCTTGGGCGATTGCTGATGCTTTGGGCGATGGCTGATACTTTATGTACCTGATACTTTGCGCTTGTACCATTTTCTTGTATCAGTTACAAGTGCGTATCAGGTACAAAGTATCAGGTTGGTACTATATGACCCATCACTAGTGTGAAGAAGTGGGAGCCATCCTCGATTCGATATTTACTTCAGAGTTTTTCGTACCTATGACTCTGAAGTAGAGTAGTGAAGTAGAAAGGACTACTTGACAAGTGATCATTCGAATTTACATTCAAAATTAGAGAATATGAATCTCCTCGTCATCATATTACTTTTGTGGAACTTTGTTGAGCTAGACGTAAAAGAGTTATCAGAGAACTTTTAGAGAGTTGAGCCATGAAGGACATTATAACGGTGACTAGAAGAATCGCAGCTAAAACATGGCATACTTGAAATTAGTGTCAAAGGATAGATCAAGGAATCGGATAAAACAAATTTTTAAAAAAATACAACGCAAGTCAGACAAAAGTTTCGTTTCCAAGATGATTAACAAGAAATATATCCGTTGGTGAGGAAGCCTCCCTGATGAAATTAGCAGGGAATTACGAAGGTCAATTATATAAGCTGATTATACGGAATCTTTAGGACCGTACACTCTAGTGGCTCGTTTGAGAGAAACTCTACGAGGCAACACAACGCTGATTCAAATCTATACCTTTGTATCTTTTAAACAACCATTTGATTGGACGATGGTCGGTGGAAAGATTAAATTTTTCTTCCTTAAAGATAGGGTCTAAGGTAGTTTATTGACCAAACTATGGCTAACATTTCTTTTTCGTTTGCAGAATAATTCTTTTCATGAAAATTCAGAGTCCGTGAAATTTAAACAATAGGATGTCCCTTCTGGGATAGGATGGCTCCTAGAGCAAAATTACATGCATCCGTGGTTAAGTCAAAAGTTTCGTTAAAATCAGGATGTTTTAAGATGGGGTCAAGGGTTAAGATTTCTCTTAATTTTTTATGAGCTTCAATGTATTCTAGATCGTTTAAATTATTTTTTTTATCCTTTTTTAAATATTTAGTCAAGGGAACAGCGTGTTTACTATAGTCTTTAATGAATTTCCAATAATAACCAATGAGACCTAGAAAAGACTTTAGTTTTTTGATTTAGGAAGGGGTGTACTCAAAATTTTGGAAATTTTTTCGGGGTTGGGCTTTATTCCGTTTGGAGTCATTAAATGTCCAACGAAAGTGGTTTCTTCAGTTGAAAAGTTACATTTATCTACTTGGAATTTGAGGTGAGATTGTCTCTAGGGTTCAAAGATTTTCTTTATATTTTGCAAGTGTTCTTCGAGGAATGTACCAAAAATCAATGTCATCAAGGTACATCATGCAAATTTTGTTAATGACTTCTGAAAGGGCTTCGTTTATCATCCTTTGGAACGTTGCTGGTGCATTCTTTAATCCAAAAGGCATTCTCGAAAATTCATAATGTCTGTGGGTCATAGAAAAAGCTGTCTTAGGGATATCGTGGGGATTTATCTTTATCTGGTAGGGAGATCCAGAGTTGTAAAGTTGGCTTCTACCTAATTTTTCCAGAACAGAGTCTATATTTAGTAATGGATATTTTTCGATATATTGCCATAGTTACGACATTTAATTGGCTATAATCTATTGCAAGTCTTCATTTCGGAATACCAGAATCTTCTTTTTTCTTTGGTACTTTCCTGCAATAGTGTCTACCTCCATGTTTGTAATTTTAGTAGTTTTAGGATTCAAGTATTTCTCATCTAATATACTTAAAGAGGAACCTGTATCCAGCAGGACAATCAAGGGTTTATTATCAAAGGTAATAGAGATCAAGGGGGGTTTATTAGAGGTGCGGAAACAAAAATTTGTTTCCGCTAGAGTTTCGGGATTATTATTATTAAATCTAGAAGTTCTATGGAGTTCTACGTCTAACATCCATAGCGTACAGACATGTTTTTCAAGGCAACTATCAAAAATTTTTGCAAATTAAATTAAAATTAACATGAATTAATTTTAAAAAATAAAACTTTTTTTCGAAGGAGCTTATGTGAAAGTGATCGACCCAAATATTCGTATCGATTATTTGTACTTCGATATATTGAAACAGTGAAAAATCCAAAGACAACTTCGGGGCTGCTGGTATGGAGAAGCCCGACGGCTTCTCACCGTTGAGGCAACCCGAGGAGACAGCAGGTACAAAATTGGCGACAGTCGTCAACAACAAAAAACTCCGCAGATGACGGACGCAAAACGAAAATAATAGAAGACGTGTAGGAAGTGATAAGACTGCGAAAAGAAATCCAAGAATTAAGCCGACGGCTACAGTTCCTCGAAGATCTATACAACGGACGAAGAGACAAGACCTGCAACCGCAACAGGAAATAAATAAAGAAACAAAGGGAAAGAAGAATGCAAAACAAACTGTACCAGAAAAAATCCCAAGTGCTAGAGGTACAAATGACAGCAAGCAAAATTATTATGCATCGCTGGACGAATTGCAAGAGGAAATGGAAGTTAAAAGTATTAAAGGTATTTCTAATAAAGACAACATTCATTTCATTCAATATTTAAAAATTAAAAATAAGGAGAAGAAACCAAGTGGTAGATCTGCTGGTTCCTCTGAAAAATCCACCAATAAAATTCGCACAGAAAAAGTTCCATCAATTCATGTTTTTGTACAAAGCGGGAGAGATATGGTCCGGTTATTGGCAGCCGAAAAAAATTTATTGAATTTTGAAATAAAAAGAGTCAACGCAGAAAAGTTAACTATCAAAACTAGATCGATTGTTGATTTCAAGTCAGCATAAGATGCGCTGAATTCTGGGGAAGCTCCATACTTCACCTATACTCCAAATAGTGAAAAAAATCGGACCTTGTGGTTAAGGAGTGTGGATTGCGGAGAGGATACCGTCAATCTTCTTCAAGTGCTGAAGGAAGCTGCACCAGAAATTCAATTCATTTCCGTCAAAACCTTCGCGACAAGAAGATCGACCGTAGAAAAGTACAATTTACCACTTTGCATGGTAAAAATTTCAAACAAAAGCAGTCCAAGTGCCCTTCAACAAATAAGGTACTTTAATTTCAGAGAGGTGAGGTGGGAAAGCCTCCAAAAAAGAGAAATCAACCAGTGTTACCGGTGGCAATGATTTGATCATTCAGCTGCTAACTGCGCCATGCAATATCGGTGCGTTAAATGCAAAGACGTTCATGCACCCGGTGAGTTCAAATTGGCTCAAAAAAAGCAGTTTTTTTGGTCAGTAGTTTTTTGGTCAGTAGTTTTTTGGTCATCCAGCATCATATTGAGGATGCTCGCGGTATCAAGATGCAAAAGTGAAATTTACTCCAAAGAAAACTCATGTACAACACAGCATCATGCCTTCCAACTTTATCAAGCCCAGAGTATTATTTGCACTTGCTGAGAGGAGAACCAGCAAATAATACTGCAAACAATGTAAGTGGAAACCATGAACTGCTTCTTAAAATTTACCAGCAACTAAATCCTTTATCGGAGAGAATCGGTTCAAGATTCAAAAATTAACTTTGTTTTTCAGCGTTTAAATCTTTCAAATGTCTCAAAATAACTTGTCATCCAGTCACATTCCCATGGATAAGCTTCATCTCATCTCGATAAACGTCAACACCATTGTTACTCTACATCGACGTAACTTTCTCCTTGAATTCATTGATAAGCAAAAGCCAGACATCATGCTTCTCACTGAAACCCACCTTAAGGCCTTAAGGTGGGTTTCTTCTTTCTGTAAAACTCAATTGTAAAAATTCCCCGTAGATCCAAAGTTCTGGTAGAGAATGTGACTGCCCGACGAGAATTTGGTGCGCGCAGGTAGCTCTCCTTTGTTTGAGACGGCTGGCCATTACTTTCGGAGCGTCTCAACCTGCTTTGTTATGGCAAAATAAATTTTGGGACATTTGTAAAGCATTATGAGAATATATTTGGGGTCAATTGCTAGGATTTCTAATGTTGAACGTTAGCTGTCTTTGATCTTTCGAAGCGTATAGTTGTGTCTCATTTGAGATTTTAAAATTGTGGAAACGTCGCAGCATAGATTGTAAAGGCTGTAAGAGTCAACAATCTTCACGCTCTAAAAAGAAGAAGCATCCGCAAAGGCCAGACAAGAGAGTGAAACTAAATATACTAGTTTGGTTGCAAAAAAATTAGAAGGACAATTACATGAGGTTTCATTCGATCCAACATTCTCATTCTGTACTTTACAGTTTGCTGCTGTTTTCACAGCTGTTTCAGAATGTTTGGTCTTTCGTTCATGTGGTGGAAATCTGAAATTTTTGAAAGCAGTGGACTTGGTTTCAAGTTGAATGTCTGACGATAATAACCAGAGCGTTTTTTCATCTCCTTTGATAAATCTCATATATTCCTTTCGATTGTTAGGAAAGGATTGAAGGCAATGCAGCTTTATGCGGTATCGGATTTAGCAGCATGTATCGCACAAAGAAGCTTTGATTCAACTGTAAAAAGTATTGAAGAAGCTTCAACAGCCGTTAATAAAGCAACAAAAGAGGCCAGATCAGCTCGCCGACTGGAAAAAAATTAACAAAAACAACGACTAGGAAGGCATACAATACGAAGCCGGAATGGAGGATTAAACGTAAATTTACAGAACAAATAAAAAATTCATAAAGTTCTTGCTGCAGCTGCCCACGACTTCGAGCAAAACACACTTGAATCTTCAAACGCGCTTTTCTCGAAACTATTTGCTCCATCACGCTTGGCGTTATAACTCATACAGTTTGCAAAAAAATTTTAATGCGATTTTTTTTAAATATTCGAAATTGTTTTTTCTATAGTCTACCGAGCCGTATTTTTTATATTTTTATTCGAAAATTTTATAAAAATAATTGAAGTGTAAAATTTATGACCTAAAACGCATACTTTGTTTTAAACTGCCATAAATTGCTAAATTTTTTGGCGCTGCTGGACGTAAGTAAGGCGTTAATTTATGGCACAGCATGACATTCAAGGATTTTGAATTCATAAGAAACAATAGGCTAAACGGTAATGGCGGAGGTGGCACCAGGATATTGGTTAGAAGACCCTTTCGCTTCCAAAGTATTGAAAAACTCGAATTTAAAATCTTTGAATTTTAAGAAGTATCCGTTATCAAAATTTCACTGCCAGATAGAGATAATCTCTTTGTTATCTCTGTCTATGCAACTGATCAAAATGTTCCCAAGTTCAATGAGGAGCTTAATTCCTTGTTTGAAATACTTGAATTGAACAGGCTGCATAACTATTATATTCTTGCCGGTGAACTTAACGCGCGGCATACATCATGGCTGAACGTCAACAATAATCCAAAAGGTGTATTCCCAAAATCGAAGATAACAGAGAACCAAATTGAATGCTGGTGCAATCTTTATGGGTCGGAACTCCCAACATACGCTAGGACTAATTCATATTTGGATGTTTTTATTGCTGACGCAAGAATTGAATCCAGCTTTAATAGTCCTCAACGGAAACTACAGGTGCTTTCTTATGATAGCGACCATAACGCAATAGTAATGGAAATCAATTATCACAGAGATGATTTCTTCCTCATTCCAGTTCAACATGAAAATCTTCGGTTGAATTTCAAAACAACGGGTTGGGTAAAGTTTCAAAAAAATTTCAATCGAGAATATCAAAAGCAATGCCCTCATTTTGATGATGGCAACGCTTTCTCTATGGTTCCTAATGACAGAAATCCAACTCATAAGGAAAAAGATCTCTGCCGAAGTTAGAGACGCTGACGTTGGTAACGATTGAGAAAGTAGTGAACAAGATTAAACATCGAAACAATCTGGAAAGATATGAAACACCTACCATCGCAAGGTTATAAAGATTGAAAAGCCTTGTTCTCACACTCGTCAACAATATTTATCGGCGATTTTCGGACTACAACCATCCCTCGTTGACTTTGCTGAAATTATACCTGAGAAATGTTCGGAGCTTAATCCGTTCCTACTTCAGAAGTGAGGTCAGCAATCAATGGGTGGAAAAACTGAGGGAAATTAGCCCACAGGACCCAGATGGCATTTTCAGGAAAGTAAATAGTTTATTCCGTAAGAAGTCTCGAGTGAAGGTATCGAATCTTGGAGTCACTGGTGATGAGATAAATCTTCTTGATAGGGCTGGTATCGAAATTGATAGTATGACTCCGGATAGAAACGGAAACAGGATTAGATGTGATGGATTGCAGAAACTTGCCCTGATTGTAACACATTTTGAATCTACCAAATCCTGCGAGAGCAAATCATATATTCTCAGAGGTCGTCGAAGCAAAAGTTTCCGATTTCAAATCAAGGCTGCACGGTGAGCCAATTTTTTATCTCAATGAGACATTAACATCTGACCTAACACCGACCTTAAATCATTGATTATTTTGTCAGCTATGAAGACTTGTGCTTCATATTTGGCAGGATAAACAATAAGAAATCAAGTGGTATTCCGAGTATGGTTTTCCGACATTTGCCTGATGTTGCGATTAGAAATTATTGCATATTGTTCAACAACATGTTGAGCAATTCATATTTCGCAAATGAGTGGAAAAGATTAAGGTTTTTCCGATTTTAAAGAAAGGAAAAGATTCTTCGTGCCCTAAAAGCGATCGCCAAATCAGCTGGCTACCTAACACCAGCGAGGTGTTGGAAATAATACTAAATAAAGCTTTAAACGCTCATATTGTGAGATATGAGTTGATGCCGAATTGCCAATTTGGTTTCCGTGCCAAGCATTCGACCATACATGCGATAGCAAGAGTGACCTCAGGCATCTGTTAGAAGCTAAATGATAGAGAATGTGTTGGAGCGTCTCTCATTGATATGGAGAAAGCCTTTGATACCGTGTGGTTAGATGGACTAATTTTTAAACTCCTTCAGGGCAGGTTCCCCAGACACCTTGTTGCCATGATGTGTAATATGTTATAAGGAAAATCATTTGTTGTAACTGATGGAAATCTGACAACAATGCGCGACTTCAAGGTCTTGAATGGCCTTCAACAGGCTACAGTTACTGCGCCTCTACCGATCATCGGTAGCCTTTGCTGATGATCTGATCATGTATACAGCAGAATGATGTGCATGTATACAGCAGAAGAATGTTAAATGAAGTGCAGCTCTATACCGATAGTTGGCGAATGAAAATTAATGAGCAGAAGTGCGAAACAATTTTATTTCGGCCAATGCTGCAAGGAGCCAGCCAAGACCTGAAACGTTATTGGAAGGCTTTCCACATTATGACTGGAGAGGGTAGTTCAGAGCGGGTTCCACAAAAATCCTGTGTTGGATACCTCGGTGTTTATCTCTTTATCAATACCTGTTCTATACAGATCATGTCAAAATGATGCTGAGTAAAGCATAAAAAGTAGTCATGGCCCTCCGTCGACTCTTTCATTCTAAATACATTCTTCAAATGATCAAAGTTATTTGTTACAAAACCCTGGTTAGACCAATTCTGACATATGGAAGTCAGATCTGGTACAATCCAAGTGCTAGTACGATGGAAAGATTAAGAATTTTCGAAAGGAACTGTCTTCGTGCATGTATGTACTGGTTTATACAGGAAGCCTAAGACGGATTGGAAACACCATATATCGAATAGGAAGTTTTATCAAACTGCTAACGTGACGAAAGTCGATATCTTCATATTGAGACTTCTTCGCAATCATATCGCAAGATCTGTAACTGTGAGTGAAAATCCCTGCATTTCACAGCCAGTACATCCTGCAGATGAGTATATTGCGACTTGCCTCGCTACTGGCTTTGTTCCTTCAGAAGCATTCATGTATTTAGACATGAATCGATAAATCTTTGATTCCGACGGCGTCCCAATTATATATCACATATATAGACGGGACACCGATAAAAAGATAAAATATCCTCCGACTTCGAGTACACGAGACTAATGGAGATACTTATTTGCTAAATTCGTTGAGACTGGTCGGGCTGAGATGGAGCTCGTGTAGGTATTGGTGGCTGAATGACATTGCCTAAATTATTCGTGTTTTAATTTTCTGTTTTTGTACATTTTGGTTTTTGAGTTTCAGATTTATGTTTCTTAGACGGAGAGATAAATAAAACTCTTGTTTCACTTAATTACACCAACTTTATTAATTTATGTTTATTATATTCCCGGTATACAATTTATATTGTATACATGAACCGGTATTCAAAAAGGCACCCCAATGCAGCCTCACATTGGGTGATAGGAAACAGAGGCTTGTCCGTACCTTTTGACGAGAAGAAATAACTCTTCCTCTTTAGGAATATTTCACTACTATTTATATCACTCATCGCCTGCTTGGTTTAATTTAATTCAATTCAAAATATCAATGTCTACTTTGTTTACTTCAATTCAATTCAAAATATTCATGTCTACTTTGTTTACTTTAATTCAATTCAAAATATTAATGCCTACTTTGTTTACAAACTTTAATTCAAAGTAATTATGTCTACTTTGTTTGTGTAAATTCAAGGTGTGTGATTTGTATATTGTGGGATCGATTTGGGTAAGTGTAACATTTCAGTTCATGGTAGCTACATTTAGTGTGGTTGTTGTGTTAAAAACTAGGCATAGATTTCTATATTTAGTATAGGTATATGGTATTATATTAGGCTTTAGAATTGATGTTTACCATTTAGGCTAGGTATATTCCTAGCATCACAATAGTTTAAAATAATTTGTTTTGATTAGAGTTAGGTTATAATGTATCAGTCGTAGGAAAAAAGTTCACTGTTGTGTATACATTATAACTGATTTTTGAATTTTTTAGAATTTTCCCCTTTTTCCATTGAATCTTAAAATAAGTAATAATTTTAATTTAATTGCATTCGATATTGTTTTGTTTTTCTTTTCATTAGTGAATGATAATGTTTAAATTTAGAGAGCCATTTGGGCTATCAAGGTTTTTCGTATTTTGTTGTTTAGAATCAGCTTTATATTCGTGGAAAATTTATAACGATGAATATTAAATGAAGCGCTTTTGACTTTGACTTTAGAAGTTCTTTCTATATTTTCAACATCCATTGGGATGGCAAAGTATTGTCTCTGAGTCTTAAATAATCGATAATTGTTTTTGGGCATGTTGCTAAAAATATAATGGTCTGGTGAAAAATTGAAATTTGTCCAAATTTGTTTTTGGATTGCAGGAAATTATTTTTTAAATTGTTCATAAAATTATTTCTGTCTAACATAAAATGTGTTGATTGGTGGGTGAGCTCTCGTCAGATGATCTGCATGTGATTAGCTTTTAATAGTTTGGCCTAAGCTACTGATAAGTTAGTAACCTGAGAGGCTCTGTGGAAGTCAGTATTTCATTTTTCGATTTTGTTTAAAAACACTCTTAGGGCTCTGGTTTCATTGTTACTAGGTGAGAAATCTAACGGTGCGGGAGTTTCCAATCGACTTTTTGTGTTGAGAAGGCTGAGTATGTGTTGTATTTGTTCATATAGATCGGTGACTGATTTTGCTTCCACGACTTCCAATGAGGCTCGCAATTGTTCGAAAGAGACGGTCACTCCACATCGAAAGATGAGTTGTGGCTTCAAGTTTACGCATTCCGTGTTTGCTGCTGTGTCTCTGGCATCTCCAGCGATACCTTGTAGTCTGGATATCAGGAATCCGTAGATTATATCCTGATCTTCTACTGCTGTGAGGCAGATTATCCTTTTCACATTTGTAATGAAATCAGGTAGTTTGTAGGTACCTTTTTGGTATCGCTCAGCGTGCTGGTATGCTGTTTCGAAAGAAAATACCATTTTATCTATTCACTAATTAACGATTTGATCTTGATTGAAACGGGATCAGATGTTCACTGATTCATAGTAAACTGGCTTCAGTATGGAGCACTGATTCTTGGTTACTCCCGTGCACTGATTCGTAGTAACACTTTTGTCTGTGGCGCTTTCTGAATTTCACATTTTATGCTGCGAATTCTCGACTTAGTACTTCGAACTGGCTAATGACGTCATTCGAGCATTCGTTGCATTACTTCGGCGTACGCCTTATAATTCTAACCGGCCGACGCTTTTAGCATTTGCAGTGTTGTCAGTGTTTCAACAATTGCGGAATGTGAAGCGATTGCATATCGTTTTAAATGCGATGAAATTGGACCCAAAATTTGAGAAATGATGGAAAGTAGAGGTCTCGTTCGGGAAAGTCTGAGACCAGTATAAGGTTAGAAACTGTGAAGCATGTTCCCGAGTTGCTTTAGAATAATCGGCAAATGCGTATTGGAACCGTAGCAGGATTAACAAGGAGGATTAACAAGAAATTTATCCGTTGGTGAGGAAGCCTCCCTGATGAAATTAGCAGGGAATTACGAAGGTCAATTATATAAGCTGATTATACGGAATCTTTAGGACCATACACTCTAGTGGCTCGTTTGAGAGAAACTCTACGAGGCAACACAACGCTGATTCAAATCTATACCTTTGTATCTTTTAAACAACCATTTGATTGGACGATGGTCGGTGGAAAGATTAAATTTTTCTTCCTTAAAGATAGGGTCTAAGGTAGTTTATTGACCAAACTATGGCTAACATTTCTTTTTCGTTTGCAGAATAATTCTTTTCATGAAAATTCAGAGTCCGTGAAATTTAAACAATAGGATGTCCCTTCTGGGATAGGATGGCTCCTAGAGCAAAATTACATGCATCCGTGGTTAAGTCAAAAGTTTCGTTAAAATCAGGATGTTTTAAGATGGGGTCAAGGGTTAAGATTTCTCTTAATTTTTTATGAGCTTCAATGTATTCTAGATCCTTTAAATTATTTTTTTTATCCTTTTTTAAATATTTAGTCAAGGGAACAGCGTGTTTACTATAGTCTTTAATGAATTTCCAATAATAACCAATGAGACCTAGAAAAGACTTTAGTTTTTTGATTTAGGAAGGGGTATACTCAAAATTTTGGAAATTTTTTCGGGGTTGGGCTTTATTCCGTTTGGAGTCATTAAATGTCCAACGAAAGTGGTTTCTTCAGTTGAAAAGTTACATTTATCTACTTGGAATTTGAGGTGAGATTGTCTCTAGGGTTCAAAGATTTTCTTTATATTTTGCAAGTGTTCTTCGAGGAATGTACCAAAAATCAATGTCATCAAGGTACATCATGCAAATTTTGTTAATGACTTCTGAAAGGGCTTCGTTTTTCATCCTTTGGAACGTTGCTGGTGCATTCTTTAATCCAAAAGGCATTCTCGAAAATTCATAATGTCTGTGGGTCATAGAAAAAGCTGTCTTAGGGATATCGTGGGGATTTATCTTTATCTGGTAGGGAGATCCAGAGTTGTAAAGTTGGCTTCTACCTAATTTTTCCAGAACAGAGTCTATATTTAGTAATGGATATTTTTCGATATATTGCCATAGTTACGACATTTAATTGGCTATAATCTATTGCAAGTCTTCATTTCGGAATACCAGAATCTTCTTTTTTCTTTGGTACTTTCCTGCAATAGTGTCTACCTCCATGTTTGTAATTTTAGTAGTTTTAGGATTCAAGTATTTCTCATCTAATATACTTAAAGAGGAACCTGTATCCAGCAGGACAATCAAGGGTTTATTATCAAAGGTAATAGAGATCAAGGGGGGTTTATTAGAGGTGCGGAAACAAAAATTTGTTTCCGCTAGAGTTTCGGGATTATTATTATTAAATCTAGAAGTTCTATGGAGTTCTACGTCTAACATCCATAGCGTACAGACATGTTTTTCAAGGCAACTATCAAAAATTTTTGCAAATTAAATTAAAATTAACATGAATTAATTTTAAAAAATAAAACTTTTTTTCGAAGGAGCTTATGTGAAAGTGATCGACCCAAATATTCGTATCGATTATTTGTACTTCGATATATTGAAACAGTGAAAAATCCAAAGACAACTTCGGGGCTGCTGGTATGGAGAAGCCCGACGGCTTCTCACCGTTGAGGCAACCCGAGGAGACAGCAGGTACAAAATTGGCGACAGTCGTCAACAACAAAAAACTCCGCAGATGACGGACGCAAAACGAAAATAATAGAAGACGTGTAGGAAGTGATAAGACTGCGAAAAGAAATCCAAGAATTAAGCCGACGGCTACAGTTCCTCGAAGATCTATACAACGGACGAAGAGACAAGACCTGCAACCGCAACAGGAAATAAATAAAGAAACAAAGGGAAAGAAGAATGCAAAACAAACTGTACCAGAAAAAATCCCAAGTGCTAGAGGTACAAATGACAGCAAGCAAAATTATTATGCATCGCTGGACGAATTGCAAGAGGAAATGGAAGTTAAAAGTATTAAAGGTATTTCTAATAAAGACAACATTCATTTCATTCAATATTTAAAAATTAAAAATAAGGAGAAGAAACCAAGTGGTAGATCTGCTGGTTCCTCTGAAAAATCCACCAATAAAATTCGCACAGAAAAAGTTCCATCAATTCATGTTTTTGTACAAAGCGGGAGAGATATGGTCCGGTTATTGGCAGCCGAAAAAAATTTATTGAATTTTGAAATAAAAAGAGTCAACGCAGAAAAGTTAACTATCAAAACTAGATCGATTGTTGATTTCAAGTCAGCATAAGATGCGCTGAATTCTGGGGAAGCTCCATACTTCACCTATACTCCAAATAGTGAAAAAAATCGGACCTTGTGGTTAAGGAGTGTGGATTGCGGAGAGGATACCGTCAATCTTCTTCAAGTGCTGAAGGAAGCTGCACCAGAAATTCAATTCATTTCCGTCAAAACCTTCGCGACAAGAAGATCGACCGTAGAAAAGTACAATTTACCACTTTGCATGGTAAAAATTTCAAACAAAAGCAGTCCAAGTGCCCTTCAACAAATAAGGTACTTTAATTTCAGAGAGGTGAGGTGGGAAAGCCTCCAAAAAAGAGAAATCAACCAGTGTTACCGGTGGCAATGATTTGATCATTCAGCTGCTAACTGCGCCATGCAATATCGGTGCGTTAAATGCAAAGACGTTCATGCACCCGGTGAGTTCAAATTGGCTCAAAAAAAGCAGTTTTTTTGGTCAGTAGTTTTTTGGTCAGTAGTTTTTTGGTCATCCAGCATCATATTGAGGATGCTCGCGGTATCAAGATGCAAAAGTGAAATTTACTCCAAAGAAAACTCATGTACAACACAGCATCATGCCTTCCAACTTTATCAAGCCCAGAGTATTATTTGCACTTGCTGAGAGGAGAACCAGCAAATAATACTGCAAACAATGTAAGTGGAAACCATGAACTGCTTCTTAAAATTTACCAGCAACTAAATCCTTTATCGGAGAGAATCGGTTCAAGATTCAAAAATTAACTTTGTTTTTCAGCGTTTAAATCTTTCAAATGTCTCAAAATAACTTGTCATCCAGTCACATTCCCATGGATAAGCTTCATCTCATCTCGATAAACGTCAACACCATTGTTACTCTACATCGACGTAACTTTCTCCTTGAATTCATTGATAAGCAAAAGCCAGACATCATGCTTCTCACTGAAACCCACCTTAAGGCCTTAAGGTGGGTTTCTTCTTTCTGTAAAACTCAATTGTAAAAATTCCCCGTAGATCCAAAGTTCTGGTAGAGAATGTGACTGCCCGACGAGAATTTGGTGCGCGCAGGTAGCTCTCCTTTGTTTGAGACGGCTGGCCATTACTTTCGGAGCGTCTCAACCTGCTTTGTTATGGCAAAATAAATTTTGGGACATTTGTAAAGCATTATGAGAATATATTTGGGGTCAATTGCTAGGATTTCTAATGTTGAACGTTAGCTGTCTTTGATCTTTCGAAGCGTATAGTTGTGTCTCATTTGAGATTTTAAAATTGTGGAAACGTCGCAGCATAGATTGTAAAGGCTGTAAGAGTCAACAATCTTCACGCTCTAAAAAGAAGAAGCATCCGCAAAGGCCAGACAAGAGAGTGAAACTAAATATACTAGTTTGGTTGCAAAAAAATTAGAAGGACAATTACATGAGGTTTCATTCGATCCAACATTCTCATTCTGTATTTTACAGTTTGCTGCTGTTTTCACAGCTGTTTCAGAATGTTTGGTCTTTCGTTCATGTGGTGGAAATCTGAAATTTTTGAAAGCAGTGGACTTGGTTTCAAGTTGAATGTCTGACGATAATAACCAGAGCGTTTTTTCATCTCCTTTGATAAATCTCATATATTCCTTTCGATTGTTAGGAAAAGGATTGAAGGCAATGCAGCTTTATGCGGTATCGGATTTAGCAGCATGTATCGCACAAAGAAGCTTTGATTCAACTGTAAAAAGTATTGAAGAAGCTTCAACAGCCGTTAATAAAGCAACAAAAGAGGCCAGATCAGCTCGCCGACTGGAAAAAAATTAACAAAAACAACGACTAGGAAGGCATAAAATACGAAGCCGGAATGGAGGATTAAACGTAAATTTACAGAACAAATAAAAAATTCATAAAGTTCTTGCTGCAGCTGCCCACGACTTCGAGCAAAACACACTTGAATCTTCAAACGCGCTTTTCTCGAAACTATTTGCTCCATCACGCTTGGCGTTATAACTCATACAGTTTGCAAAAAAATTTTAATGCGATTTTTTTTAAATATTCGAAATTGTTTTTTCTATAGTCTACCGAGCCGTATTTTTTATATTTTTATTCGAAAATTTTATAAAAATAATTGAAGTGTAAAATTTATGACCTAAAACGCATACTTTGTTTTAAACTGCCATAAATTGCTAAATTTTTTGGCGCTGCTGGACGTAAGTAAGGCGTTAATTTATGGCACAGCATGACATTCAAGGATTTTGAATTCATAAGAAACAATAGGCTAAACGGTAATGGCGGAGGTGGCACCAGGATATTGGTTAGAAGACCCTTTCGCTTCCAAAGTATTGAAAAACTCGAATTTAAAATCTTTGAATTTTAAGATGTATCCGTTATCAAAATTTCACTGCCAGATAGAGATAATCTCTTTGTTATCTCTGTCTATGCAACTGATCAAAATGTTCCCAAGTTCAATGAGGAGCTTAATTCCTTGTTTGAAATACTTGAATTGAACAGGCTGCATAACTATTATATTCTTGCCGGTGAACTTAACGCGCGGCATACATCATGGCTGAACGTCAACAATAATCCAAAAGGTGTATTCCCAAAATCGAAGATAACAGAGAACCAAATTGAATGCTGGTGCAATCTTTATGGGTCGGAACTCCCAACATACGCTAGGACTAATTCATATTTGGATGTTTTTATTGCTGACGCAAGAATTGAATCCAGCTTTAATAGTCCTCAACGGAAACTACAGGTGCTTTCTTATGATAGCGACCATAACGCAATAGTAATGGAAATCAATTATCACAGAGATGATTTCTTCCTCATTCCAGTTCAACATGAAAATCTTCGGTTGAATTTCAAAACAACGGGTTGGGTAAAGTTTCAAAAAAATTTCAATCGAGAATATCAAAAGCAATGCCCTCATTTTGATGATGGCAACGCTTTCTCTATGGTTCCTAATGACAGAAATCCAACTCATAAGGAAAAAGATCTCTGCCGAAGTTAGAGACGCTGACGTTGGTAACGATTGAGAAAGTAGTGAACAAGATTAAACATCGAAACAATCTGGAAAGATATGAAACACCTACCATCGCAAGGTTATAAAGATTGAAAAGCCTTGTTCTCACACTCGTCAACAATATTTATCGGCGATTTTCGGACTACAACCATCCCTCGTTGACTTTGCTGAAATTATACCTGAGAAATGTTCGGAGCTTAATCCGTTCCTACTTCAGAAGTGAGGTCAGCAATCAATGGGTGGAAAAACTGAGGGAAATTAGCCCACAGGACCCAGATGGCATTTTCAGGAAAGTAAATAGTTTATTCCGTAAGAAGTCTCGAGTGAAGGTATCGAATCTTGGAGTCACTGGTGATGAGATAAATCTTCTTGATAGGGCTGGTATCGAAATTGATAGTATGACTCCGGATAGAAACGGAAACAGGATTAGATGTGATGGATTGCAGAAACTTGCCCTGATTGTAACACATTTTGAATCTACCAAATCCTGCGAGAGCAAATCATATATTCTCAGAGGTCGTCGAAGCAAAAGTTTCCGATTTCAAATCAAGGCTGCACGGTGAGCCAATTTTTTATCTCAATGAGACATTAACATCTGACCTAACACCGACCTTAAATCATTGATTATTTTGTCAGCTATGAAGACTTGTGCTTCATATTTGGCAGGATAAACAATAAGAAATCAAGTGGTATTCCGAGTATGGTTTTCCGACATTTGCCTGATGTTGCGATTAGAAATTATTGCATATTGTTCAACAACATGTTGAGCAATTCATATTTCGCAAATGAGTGGAAAAGATTAAGGTTTTTCCGATTTTAAAGAAAGGAAAAGATTCTTCGTGCCCTAAAAGCGATCGCCAAATCAGCTGGCTACCTAACACCAGCGAGGTGTTGGAAATAATACTAAATAAAGCTTTAAACGCTCATATTGTGAGATATGAGTTGATGCCGAATTGCCAATTTGGTTTCCGTGCCAAGCATTCGACCATACATGCGATAGCAAGAGTGACCTCAGGCATCTGTTAGAAGCTAAATGATAGAGAATGTGTTGGAGCGTCTCTCATTGATATGGAGAAAGCCTTTGATACCGTGTGGTTAGATGGACTAATTTTTAAACTCCTTCAGGGCAGGTTCCCCAGACACCTTGTTGCCATGATGTGTAATATGTTATAAGGAAAATCATTTGTTGTAACTGATGGAAATCTGACAACAATGCGCGACTTCAAGGTCTTGAATGGCCTTCAACAGGCTACAGTTACTGCGCCTCTACCGATCATCGGTAGCCTTTGCTGATGATCTGATCATGTATACAGCAGAATGATGTGCATGTATACAGCAGAAGAATGTTAAATGAAGTGCAGCTCTATACCGATAGTTGGCGAATGAAAATTAATGAGCAGAAGTGCGAAACAATTTTATTTCGGCCAATGCTGCAAGGAGCCAGCCAAGACCTGAAACGTTATTGGAAGGCTTTCCACATTATGACTGGAGAGGGTAGTTCAGAGCGGGTTCCACAAAAATCCTGTGTTGGATACCTCGGTGTTTATCTCTTTATCAATACCTGTTCTATACAGATCATGTCAAAATGATGCTGAGTAAAGCATAAAAAGTAGTCATGGCCCTCCGTCGACTCTTTCATTCTAAATACATTCTTCAAATGATCAAAGTTATTTGTTACAAAACCCTGGTTAGACCAATTCTGACATATGGAAGTCAGATCTGGTACAATCCAAGTGCTAGTACGATGGAAAGATTAAGAATTTTCGAAAGGAACTGTCTTCGTGCATGTATGTACTGGTTTATACAGGAAGCCTAAGACGGATTGGAAACACCATATATCGAATAGGAAGTTTTATCAAACTGCTAACGTGACGAAAGTCGATATCTTCATATTGAGACTTCTTCGCAATCATATCGCAAGATCTGTAACTGTGAGTGAAAATCCCTGCATTTCACAGCCAGTACATCCTGCAGATGAGTATATTGCGACTTGCCTCGCTACTGGCTTTGTTCCTTCAGAAGCATTCATGTATTTAGACATGAATCGATAAATCTTTGATTCCGACGGCGTCCCAATTATATATCACATATATAGACGGGACACCGATAAAAAGATAAAATATCCTCCGACTTCGAGTACACGAGACTAATGGAGATACTTATTTGCTAAATTCGTTGAGACTGGTCGGGCTGAGATGGAGCTCGTGTAGGTATTGGTGGCTGAATGACATTGCCTAAATTATTCGTGTTTTAATTTTCTGTTTTTGTACATTTTGGTTTTTGAGTTTCAGATTTATGTTTCTTAGACGGAGAGATAAATAAAACTCTTGTTTCACTTAATTACACCAACTTTATTAATTTATGTTTATTATATTCCCGGTATACAATTTATATTGTATACATGAACCGGTATTCAAAAAGGCACCCCAATGCAGCCTCACATTGGGTGATAGGAAACAGAGGCTTGTCCGTACCTTTTGACGAGAAGAAATAACTCTTCCTCTTTAGGAATATTTCACTACTATTTATATCACTCATCGCCTGCTTGGTTTAATTTAATTCAATTCAAAATATCAATGTCTACTTTGTTTACTTCAATTCAATTCAAAATATTCATGTCTACTTTGTTTACTTTAATTCAATTCAAAATATTAATGCCTACTTTGTTTACAAACTTTAATTCAAAGTAATTATGTCTACTTTGTTTGTGTAAATTCAAGGTGTGTGATTTGTATATTGTGGGATCGATTTGGGTAAGTGTAACATTTCAGTTCATGGTAGCTACATTTAGTGTGGTTGTTGTGTTAAAAACTAGGCATAGATTTCTATATTTAGTATAGGTATATGGTATTATATTAGGCTTTAGAATTGATGTTTACCATTTAGGCTAGGTATATTCCTAGCATCACAATAGTTTAAAATAATTTGTTTTGATTAGAGTTAGGTTATAATGTATCAGTCGTAGGAAAAAAGTTCACTGTTGTGTATACATTATAACTGATTTTTGAATTTTTTAGAATTTTCCCCTTTTTCCATTGAATCTTAAAATAAGTAATAATTTTAATTTAATTGCATTCGATATTGTTTTGTTTTTCTTTTCATTAGTGAATGATAATGTTTAAATTTAGAGAGCCATTTGGGCTATCAAGGTTTTTCGTATTTTGTTGTTTAGAATCAGCTTTATATTCGTGGAAAATTTATAACGATGAATATTAAATGAAGCGCTTTTGACTTTGACTTTAGAAGTTCTTTCTATATTTTCAACATCCATTGGGATGGCAAAGTATTGTCTCTGAGTCTTAAATAATCGATAATTGTTTTTGGGCATGTTGCTAAAAATATAATGGTCTGGTGAAAAATTGAAATTTGTCCAAATTTGTTTTTGGATTGCAGGAAATTATTTTTTAAATTGTTCATAAAATTATTTCTGTCTAACATAAAATGTGTTGATTGGTGGGTGAGCTCTCGTCAGATGATCTGCATGTGATTAGCTTTTAATAGTTTGGCCTAAGCTACTGATAAGTTAGTAACCTGAGAGGCTCTGTGGAAGTCAGTATTTCATTTTTCGATTTTGTTTAAAAACACTCTTAGGGCTCTGGTTTCATTGTTACTAGGTGAGAAATCTAACGGTGCGGGAGTTTCCAATCGACTTTTTGTGTTGAGAAGGCTGAGTATGTGTTGTATTTGTTCATATAGATCGGTGACTGATTTTGCTTCCACGACTTCCAATGAGGCTCGCAATTGTTCGAAAGAGACGGTCACTCCACATCGAAGGATGAGTTGTGGCTTCACGTTTACGCATTCCGTGTTTGCTGCTGTGTCTCTGGCATCTCCAGCGATACCTTGTAGTCTGGATATCAGGAATCCGTAGATTATATCCTGATCTTCTACTGCTGTGAGGCAGATTATCCTTTTCACATTTGTAATGAAATCAGGTAGTTTGTAGGTACCTTTTTGGTATCGCTCAGCGTGCTGGTATGCTGTTTCGAAAGAAAATACCATTTTATCTATTCACTAATTAACGATTTGATCTTGATTGAAACGGGATCAGATGTTCACTGATTCATAGTAAACTGGCTTCAGTATGGAGCACTGATTCTTGGTTACTCCCGTGCACTGATTCGTAGTAACACTTTTGTCTGTGGCGCTTTCTGAATTTCACATTTTATGCTGCGAATTCTCGACTTAGTACTTCGAACTGGCTAATGACGTCATTCGAGCATTCGTTGCATTACTTCGGCGTACGCCTTATAATTCTAACCGGCCGACGCTTTTAGCATTTGCAGTGTTGTCAGTGTTTCAACAATTGCGGAATGTGAAGCGATTGCATATCGTTTTAAATGCGATGAAATTGGACCCAAAATTTGAGAAATGATGGAAAGTAGAGGTCTCGTTCGGGAAAGTCTGAGACCAGTATAAGGTTAGAAACTGTGAAGCATGTTCCCGAGTTGCTTTAGAATAATCGGCAAATGCGTATTGGAACCGTAGCAGGAGAAAGAGTAATTGTGATAGTGACGGCCCACACCATCACGCGAGTTACGTTATTAATCTAACGTTATAATAAAAAAAAATATATTTTTTTAGTATAACAAATTTTCTTTGTTATTACTAAAGTTACATTCGGTCTGATTAAAACTAGACTCTTATCCAGACTAAACTTATCATATGGAGAACTGGATCTTTTATATTTAAAAAGTGCTAGGTTGCACATTTGGGTGCATGCATATGTGGACAAAGAACAAAGGATGTTTATGTTATTGAATGATAAGATTTTAGTTAAATCAGCGGATCGAATGATCGGATGTTTATATAAGATAAGTAAGAATGAATTATCAAATAGTTGATGAAGCAAAAATGAGTCTTTGTTATATTCTGATGACTCGTCAATTGTAAATTGATAGTAGTTTAATGAAAAGGCAAATTTGCAGAGTCAGCATTACTTAAGTGTGGGAAAGGAATTTAACGTTTTGGGGATTCAGCAATTATAACTCGCGGGAGGAAGTTGAATCCACAATATGTTCCACTTTGCTTTGACCACAGAACGTGTTCAGGCATCCGAGAAAATGTGCTGTAGCATTCGGTATGGATGCAGACTTCTTATCTAACATCATCTGCCGGGGAAAAATTGTGTTTTCAGTCTGACCTAAGTAAAAGACAATTATCGAGTTGCGGGCTCCTGAAAAGTGTCGTCCGCCAATGGTGTGAGATCCAAGTTAGAAATTACAAGGAATAAATTCTTGACAACTTGACCCCACATGTAAGACTGTTATGGGAGCATCTTGAAGATCTGCAACGCCTGCTCACAAGAAATTGTCGTGCTTACAGTGAAATTTAAGAATCAGATATTGATGTCTTCTACAAAATAATGCATCAGCCTCTTCTTGCAATATTTGACATCAAATTTACTCATATTGATAAGCTTGTACTAAAACTTGTATGTAGATATGATATTATATGTATCGAATAATATTCTTTAGAGAAATTATTGTATTAATCTTCGTCCTTTCAATAAAATTTTGACGGATGCCAGACTCCAGATTCAATTGCAAAAGCCGAATTAACAGGTAGAAACTTTTATTTTTAGCTGGTGCTTAATTTAAATAATTAATTCCCTAGTAAATATCCTCAGCATATTAAATGTAAATTGAAAATCGATCAATCAATTCTAACTAAGTGAAATTCACACACAAACGTCATTAATCACAAAACAATTTCAATATTCCTTTACATCATTCCTTTACAAACATTGTTTTACAAAGGGGAAAGTTAAGTTACTATAGAATTATAGAAATCACAAATTTCTTCGAAACCTGAAAGGAGCACAAAAAAAAAATTTTCGATGTCACAAGTGCCACCGAAATTCGAATGGCAATGTATTACCACTGCGGATTATTTTCAAATATCCAAAAAACACAATATCAAGAACCCATATCAATTTCTTTTTACGTCAATAATGGCGGGGGATCATCTATGGTATGCATTTCAACCAAGGTATAATTTAGGTACCGAGGTTTCAATGCGCAAAAAAATTACGTCACATTTTTGATCGACTCAACAAAATTTTGCTTGAAATTTTGTCTTGCTCACTCAGAAAATCGCAAAAAGCGAAATGATTTCATCAACAATAGTTCAAACGCACCTTAAACATAGATGTACTAAGCATTTTCAACAGCTTGCCGCCTGCATTCCTTAAATCCTTCCTTAAGTATATCTTCGTGTCTAAGCCTACGGGTCCGTAATCGACTGAGATAACAGTTTTGTCAGTGTGACTGGGATCCATCTTGATTTGATCATATCCACTTGTGAGGTGATTGTACAAAAATATTTATATTTTATGAAATATAAATTAAAGAGGATGAAGATAAAAGATTTGTCCCATCCGTGTACATGGCTATACGTGAGCGCCCGAAGAGTCTGATTTAGCTAATTATTTCTATCAGCAACTGTTCAAATGTTCGGCTCCATTCGTGCCTGAAAGTGAAATATGGAACATGATTTCCGAAATTCTATCAAAATTTCAATGAATTCCAAAAGAAAATATTATTCAAAGAAAAAACTCATTCAAAACAGCAGGGAACGTGTTACTTTCCAGCATCATTACACACGTGCTTTACAAATGGAAATAATCTATAAAAAATTCAAATATACGTTGCCTAATAAGAGCACATTATCTGCGAAACAACAATATTTTCATTCGTGGAATCAAAAACCAAAATCAATATTTACATTATGGACTTCATTTTCGGGCACATTCGTATTTAACCTTTTCACTGCTACGTGGTAGGGGCCCAACTCTACTCTGGGTGTTGGCCTTTCCCCACTACAACTTACCTCCCGTGCTGAGTAGTTTCACGCCTCTCTACTTCAACAGAATTGTTGTTACGTTTGTTTTTCATTCAAATATTCATTGTTTCTACTGAAATTTTACATCTATTGTAACTAATAATACTAAATTAAATTTTATTTAACGTCAATTCGATTCGAAAATACAATGATTAGAATAAATTATAAACATTCAAAATCATTTGATAAATTTATTTTTATAAATTTATTGAAAGTGTTATTTACCTAAATAAGTGAATATTGTTTGATAATCAAAATAAAGTTATTGTTAGAGAGAGTTGTGGTTAAAAAAAATCTGGACAGAAAAACACAAGGTTTATAAAATATAGTAGTGTAACAAATTTGTTATATTTTTACGTAATAGATTTTCTACAAAGATTCATAATTATATACAATTTTTAGTTCGTTTACAAGTTTTTCATTGTATAATACATTTCGAAACAAGGCACAACACAAAGAGGTGTTTCACATTCCGCACAAAAAAAAACGGGACTGACGCCGTTTGTTTTCTTTATTTTTACACACACAACACATTCTCTCTTTGATACACCTTTTTCCGTGTCAAGTAATTTTTTCGGGAAATGTCTTCCACTCAATCTAAGCGGGGGCTCCACACCGGCTTGTCCACTTCAGAGATTTCCTAAGAGAATCTATGGAGCTCAACACCAAGTCAAAGTTGTCGACGCCACCCATGTTCCTCTTGTAGTCAATTATTGTTTGAGGTTTTCTTATTATTTGTTTTGAAACCCTATCAATTTTTTCGGTTTCAACCATTTCGGCAGTGTGCATAGTCGACAGCATCCACACATCTCTCCAGTCGCAGTCTGTCGGTCGTCCTGAGCGGTCGTGTGGGACATTGCGTGTGTGTTGCGCTACTCGATGCGCTGAGATTTCGTGTGTGCCAACAAGACGCAGGATAAGTCCTGTCGTCATAAAAGTAAAAGTGACGCTTCCTAGTCAAACAACTGTGTATGTTGTGATGATGCCAAGCGCGGGAAAATAGTGAAAGTGACGCTATAGAAAATTTGTGAACTGTGTGAGCGATAATGAACGTTTATACTTATGATATCCTTCGCGGGTTAATGTAAAATCTACGAAACTGTGAAAAATTTTAAACTTGAGGCGAGTGAAGTGGTTATTCGTGCTCGACTGCCGCGACAATCTGTGATAAATACATGACATCGAAACCGCGTGATAAACAGAGTGGTGATAGTGTTGATTCATCCCCTATCCCCAATTAAACAAAGTATTATTATTAAGGAAAACTTTTAACTCCCCAAAAGTGTGGTGAAGGACTTGTCCCTTTTGTATTCACCTGTATCCACATTGAAAAAAACAAAAACCAAAATGAGTGAGGAAAATCTCGCGAAACGAAAGAAGGTTACGTCGAACCTCGTGACACGGGATGCGCGCTTGGTGGAAAACGCGCGCGTTAAAGAAGAGAACATGAAACTTAAATCCGAAATCCGTGAACTGAAAGAAATGCTCAAAAAAAGTGACGAGCTATTGAAAAGTTTATTGGAGCAAGGCAAAAAGAATCTTAGCGAAGCCAAAAACAACAATGACGTGCCGTGTAGTAGTGAAAGCCGCGTTAACGAAAGGGAGACGATGATGGAAGGATCGAAGAATGCTGATAATAGGACGGAAACAAAACAAGTCGAAATGAGCGAGGACGAGACAGGAGACTACACCACGGTAGTCGCCAAAAGGAACCGGAAGAAGAAACAGAAGGCACAGCAACCCGAAAAAGCAGAAGTACAATTAGTAACAACAAATGTAAGTGAGAAACAAGTTAAAAAAAATAAGTTGCCACCCATTAATGCGTTCCACCAGGATTCTAATGACCTAGTGAAGCTCATTAAAGAGTGCGCTAAAACTGATAACTTCCAAATAAAAAGAATAAATAGTACCAAAACACAAATCAAGGTAGATACGATAGAGGATTTTAAAAGCGTTAAGGAAGTCCTTAAGAAAGCAGAGGCTCCCTTTTATTCATACACCCCTAGAGAGGAGAAAACACAGACGTTCCTTCTGAAGGGACTCTGTCAAGGGTACGACCCCAGTGAGCTTCAAAAAGAACTCGAATGCAAGGCTGAGACAGTGAAATTCGTTTCAGTGAAACCCTTCACTACGCGTCGCTCTATAGTAGAGAAGCGAGTCCTTCCCATCTACCTCGTGCAAATATCGCACGAGAGCTCTGCAGCCGAACTACTCAAGTTGAGATTCCTCAACCATCAAGTAGTACGGTTTGAGAAACTACAAAAAAAAGACATCATGCAGTGCTTCAGATGTCAAAGATTTGGGCACAGTTCGGCGAGCTGTAACATGCAGTTCCGCTGTGTTAAGTGCAGCGTTGTCCATGAACCTGGCAAGTGCGGGTTGGGGGAAAATGATGGCAAAGACAAGATCTTTTGCGTCAACTGCAGGACATATGGACATCCTGCTTCCTTCAAGGGCTGTCCAGCATATGAAAAAATAAAAAAACCAGTGCGCATTGAGCGCGCCCCTCCAATTCGTCAGGTGATTGCCCCGGCTCCAATTACCCCAGGAGTATCCTTCGCAGCTGTAGCGAGGGGTACAGTAGATTCAACACCCCAAAAGAGGGATGAAAGCGATCTAACCGCTATGTTCAAGATCATCTTGGACAGGTTGGGTAAAATCGAGAATCCCCTAATTGATCACAGCTCCAAAATCAGGGGCCTTATAAGCACGTCTAGCTATTCTCATGACCAATACTAGACACCTCTCTGCAGTGTTGGCTCGAGATGAACTGCATTTAATAGCGGTGAATGTCAACTCGATAGCGAGTGTTTATAGGAGGTCAGATCTACTGGATTTTGCGTCTGAACACAAACCTGACATTATACTACTGAACGAGACCAAACTCAACGAAAGACATAACGTACAGTTCAAGGACTACAACTTCATACGTACTGACAGACCCAGCTCGACTAACGGAGGAGGGACAGCAATAATGCTCACACGACACATCAAGTACGAACATGTAAAAAGGCCAGAATTCAGTGGATTTGAAAGCCTAGAGTTGACATGCATAAAGCTTGAAATGCAAGGCGGCCAACGTCTCTTTGTTATCTCCGCATATGCATCGAGTACGAAAAATCTGACTACGAAATTCAGGGAAGAGTTCAGCCTCGTGTTTGAACTTCTTCGACTATATGATCCCAATAATTATTATGTTCTAGCAGGTGACCTGAACGCAAAACATAGCGACTGGCTGAACGAGTACGCCAATCCACGGGGAGTATTTCTAAAACGATGGATTGATGAGAATCAAATGGAATACCGATGCCAGCTCGTCGGGCCGGGAACTCCTACATTGCCTCGATCTGGATCAAACTTGGATCTTTGCATAGTTGATATGCGTCTGAATCTTACTGGCTTGACAGTGGACCACAAACTGCAAACTTTGCACTATGACAGCGACCACAAAGCAATACAAATAACGATTGCTAAAGAGAGCAGCGACTTATTCCTACTTACTGCCGAACAAACACCCAACAAATACAATTACAGAAAAGCAAATTGGACGAAATGCAACCAAACACTAACACAGATACATGACCCACTCGTACAAAACTCAATCACCTACATTCCGAACAATAGAAACTTGACTAATGACTAAATTGACGAATACATAAACGAAATAAACAAACTGATACTCACTGCAATGGACGAGACCATACCGAAAATCACACCACGAAACAACATGGACCAATACTTGACCCGACGTATCAAAAAACTTAAAAAGCTAAAAAGTATGATTCTGACTTTACTCGAGAAGTAAACCAACAATGGGCTGAGAAAGCGCAGAGCATTCATCCTCAGGACCCGGACGGAATGTTCAGCCAGATCAACGCTTTCTTCAGGTCGAAGAAGCCGGCAACGGTGTCGACTTTGAAAATCCCGTTAGAACATGATGAATATAGGATCATGGAAACAGATGAACCTGACAACATTCAACCTCCCATACAATACGAAACTGTCACAAACGAGACAGAAAAATTAGATGTAATTGGTATGAGTATGGAATCAGTCCATCGACAAAACTCAAATCTAGGTAGTCCCCGATTGATAGAAACTGTCAAAAATAAAGTTGAAGAATTCCTGACTTCTTGCAATCGAGAACCCACTCTCCATTTCAGTGAGTCATTAAATTCAAATATGCTACCACAGAACAGCTTGAATGACTATTTTGTGTCGAAGGGGGATGTACAGCATGCCTTTCGGACACTTAATAACAAAAAATCAACTGGAATTGATGGCATACCCAACATTGTCCTCAAACACTTACCAGAACCAATAATGACGGAATTTACTTGCATTTTCAATAATGCACTCAACAACAAATATTTCCCACGAAATTGGAAGAAGGCCAGAGTCATTCCAATTTTGAAGAAAGGAAAAGATCCCAGCGATCCGAAAAGCTATCGACCGATAAGCTTATTGTCGAATGCAGGCAAAGTCCTTGAGAGTTTCTTGAACAGAAATATCAAGAAACACCTCGAAGAAAAAGATATCATCAGCAATAGTCAGTTTGGCTTTCGCAGAAGTCATTCTACTATCCATGCTATCACGAAAGTGACGTCAGATATCTGCTGGCATTTAAATGGAGGAAAATGCGTTGGAGCATGCCTCATTGATATGGAGAGAGCCTTCGATACAGTTTGGCTTGATGGACTGATCTTCAGACTCATACAGAATAGGTTCTGTGATGATTTAATAGCCATACTAGTGAGTATGTTGTATGGAAAAGAATTTATAGTCGAAGTCGGGGGAAATACTTCCAATAGAGTATTTCAGGTTTCTGACGGTCTCCAACAAGGAACAGTGACGGCGCCGACGCTATTCGCGATATTATTGAATCCTCTTCTGAAGTCGTTTGGCTTCAACGAAAGCCCTGCACGGATGATAGTGGCGTTTGCTGACGACTTGATCATATACACTGCAGACAGCAAAGCTTCGGTGGTTCAAGCTGAGCTGCAAAGTATGTTCCAAGATGTCCAAACGTTCACAAATGCTTGGAAGATGAGGATCAATGACAAAAAAAGTGAGACTATCTTGTTTCGTGGACCACTGGCAAAGGCCGGCAGAGACTTGAGGCGAAATTGGAAGGATTTCCATATTAAGTCGAACGGAGAACGTATACCACACAAGAACATCGTGAGGTACTTAGGCGTGTTCCTCGACTATCGCTTGCAGTACATCCAACATGCGAAAATGCAGCTCGAGAAAGCAAGAAGGGCATTTATGTCTCTTAAGAGACTCTTCTATGCGAAACACCTGGAGACACGAGTGAAGGTAATATGTTATCAATGTCTCGTAAGACCCATTATAACATACGCGTGTCCCATATGGTTTAATCTGAGTGCTTCCACCATGGAGAAAATCAGGGTGTTTGAGCGAAGATGCTTGAGAGCTTGCACTGGATTGTACAGAACAGCGGAATCCGACTTCAAGTATTATTATTCAGATAGGGAACTATACGACGCAGCAGGTACTCCAAGGGTAGACTCTTGCATCATACATCAAGTAAGGAGACATTGTCTGCGTTCGAGTATGACTGATGAGAATACGTGGATCAGTCATCCATATTATCCAAATCAGCTGTACTTTGAGCGATGCAGGGAGACAGGCTTCATACCACCAGAAGCATTTCCTTACTTAGATGGAAAGAGACTTATCGTAGACGGACATGGAATACCTGTTGTCTACCACATTTACAGACGAAACACTGACAAGAGACTTATATACGACGGCAGTATAGACACCCACAATACTGAGGTAGACTTACGATATTCGATGCATATGTGGCATAAACAGAGAAACCACCAACAGTATTGGTGGCTGGAGTGAGATCCTAGTGGCCGGGCGAACGGTTGGCGTGTCTATGGCACGCGGAGCTGTTTATGGTCGTGTTTTCATAATGAACATAGCAACCTTGATTTGTGTTTTAAGTTGAATATCATATAGCAATGTAAATAACGTACATAGTTAGCTTTATTTAATTTTTCATATCTAGGTTAATCTAGTATACTCTATCATAGGACAAAAAAATATATATATAGATATAGATGTAAATATATATACATATATGTACAAAATTGAAAAATAAAAAATAAAAATATAAATATTGAAAAATAAAAATAGAAATATAAATAAATAAATAAATTAATATGTAAGCAATCACAAACTAACAATAAGCGTAAGTCATTAACCTAGGACTTAAGAAACTTTAGCGATAGTCAAATTATACATGTAATTTCACTTTCTGCTCCTCTATATGTCTTCTTCTCTTCCTTCTATTGTTATTATTTATTTGTTTTTTTCTTCTTTTGCTTCAATTTTTCCTCCTTCTCTTTGTACATAAGGTAGTATTAAGATCCGAAATAAAAGTAAATATAATGCGTTTAAAAAAAAACAACAAGGAAATAAAGAAAAAACAAAAAATAAACAAAATATTAAATTAGAACTATAGAAAACTTAATAGTTAATATCTAGATTAAGCTCTATTTCTAAATAGGATTAAGTAGACTTAAGTTAGCGGTAGTCTTTGAAGTTTTTTTTTTAAATTTTTCTTCAAATTATTAGTTGTAATGAAATTAATTAAGCAAATAGTGTCAGGGGACATCCCCATCATATGTGACTGGCCTAGACCAGAGTGCCCTCAGTGGCCATAGGTTTAAATAGACGTAAGATAGCTTAACCATTTTTTGTTCTCTTTTTTGTGGAAATGTGTAAATTGTATGATACTATATGAAAAATAAAGAGATTTTTTTACCTTTACCTTTACCTTTACCACACATTTCTCCTGTCACACCACTTTATGGCAATTAGCTTACCATTAGCGGAGCGAAACGAGTATTCCCCTCTTTTTAGCTTTTCTTCTATTGCAGGCATATCTTTTCTTGTTTCTAGTACTGTCCCACACGCATTCGTAACATGGTCGAATGGCTAACAAAAAAATGCTGGGCTGGTATACCAGTTATCCACATAGAGCGAGTGACCCTTTTCCAGATATGGCTCCATCAAAGTGGCGACTGTGTTTCCCGAAACTCCGAAACCATAATCGGCGATTTCCGTTGAAGCACCCGCTTATACAATAAGTATTGAAAAGTATTAGACTCTCGTCAATGCACAATCTTTCGAACGGATAAAATGATGCTCTAAAAATAGATCTCAGATGATCAATGCAATACAATACAATACAATACATTTATTGGTGCCTTACAGTATTAATACATGTCATTCTTAATCAATTCTACCCAGTTTGTTTTGTTTTTTGTTTTTTAAGTGACTATGCTAGTTATGTCTACTTTTTCTTATCTAATTATACATAATATTTGTGCTAGAAATAAAGAAACCTTCCTTTTAATTTTATGTTTTTTTATTTACCTTGCGGAATCGATTTTCGATTCATCGTTGATGAAGATCGGTCTTCATCAGTCTTCATCGGTCTTCATCGTTGATGAAGACCGAACGATCACGGTCGAAAATCGATTCCGCAAGGTATATAAAAAAACATAAAATTAAAAGGAAGGTTTCTTTATTTCTAGCACAAAAAAAAATTTTATGAAGATGGAAGCAATAACAAATATACATAATATTTATCGATCGCATTTAGCTGTTTAAAAGTTTCTGTAATTATTTATATACGCTTGCATCACGCGCTGTCATGTGTTCATTTAGTCTTAACCTAAATAAATACTTAACCTACGAATCATAAACCTACATAAATACTTAACCTACTATATACAATAAAGCTTAAAAAACTAAAGGATTTTCTTATTATCCTTTTACATCTTTGCATATTTAACTATCCTCGATGAAGTTCAGGATGACCTTTGTAGGTGTACAACTCTTCAAATATTTTATCCGCTTCTCGGTTGATGCTACTGCTTGGCCTGATGAATTTCTCCCGTTGTAATGTTGCTGCGTGGTTGAATATTTTCTCCATCCGTTAGTTTGGATGCTCACTAAGGAATGTTGTAGTACCGAATCGCCAAGTTTTTTATTCTGCTGGGGAGTTGCTCGAGCTTAGCTTCCTCGTATAATTTTTCGCTGCGATATCGGCGTTTTGTTCGACGATTGAGGTGGAGTCCAGTACAAGCTCGTAGTACTTTTCGCTCCAACTTTGCGGCGTCTCCCATTACTGTTTTGGAACATGTCAACCAAATTGGTGCTGCGTAGGTGATAATGGGTCTGATCAGTGTTTTATATAGGGTTGACTTTGCATTGATGGAAAGCCCTGCTTTCTTACGGAGAAGAAACCGAATGCGGGAGAATGCCCTGTAGGCTTTTTTAGTGCTGTTTCGAAGATGAAGGTCAAATCTGATGGTGTCATTAAGAGTTACTCCAAGATACTTTAGATTGAGAGAAGGACAAATGGTTGCTTCACCTATTTTTAAAGCGGATTTCTTGCACTTTTGTTTTATGAAATTGTGCCCAAAGTGCTTGTGAGGATTTTTGAATATAGTCAATGGGGTTTTTCAGCATTTATCTTTATACCCCATTCAACGAAGTACTTTTTTAGCTTCACTATGTTATGCTCAATTGATTGAACGGCTTTTACTAGGTTAATATGGGACGAGTAAATAAAGATGTCGTCAGCAAATTGGATAATTTTGGTGTTATCCCCTTCTGACGGAATTGGGATATCTGCTGTGTATATATTATACAATACAGGATCTGTCACTGAACCTTGCGGCACACCAGATGAAACATATTGTTTCTGTGAATTTTCTCCTGAACGGAGACATAGAAGGTCCTATTACAGAAGAAGCTCATGGCAATTCTAATCGCTTTATCGGGGAACCCTAGTTGAATCAATTTAAAGATTAGTCCGTCATGCCAAACACTATCGAAAGCTTTTTCTAAGTCGAGAGCACAAGCAGCTGTGAGAACGTTCCTAGAATTGAAATTGCATTTAATGTGCCGTGTTTAGGCTTAAATCCGAATTGGTGCTCTGGGATTAATCGTTCTTGTTCACAGTGTCCTGTTAACATCTGGAGCCATACTTTTTCAAAGATTTTTCCTAAGTTGGAGAGCATGGAAATGGGCCGAAAGTTTGAAGGAGAGAAATCTTTGGCAGCCTTGTGTATTGGAAGGATTTTTGCAATTTTCCACTGATCAGGAAAGTAACCATTGTTTATGCAATTGTTGCAAATTATGGTTAATAGCTTAACCATGGAGGGCGGAAGGTGTTTTAAAACAATATTTGGTATATTATCAGGCCCACTAGACTTTTTAGTATTTAGTGTTAGAATTAACTGTGTCAACTGTTCTGAACTGATGAATTGTGATTGATCTCGTGGGTGGTCTGCCGGGTTGTCTGTGGAGAATACAGTGAGAGAAGCGGGATTGCCTTGCTTGTACTGAGAAACTGACTCCAGAACAGTTTTGGAGTGAGTAGAGTTGGGTTCCGGTGGCTGAGACTTTAGTTGGCAAAAGAATTTTTCAGCGAAAATGTCAGCCTTAGCTTGAGGTGTGTTAACTTGCTTGTCATTAACAATAACCTTGTCGGCAGAGTGATTGAATTTTCCAGCTAGAATATTGATTTCTTTAAACATGCTGGGGCCTGGTTTTATGTTTTGTAGGCGTTCTATGAGTTGTTTGCTGCGATAGTTATGGGTCAGTTCTCTAATCACAGAGCTGAGGCCGTTAATCCTCGAAAGTATACTTTTATAAGTAGCATTTGTCCTGTTCCCATACCTATGGTAAATTCTTTTTAATTGTTCTCTCCATTGATGCCTAGCTTTTAAGTGTATTACAATGTCTTCCGGGAGGGCATTGTGTCTGAATTTAGATGGGTGGACGATTTTGGAGTTTCTGTCAATTGATTGCTGTATGACAATTGCAGAAATATTAACAAGACTGTCAATTTCTCTGTTGCTCAGATTTCTGTCTTTGAGAAAGATGATACGTTTAAGCTTCAACCTGATGTCTTCCTGTAATTTAGACAAATTCGTATGCTTGAATGATAGAAAGCTGGTTGGGGTGGATTGTAAAAGCTTGGCAAAGGATACGAGTTTGATGGTCAGCTGGATTGCAAAATGATCGGACATACCCGTATGCGTAGAGCAAGTAGCATTCGGTACAAAATAAAAAAAATTTCCCGACATCAGAAAATGATCCAGAATTGAAGAACTACTGGGTCTTGTAGGTGAGTTCGGAACGATATGCTCAAATCCAGCTAGTTGGTTGCTTGAATGAAGCTAGTTATACAGAATTCTACCTTTGGGGTTTACCACCGAGTCTCCCCACTCGGTGTGCCTGCGGTTGAGATCTCCGGAAATGATTATATTTTGATACACCAATGTAAGGTTTTGGAGCACTGCAAGATCGAGTTTCAGCTTTCCTGCAGAGACAGAGGCAGGTATGTAAACAGAGATGATCAGGATTGACCTGGCGTCCTCTGTTTTAACCAAAGCCGTAACAGCAGAGCAACATGTGAGGCCATCAATGGGAACTTCCTCAAGGGCCAAGTGATTTTTTATTAAAAGAGCTGTACCACTGTGTGCGTTATCCCTAAGTATGTTATACCCTGTAAATCTTAATATGTGTTGCTTTCTCAATCTTGTCTCCGAGATGCAACAAAAGGTTGCCTCGTGGGAATCTAAGATTTTTTGTGCCGCTGCTCTCTGGTCGTGAGAGACTAATGAGCGAGCGTTGAAAGCCAACACCTTAAGTTCCATTACTGGAGCGACAAAATCAAATTAATCGACGTTAGCTTGTCCTCTGCAGACGTATTCAAAGCAATCACTGCCTTAATAAGTTCGCTAACATGATTTCTGCGGGCAGAAGGTGGATTTAGATTAGGTTGTTGGTTCGGATTCACCGTTTCAGCATCTAACCCTCTTGTAATTGCTGCGAAGCTTACACCCGGCTTAATCACGTGCTGAGCTGGCTGCCAAGCTGGGCGCCTTGGTGCTGTTGTAGTGGCATGGACCGGTTTATTTTGGCGAGCCTGCATTTCCTTATATGCTGGGCACCCGCGGTAGTTACCAGGGTCTCCTTCTTGTCCGCAATTGCAGCACACAGGTGCTTTGGTTTGAGGCTTTGGACATTTCCCCTATCATGAGAGGAGGTGCATTTAACACACCTGTGGATGATAATGCAATTTTCTGCAACATGACCAAAATTTCGGCAGTTGAAGCACTGCACCTTTTCTCTATTACGAATCGTTTCCCACTGGATTCGTTGTCTCAGGATATATTTAATTTTGTGGACATGTTCCATGTCCTGGCCTGGTCCAAAATGAACCATGAAAAGATTGGATTGAGTGACTTTTGCGTTCTCATCGCTTTAGTGGAGCAATTTTCTTTCTCTTGGTGGAAGAAAAGGCGAAACGGATTTGACTTCTATTGAGCTCACTTCTGATAGCTTATCTAAGATGTCACGGGGCTGAGTATTTCGGGGCAGCCCTCTAATCAAAAGAGTTTTAGGTCTAACACTGACGGGCGTGGTGGTCGAGGCATGAATTCCGGTGCTTCGAATGAAGTCAAACGTTTTTCCGTGATCTTTGACGGATGCACAAAACACGATTTATCACTGCTCGTATTTTTCACGTAATCCCTCCCTTGAAAGATCCTTTATCAGATTGGAGATATTAGCTCCATAGCACGTAATAGGTGGAACCTTTTCTTTTTTTTCAACCGATGGGGAAGGTTGGGGACTAGCACTTTTGTTGGGGACACTGACTGCACCATTCACCACTACACCAAATTTAGTTTTTGAAGTACCACTTACCTTTGGTTTACGTTGCACGAAGTTGAACGTATCCACAGTTCTAAGTTTTTCCTTGCGTCCGTTTTAACATTCGTTCTACTCACTTTGTTTTGATCTGCTACATCCTTGGGTGATTCTGCTCGAGTATCCTTCATTATTCCGTTGTCGTTGACATCGTCATCTTCGTCGTCCATATCAATCTGCAGCAGATCATATGGGTTCACCGATGCCGCTGCGATTTCCAACGATGATGTCCTTTTCTTCTTTTTCCGGTTTCGCTTCTTTTCGTCCGCATCAAGCCGTTCCTGCAACTGGATGACCAACAACTCCAATCGCTTGATCTTCGCATATGCCGACGCAAGTTCACGTGCGCTGGCTGCCTGGTCACACTCCATTGACCGCTTTTGGAAACTGTAAAATATTTTTGATTAGTGTTTTCAGCTTCTTGCCAGCCTCGGCAAGGAATTAAAAGCTTAGGCCTCGGTTCGCTCACTTATGTTGGCCTCCGTCGATTGACTGAGGCAAGTGTTCGCAAATAAGATTGCCAACGATTATCGTCTTTGAGATCCTCGATGTTACTCACTCGACGTCCGCAATACGACCGATCTCAGATGATCAATAATCAAACTGATTTTATGTAGATGGCTCCCACTATTATCTTCTTTATTATTTGCAAAATGCAACAATCGGAGAATGAGCAGTAATCTGTCCCTGGAAAACAGTTGTCTGAACATTGGTGTATCTATAACCACATCGGTACTCCAATACTCCTGGATAGTGAGTTTTTTGTCCTTGGCATAAGGAGAATGGTTGCAAAAAATTCGAATAATTCATTCACATTTACATTGTCCCACTTTCTTAGTCGTGACTTTGGGGAAATTGGGGTAATTTCACAGCAATATTCATAGTAGGAATTTGTTTGCTCAGCTACGAATATTTGTTGAACGATTTCTTCAGAAAAAAACAACAGAAAAAAATCTATGTAGGATTGTGGTTTAGTAGGTACCTTTATCCCTGGTTCGCCGATAAATGGGTGAATTTGTGGAGACAAATCTTCATTAGCCCAAATCAGCCCAGATTTTGATGTTTTGGTCACAGGTTCTCCAACATCGTCATCTGAGGACACGGACACATTCTTTCGCACACGGGCTCTAACTGTTTGTTTAGTAGAAGTAGAGGTAGAACTTGAAGTTCAAGGTTGATCTAAATCCTGAACTTCTTCAGATGAAGAAAATTCAAATTCACTGTCCATCAACATTTTTTGCACTTCGTCGATTGAATACGTTTTAGGCATTTTTTTACGTTTTAGACAAATACTCACTGTGAAATCATAACACAAACTGAATAACAGGAAGCAAACAGATAACGGTAACAAGCGTGCACAGGTATAAGTGTCGTAGGAAAAGTGGAAAAGTACGGAATTGTTTGTTCACTCGCCAAAGGAAATTTGTGCAGTTATGGACGTTTTGAAAAGCAATAACAGTTTTATATATTTGTTTCAATTACAGTAAAGTGTTAATAAATTCAAATTCTCATTTACCCCGACATAAAAGTAAAATATTTCCAATAAACTTGCATTCGGAGGTAGAATGAGTCATTTAGAACTACGACTTGTATATATATTGCGCAATAAACTTAGTATTATTTTATCTACAATTTCTTGAAATAATAATCCTCTAATTAAAATAATGATTAGTAATAGAAGAACAAATCATTATTTTGATCGATATAGATTTCAGAAATGAAATGCTCTAGAATAAAAGATTGAAAAACGGGGTAAAAGAAAATGTTATCTTACAACCAAAGTGATACTATTAGCGATTTCTGGTGAGGATTTCTAAAACTATAGAAGGGTTGAGTTTGAGAAAAAATCCATTAGAATGCGTTCAGTCGCAAGTTTAGTCGGCTGCAGCAGTTAAATGTTGCAAATGTTCTGCCCGAGTTTAGTGGTAGTCCGCAAGTACGGAACATTCGGCTAGACATGCTAGAGTGGGGCGTAGCAAGACGTGAGAGCCTTACCGGCCCGACTATAGGAGGGCGTAGCAGTGAAAAGGTTAAAGTTAACAGCCAACTTTCCCCTTTGAAATCGATTTTTGTAAGGTCTATTGAAATGGTTTTGTGACTAATGACGATTGTGTATGAATTTCATTTAGAATTGATTGATAGATTGCCAATTTACGTTAAATATGCTGAGGGTATTTACTGGGGAATTAATTATTAAAATTAGGCATCAGCTCAAACTTTAATTTTCCACCTGTTAATTCGGCTTTTGCAATTGAATCTGGAATCTAGCTTCCGTCAAAATTGTATTGAAAGGGCGGAGACAAATACTTCGGGAAATGATCTTAGTGTGGAGTTAACCTTGCCGTTAAGTTAAGTTTTTATAAGGACACATAACGCAATGTTTTCTCTAAATAATATTATTTGTATACATATAATACAATACATACATCTAAGTTATAGTAGAAACTTATCAGTTTAGTAAATTCAGGTTAAATGTGGAAAGTTTTTGATTAAGTGTCTTTATACTAATCAATGATCAGAACTTGTTGGATAGTTAGCGGTAGTGGATAACTAACTGTCATTTTTTTCTCGCCGCTTGCGTTTGTGTTCTTTGCGTTTTTTTTCTGAAACAGAGTCCTTCTATCGTTGGATAAAAGGAGACGGTTTTTTGGTTTGTTTGGGTGGGGGGGGGGGGTGTTAATGTGTGTTAATCTGATTCAAGTTAGTTTGATGAACTTTATATATATACACTAACTTTGTTAGTTTCATATAGGTTATTAAGAGATTCCTCCAGGTATATACCGATCTGATATTTTATGTTAAAGCTCGTCCTGCTTAAAGCCCACGTAGCTTGGTATATTCTTGCTGAGACTATCTTCTGGTAACACATAAAACAAACACATAGTTTGCAGATAAAGTGTACTTATCAAATGCAAGATGCAGATTTTTTTATAATAAGAATTGCTATATCCTTTTTTCATTCAGTGAAGTGAAAACATGCAATCCAGTATTCTGCTGTAACGGATTTACTTTCAAGATTGAAGTCGAGACGACAAATTGGTCTTACACCGACCAAAGCGTGTGAAGTCTGAAGAGTGTTGCAACAAACAATATCCTTCTGGTCAACCAGAAGAAAGTGCACTAAGTTTAGTGCGGCGAGGTGTGGGATAGTGGCTGGACTACCAGCGGAATTTTACTCCAGTTTCATTATAGAACGTGTCACCAGTAAACCTGAATTTCTGAATGCGCACTTTTCAACGAACTGAACGTTATTTTAACCTTTTTCCATTTTTGAACTAAAACCCTAACAACGTCGACTTGGTCGCTCATTTTGTACCCAAAATTGTCACGATGGCGTTATTAGAACAAACGTTGACATCAATTTACGGCGAACAAACTCAAATGAAAAAGTTAACTACGGTACCACGAACCCGTAGGTAATTGCTATCCTTATATAGTAAATATTGTTTTAAAAATACAATCATTGATTGGACAATATACAATGTAATGATTGTACAATTGAACAATGGTTCAACTCTTTTGCAATAACTGTCATAAACATATGTAAAGCCGACTAAAATGCAATGGATAACACAACATCTTCATTTACCATTATATTCACACCATTTACATACTGGTAATGATACCAGGTTTAGAAACGTGTTTCTGCGCATTTCGTACACACCATTTTTCCATGTTCTTCGCATTTTCTTATTTATATAATGAAGTTTAGTTTTCCCTCTCCCTTTTTTTCCAAAATTCTTTCGTCTATAATGAACAATGTGCTTGACATCATTAACACTATTTTTTCCCGACGTTTTTCTAAAAGCAAAAAAAAATTCATAATTTTTTATCTAATTCCACTCGACAAATAATTGGATTTATTTAACACTACTAGTTTATACATGTTTTCGGTCAAAAACTTCAATCAATAATTATTTTGTTCCTGTAAGAATTCGGAGTCCGTAACATCTACAAAGAAGTGGAACCACATATTGCGTATTTTATACAATTTTATGAAAAATAAATATACTTTATGTGTATATATCTACTTTAACTGGGATGAACAAGTTGGAAAAAAGTTAAAGTGTAGTGGACGTGCACCAACTACGAATTGAAGGTAACGTCAGGCCATCGATGCAAAAAATCGAAGCAGTTGAGTGTAAACTAAGTATTGGTCACGCACGCTAGGATTCCCGATGTTTGTATAGCATATTTTCAATGACACTTTGCACGGATGTACGGTAATGGCAACAATTCCGATTAGAATTTAACACCGCGGATGATTTGTAGCTGATTTAAGAATGTTGAATTACCAGATATGCGCTTCCACGGTGGTAAAAAATACCGGGCTATCTCACACAGGTCTTTCGAGACTCTTTAGCAGAAATTTCCTCTCGACACGTTTATTGCTCCTGGGGTACGTTCCAAACTAAGTTTCCAATCTTGCCGAGGTTACCACACTTCATGTGGATCATATCAGATGAGGTTGGCACACTTGCAGTGGATCTTAACAGCGCCGGGTTGTGTTGTGTTTCCCCTACTTGATTGAATCCAATAAAAAGTGGTAGATGTTTCTTGGTCTTGTCTCGTCTTCTTCATATAGTCAGAGTGAACAAATTTAGGATCCATGGAAAATTATCATGAATAAAAAATTGCATGAATAAAAACTTTAGAAGGCGTTAATAATTGAAGAATATTCACATATATTGTTAGTCAAAACCGAGAATGAATTTAATAAAATAACTGGCCATAAGCGTTTGCCAGAAGTTCTCACCTATAATGGTTCCATGCTCATGGATGAAAAGGCCGTTGCTGACTCCATCGCAAAACATTTTGCAACAGTAACTCAAGGGGAGAAAGCAAGTGAGGACTCTGCTTTCAATTCATTAGTATAGACAACAATATCAAAGTTCGATAAGAACCTGAGCTTGACTTCATTTTCAGATTCGAATCCCTCCGACGCACCGGCAGTATGCTGTTTGTGAGCCCTGAAAGTCTCAGGATGCTTGCACTTGAGCAATATTTCAAAAAATCGGCTGGGGCTGATGGAACTTCAAATTTTTTCTTCCTCTGACCTATTTCGTTCTTCTCGCAATCCCCCTAAGTAACTGTAACTATTTCAAAGTAATCCAATAGCACCGACGTAGTCGAGACTCACCAAGTATCTCTCTTATCTAATGTGAGACAGTTACTTGAGAAAGCGGTCCGCCAAAGTACCACACAGTTCTCTGAAGAGGCAGAAACTGTACCGGAAAGACGATTTGGCTTCAAAAGAGGTCACTCAACGCTCGACGCATATGCAGTTTTATGAGGGGATGTACTGCCTCTGTGGTGTCTGGTGAAGCTAGTTTTGAACCCTTTACCATTAGTTCTAGGGTCACGCAGGGGTCAATTCTGGGTCCCTTTCTCTTCGATATATTTACGTCCGACATCCCAGGGACCAGAGATGAATTTCTACTTGAAATCGAGGTGAATCTCTTCGCCGACGACTTATTGGTGTGGTCTTCTGAGTACAATCTCCGCTTTGGAAGAACGAGACTCCAAAAGTACCAAGACTTGTTAACTTTAAACTATCAAAAGTGGCGACGAGGGTTAACGCTAAGAAAAGCGAGCTGATTTTATTCAAGGATCCACATCAAAAAACTAGACTTCGCACGAGGAGCATCTGTGATACCAGAATAACGGGCAGATGTTGCACTGCTCGAAGCAAACAAAGTATCTGGGGGTGATTTTCGATACGAAAAACACTTTAAGTGCTCACGAGGACGCTGTATTGAAGAAAACCATATATCCATCCCATTTTCTGCTACCTCTTTTAAGGAAGCAGTCAACAACCAACAAGCGAGTAAAGATACTTGCCTACAAATGACTCATCAGACACATACTGATGTATGCGGTTCTGATTGAGCAGGCAACAGCGAAGTACAAGTAAAAAATCCCTCAAGTACAAGCGAAAAATCCCTCGAGCTTGCACTGGCTTGTACAAAAGGGAGGACGGATGGCCCCACCCCAATCACCAAGCGTACCGAGATGCAGCTGTGGAACCAATTAATCTCTTTGCTAGGAGGTTAATGGAGCGAGCGCCAAAACGGGAGGGCGGAGCATGAGCCCACAACGATCAGCAATGTGGAAGAAATTTGAACTAGAGTGGCAGCCAATATGAAGACTTACGATAAACAATATATCAGAGTATAAGCAAATTATAATAAAAGTAATATTATAAAAATACAAAACATGAAAAGATGGATATTAAAGGCCACACTTATGGTGTATGTGTAATAAGTAAGAAATTTTATTAACTTAGTTAATTTAAGGAATCAATAAATAAATTCGTTTGGATGTTGCCGCAGGCCAAAATTAATTCTGTGTTTCGAGGGCATTTCCGTAACGTGTCCTCGAAACCAAACAAGCAAGGCCCGGCGGACCCAAGCAACACAGAACAAAAAATAAATGTTTGTATTGGGCTCTGTGTACAGCCATTAGGCAAAACCCGAAGTTTAAGAAAATAATTTTAAGAAGAATTAAAACCACCCAATAAAAATTACTTGAACACTTGACATTGACGACGAAAGATGTGTAAGTGGACTTGATTTATTCATGTTTCAGTTTCCTTTGTATTCTGTCAGTAAGTTTACAATGGGTTGGTGGATTGTTTTAATTTTGAATCAGTTACCATAAAAATATGATTTGAAAGAAGCAACAGATCATAAAATGGATAAATTTTTTTTAGGAGTTGCTGAGTTTTTTTTCGTAAGAATTGAGATTCTCAAATGCAACGCAAATTGGTTGCCTTCCCTGTGACAGCAAGGCACCAATTGCATAATATAAGGTTAATATAAGTTAACGTAAACTATTGATCACGTTTTGGTTTGGATCAAACGTTTGGTTTTTATTCATCTTTTGTTTTAATGCGACCAAAAAGAATTTTTTCCTATTTGTATTTTTCAAATATTATCTTTCAGGACTCAGAAATTACTTTCTAAAGCATGAATATGCTGAAGTGCTGAAAATTAGGACATCATCTAAATAGATGCGGTTCGCAGTTCTTATTTATGACACAGATCTGGGTAATGCAAACCTTCAAAATATCGTTCGTTAGTCATTGGTATGTAACTGTAAGTCGTTTCATATCGCTTCCTAACTAGGATTTGGTAAAAGTATTGGAATCTACCCAATTTTTTGGAGACTATTGATATTGGGTAAAGGTGATCTCGTTCAATCTTCGATACCCATTCGAAACTTCTTTATTCCGGAACCATCCCCCTCTTTTGGAATGTGTTTTAAAATTCTCGAGAATTTTAAAACACTTACTTGTTCCTTATTTGTTCCTCGAATGTTTGGGGTTATTTCTATGATTTTATATTGATTTGGTGGTCCGTAGTGGTTCTGGTTTTATGAACAATTTTTATGATACTTGCGAGTTTATAACCTAATTTTTTTTCAATGTCAATGTGGGCTCCGTATGGGCTCAATGTTGATTTCTTTGTGAATTTGGTCTTTTCTTGTAATGATTGTAAATTTAGTTATTTAGTTTCCTACTATCGGAATTTCATTCAGTTGTTAATTAAATTGCTTATTTACATTTGATTATTTCCATAGCTCATGTTCGTTTTGATAATTTCTACTGAAAATGTTTTCACTAGAATACTGAATACTTTAAAACAATATATTTTTTTCGTAATTTTCATCAGGTTTACTGTACCTAAGTTCTTCCAACTTTCGGTTTCTATTCGTTCCATAATAGCAACATTATCTTCGATGTTTCATACGTCATCATTGACAAGGAGAATACCTTGAGTCATTTCGTTAATCAGATTTATTTTAATTCATTTCCTTAATCACACTAGCACATACTCAAAATTACTTAAATCGAAATAGTAAACATATATATAGAAAACTTATAATTGATTTTAAATATAAAATACGCATTATATTTAATATTTGAAATGTCTAAAACAAACTCAATCATTGAATCCACTCTGATGCTGTTGTTTAACACTTAATTAAAGTTTCATTACTTTCTTCAAATTGCGCTGCATACCGTGATACCTTAATCCTCCTTTCGTCTTTCCTTCTTTGCTATTGATGATCTCGAAGCTGTTGTATGGCTTCCCTTGCTTCTGCCAATTGTCTCTACCGTTACTGCATTCCTGAATCACACAATATGTTACTCCTTTGCTGGCGTGATTCCGTTTACTCATCGATGGTGCTAGTATAATCGATTGCCATGCTCTTTCTATACCTACTTTCTCTCAATGAATTTGGAACGTTAAACTGATTATTATTATTTTCTTATTTTTTCCTAAGCAAGGTTTTAGAAGTTTCATCAGAATTTTGAGCAAATTAGGACCTCCGTTATTGCTGTTACTATTAAGTCAAATCACGGTGTTTTTGATGGTAGGAGCTACAAGGCCGCTTTCACGTTTCACGCAAATATGGAACTTTCACTTTTTCCACGCCGCGATTTTTTCTTCAATCGCGAAAGATTACTTTTTCGCGAAAAACTACCGACAACCCTACAATTCCGTAACTTTTTTCGGACATTATCCGCGTGCGCGGAAATTTTCAAGTATAAAAAAAGTTTTATTGAAAGGAATTGTCAGCTCTTTTCTTCAACACATCTGGCAGACTAATCAAACGAAAAGCTTTAGTGAAAAAGCTTATGTTAAGGGGGGAATAGGGTTAATTCGTGTGAAAAAAGGCACATTTTTGTGATTTTTTTATGGAACAGTTGAAATTTATTTATTAAAACGAATGGTACATTATAGTATGACATTTGAAGAATATTGTGTGAAATTTTTATGGAGAAATATTGAAAAATACAGCAATGGCCGCAATTATTCTGGAGCACCTGGAAAAAAATTGAATGGCGGTGACACTCCGAACTCCGTGCTGGATTATCTGAAATTAAAAAACCAAAATTATATCGTTAGGTAATTGCTTTGGCCAGGTAACCTTGGAAGGGGTTTTCGAAAATTTCAATTTTTCATTTTTTGGGAACACTTTGAAGTTAAGAACACGATTTTTTGCGAAAAAAAATCGATTAATTTGTTATTGTAAAATGAAAAACATTAATAAATTTGAAAAAAATTCTCCAGCGTTACCTCATAAATTATGTACAAAAATAGTGTTCAAGATTTGAAAACGATCGGTGAAGTAGTTTTGAAGCTATGAGTGGCACCGACTTTGAAAATATGAGTTGTGGGAAAAACGCTTTAAAGTTTTGAACACTAAAAAATTTAAGATCAAACGTTCATAAGCGAGTTCTATTGACTTACCTCACACTGAATCATCGATGTCAGGTCCATAAAGAATGTTGCAATTATCAAGGATGTCTAAAGCATCTTTTTGCTCCTGTCTACGACGAATCCTGCCTTCTTTTGTTCGTTTTCCAGCTTCCTGCTCTGCTCGGCCTATATGCATGGAGTCAGTTGATCGCGCCCATAAAAATAGTCATAACTTCGTCAATTTTGCTCCGATTGACTTGGAACTTGGACACACCCTATTCCCCCCTTAAAAACGTAGGCCTTATAACAAACGAAATGTTACAAAGTATGAATAATAAAGTTGACCATTTTTATTTGAATTACTCCTAACCGATGAGTTTTTGGTTGTGACAATGATTAACTTCCATATGATTCGTAAATGCAAACGAAAATTTTATACGAACACTCAAGTTTATTTCAAAGCCTGCATTTTTGCACTAATTTATAGTTATCATAAGTGAATTTTAACTCATTGCGACACCGACATCTAAAATGACGAAAAATTACTATGCGTGAACTGATATTTCTAAGAAGATAGTCTGGCAAATTTGTTACTAATTTCAATCGAATCATGTCACTGAAGGCAGATAATACAGCTTAATCTAAACATCAATCTCTAGTTCTAATGAAAGAGTATCTGATTATTTGTAAGCATTGATGGATGTGATGCCATGTTTCAGAACAGTGTCAGTTTTATTAAAAAGCGGATACCTG